>JAEQBH010003475.1:0-377931 GCA_016808115.1 Tetrastigma voinierianum | reverse complement strand
CGTAAGTTCTAAGGATTCTTATAGTATGAAGCAATGAAAGGTAGGATGGACTCTATGGCATCTAATGTCCAGATTTAGGATCTCGTTGAGGTTGCACATTGGTGTAATATTCATTTCAGGTATTAGCTAAATCTTTAAAACGAAATACTCAATAGGTAGCGACAGGAAAGCGAGCTTCGTTGCGAAGGTTTACTCGAAGGGAAGGTCGATATCGCATCTGATTCCAGGCAGGCAGTTTGACGGATCAGAACTCAGTTCGAGGTGAGAACATATCTTTTGGGACTCTTCACGCAGCAATTAGACATTGGAATATCAAGTCTTATAATATATCAACATCATATACAAAAAGTCAAATAAAACTACCACTTGTAGTGGTGTTTTAAATTAATCACACATATCACGATCACGTCCCATTTACATATTCAAAAACTATACAATTACAATTCTGCGATCGGTCACGGAACCTCCCGATGATGAACCCCTACCTCATGTATTTGGCCACGAAGAATGCGGAAGTTCTCGGGCGTCTTCTCCACATGCCTACATGGATTAAGCCGTCTTTAAAGACTTTTCTGACTTAGTAGAGGAAACATATATAATATGCATGTACATTTATATTCGACATATAACAATAAACAGGATATCGGAAATTTCATGCATTCATATCATGGACTTATACGAAATTACTTGTGTATAACGAGTTATGCTTATTCGAGGACTCCGTAGAGTTACGGAACTTGTTCTATTCGGGAAATGCCCATAGGTATTGGATCGAACAATACACCTTCGTTTCCTCTTATTCATTATTCAGGTTATTATTATATAACTATTGGAATACCTAGACCAGTGCTAATAAAAGTGTAAGACCACAACACAATAAGTATCAGAAGATACTATCTGATCTGGAAGTGCCGTAGCACAAAGCAGGATTACCATAGTCTGAGCAGAGTGTCATAGCACTAATCGGAATGGTGCCGTCGAACTAACCGGGGCGAAGTGCGCGCACCTAATAGGGCGGGAGTCGTAGCGCAGGCAGGAGTGTCGTAGCGTAATAGGATAAGTCACGTAGCATAGCGAATGCAGTACTAATCGAGTGCGGGCGCTAATCGAGTGTCGGACACTAATCAAGGGATCTGAAGTGCTAATCAGTCTTAGAACCTTCTGTCGGAACCAGTCTTCATGTCATTGTCTTGGTCTTAGGCGGTTTACAGTCATATGAGTTCGATAACTTACTATCTTATAATAGGGACATTATTAAGCCACATTATGTGTTCATGACATATTGTATTTCATTCGTAGTCGCGATGTCGATTCGTTTTAAATGTTCATTATCATATTTATGTTTAAATGAGCGCCTTATCGTTTTACATTCCTATATTTTTCATGTTACTAGCCGTATGGCATTTCCATACTTGTAATTATAATGCCTATGTTTTTCACATCATTCATGTATTCTAGTCCCTCTATGAATCTATTTTACTTAGAATTGGAATCATTCAATTGGATCATCCAAACTAAAGCTACCAAAACATTTTTCATACCAAACTAGTCAATTTCACAGATTTACGAGGGACAGTTTGAAATACTCATTTTCCAGGTGCCTTGACTCCATATTTGTGTGGTTCTTTGTACTCCCTTTAAAGTTAATGTGCTAAGGGTTCTCCTCCAGCTGAATCACCCAAAATCAGACACAGAGCTGAGATACGTCAAAGCTTGATTCGGACTACTCTATAATCCGCGAAACGAAATTTGGGTACAGAATATGACCAGCTGAGTGAATTTTTTGGGCCACTTAGAGTCGAGAATTTAGTGAGTCTATTCTGGATGCTTGGTTCTCCTTGAAGTCTAGTTTAATTATCCACTTGAATCACTCAAACGGATAAGAAATGAATAAGTTATGGCTAAAATATGAACCTTTAGTCCAAAATAGAGCGAGGTGTCAGTCTGAATCGACTGTCTGATCTGAACAATCAAATCGACGGAACCCAAAGCATCTTAAGTGCATTCAAACTCATGCCGGTACAGGTCTTTAGGAATGACGAGTAGTAGTTTTCTCCATTTCCATATTTTTCTACCCAAATTCACTCTACTCTTATCTTACATAAAACCTATCATGAATTCCTCCCAAACAATATAATGTGGAGTTATAACCCATACATAAAACCAATTATAAAGGTTACTTAAGGTTGTTCTAAACCCCTAACTCCAATTACCATGAATCCCTCCTAAAGGGAGGATTTCATACTCATCTTGTGTCGTTAGAGTTTTACCAACCACACTTTCAAGAAAACTTTGGATTGTAGGATGAAATCTAACAACCTAAGGATTTGAGACGAGCTCCACAACCATACAATTGCATGGACCTTCACATAAAACTTGAGAATTCCATACAAATCCATACCAAAGTCAAGCGTTCATACCTTGGCAGTCTCTCACTTTCTTCCTCATGTACTCGCCTTCCTCCTCTTCCTCCGTAAGCCTTGTTTGGAGACGAAAATAATCCAATTTTTGGTCTCCTCCTCTATATTATAATTAAAAGGTTTATATTTATTTAGCTTTTTAGTGTTCCATTTTTTACTATTTGTATTCCAAGTTCCCAAAAATTGTATTTTGGCCCATAATCATTAATCCATGTCTTTGATGCCCACCTTTTGACAATTTTAGATTTTGTCCTTCACTCTTGTAAAATTTTAAGGTTTATAAATTTCTATATTTCCCTTAATTAATTTATAGAAATTTTAATTTATGACAAAATACCTGCAACATGTAGAAAACAACTAGAATTATATTTAGGGAATGCCCCAATCAGCTGCATGGAACTTTTCCTCTACTCTCGAAATATTCACTTCGAGTTATCATGGCTTTTATAGCTCATTTTGATTTTGAGCTACATCAGATGGATGTGAAAACGGCTTTCCTTAATAGTGATCTAGAGGAAGAGGTGCATATGAAACAACCTAAAGGATTTTCTTCTAATGAAAGTGAGCATTTGGTGTGCAAGCTTTATAAGTCCATATATGATTTAAAACAAGCATCTAAACGATTAGTATCTTAAGTTCCATAGGTCATCTCTTCCCTTTAGTTTTGAAGAGAGAATGTCGTGGACCAGTGTATATCTGTGAGTTAGTCAGGGTAAAGATATGTTATCTTGTTTTATACGTGGATGATATTTATTGGCTACAAATGATTTGGGTACTCTGCATGAGGTGAAGCAATTCCTCTCCAAAAACTTTGATATAAAAGATATGGGTGAGACATCTTATATCATTGGCATAAAGATCCATAGAGAAAGATCCCGAGGCATTTTGGGTTTGTCTTAAGAAACCTATATCAATAAGGTTTTAAAGAGATTCTGGATGGAAATTTGTTCACCTACTGCAGCTCCCATCATAAAGGGTGACAAGTTCAGTTTAGACTAGTGCCGGAAGAACAATCTTGAGCGGGAGCAAATGAGAGGCATTCCATATTCTTCGGTCGTTGGAAGTCTCATGTAGCATGCCGCAACGAGGTTTTGCAAAGGCCGGACATTTGCCTATCTTCTGTTGAGTATTAGGTAGATGTCGGAGTAATCTGAGGTGGACTGTTGGAAAATTTGCAAAGAGTCATGAGGTACCTTGAGGAACAAAAGGACCATATGCGATGTATAGATGGAGCCGATTACTTGGAGATTCAGGCTACTTAGATGCTTGCTGGCATTGCATGTGGACTTCGAGAAAGTCACTTCAGATATATGTTCATACTTTAATTTTGAGTGGAGTAGTATCTTTAGAGGAGGCGTAAACAGGGACGTCGCTCTCTTCCACTACGAGTAGAGTTTGTGTATCATGTTTTGAGGCCCTTCACATAGTGTTTAGTGAGGGTTTCATTATGGGCTGAGGTTATTAACTCCATTCAAAGGTCGTTGAGTTATCTTGTGATAACTTTGTTGCTTTATATTTCTAGCTAAGAATGATAAGGTGGAATTAGAGTAAGCACATACGACATAAAGTACTTAACCGTTTGGAATGTCATCAAAGAAATAAAAATTAGTCAGCGAGCACGTGAGTACAAAGTTGATGATTATGATCCATTGACTAAAGAAGACATGCCACCAAAACAATTCGGGGATCATGCCAATTAATATGGGACTTGGGTCCATTATGATGTAATCTCATTTATTATCACGTACATTTTCGAGTGTGTGAAACTTCAATTCAAGAGGAATCATTTCTCATATGGATATTCACATATTGTTTATTGTAGTTTGAGAAATGTCATTAAGTTTAACCCAGAATAAACATATGGTTTTTTCATAAAGATTAAGGTTGGAATTAAAGAGACAAATATATCGTGATACATGGAAGATGACACTCGCTTTCAGAGGACTTGTCGCCATGATTCATACGTTTGTTTCCTGATTAAGGTGATATTGAATTTACGGGTCAAGTGAGAGAATGTGGGTTCATCTTCCTCGAATGGTTTTACCATATTAGTATGACCCATAAATTGCAATAAATGAGATTTAATTCCATTACGGTTTTGGAATTTAAATTTGTCTTTAATCCATAATAGCTCATGAGAGTGATGGTTTTCCCATATAAGTCCTTCGTCAATGGGTGAGATTCTAATTGTCGATTTCTTTGAAAGTGTAGTGACCATCGCGGAGGGATTTGAACTTCCAGAGAGATCTCAACGTTCCTCCTTCTATAGTCTTCATTAATAGACAATGGCTAGAGGTAAGATCTAAAAGCTTCCTCATCCTTTTGGATTTTGTGAGATTCGTTTATTTTTATGTTTTATTTCACACCTACAGTTTGTTATGGTAGTTCCTCACCTATTTCACAAAATTGGGACCAATTCTAAGGTACATTAGCCTTAATATTCATCTAACTTCAACTTTCTTCAACTGTAGCCTAAATTTTGAACAATACAAAAAAACGAAAGCCAAATTATGAAATTAATCTTCACCAATCCGATTTATATACAACTACACAGCCATAAAAAGCAAAAAAAAACGAAATCAAATAGAAAGTCAAACACAAATTAACACTTTCCACCTTACCCTTAATATGGGGAGGAAAAACACAACAAGGAGACCGAAATGGGTGCCTTTGGGAGGTAAAGATCAAAATGTGGTACGAATGGAAGGTCGTATGTATCCTGCGTTTGTATGTGTTTCCAGGGTTTCTTTGTTTTGAAATTTCAGTTGCAAAGAGGAAGAAGACATGATGTAACTTTAGGGTTTGCTCTCTTTCTCTCTTTTGAACTGCGTCTAGAGTGAGAATCCATTCAGAGGTGTCAGGGCTCAGCTTTGGTCCAAAGAGCTCCTTCAAAAGAGGGTTTTAGATTTTTTTTTTTTTTTTTTTAATTTACGTTTTGGGTTTTCAATCAATTTTCTTTAAAATTTTTTTAAAGTAGTAGCTAATTTAGCTTATGCCCAATCACAACTTCCCTAGAACACAATTATTTTATCTAAATTTGTACAGAACCATGTATATATTTTGTATTCTTTATTTCATGTTTGACATTATTCCCAAATGGTTGTACTGAAACACAAGTTTCCCTTTTTTAAATAGTCTATCAATTCCTATTCTTGGTGAAACCTCAAGACAACTAAGTTAGAATATTTCACTAAAGCTACTCGTTAGAAATAGATCTTAATTGGTTGAAACATCTTTCCTCAATTTTGGATGCATGATAGTTTTTGTTAGGATCCAAGCAGGCTATAACATAATTTATAGAAGAAAACAAATCAAATTGCCATTAGTTTTAGGTCATCTAAATAAAAGAGGAAAATATCAATTCTGGGATTCCTAGGAAGAATGAAAGTACTCTTAAAGTTCTTTGGGATATTATTCATTTATGATCAACCTCCTTTTGAGACTCTTTGCATTGAAAATGAATCCAACTCGAGAGGTTTTCAATTGCAAATCAAAATATTTAATTATTGAAGAAGTAACTTGGAAGGAAATTATTCTAATTGAAGAATTATATATATTTCTATATATCGATGATCACCTTTTCAATCGGATTCGAATTGCGGAGGCGTGTTTATGGATCGTTGAAATTTGGAGCGTGTTGGGCCAGTTAAGTAGAAGATGACTATTCTTTAAAATTTGAGGAGTACGGGATGCAGTTATCCTCTGCAAAAACAAGAAGAAGAAGTGGCGAGGGCTTGGCTCGTGGCGCTCCGTCACTAAAGTCGGTTCTTTCTACGAGGAGAAAAGATGCAGTTTGCCTTAGAGGCGAATGTGTTGCTTGCCTTTGTAGATGGGTGGCTTAGTATTTATAAGCATGTGTTTTTCCGATTGGATGGTGATAAGGATTTTTCTTATTGGATGGAGGATTTCTTTCCTTATTATTTATCGTGGTCTTGAGATAATTGGAAGCGATTATTGAGAATTATCATTCCTTATTAGAGATACGGTTTGATGGGATAAGTTGTTGTGTGAATTATCTTATTTTCCTTCTTTGGAGAGGTTGTGCAGAGTTATCATGGCACCAGCGACCGGCGATTCAATCCCGATTTGCGAATGTGGGCCTTCTCTATCACCCATGTTATCGTACCCAGAGTGATGCGGATGAGGCTTTTGTTTTGGTGGCCTTGAGAACTTGGAGTGTTTCATTGGGCTTACCTCTCATTTGGGCACAGCAGAGTGAGCTGCAAGCGTATAAGCCTTATCGGTTGCCCCCGGTGCATGTGATGTGCGTGGGGCGAGGAACAGCAGCGTTTCTTGTATCGGTTGATTTCCCGCGTGTCGGTACAAGAGAATTTGGATCGATTAAGTGTTAATCGGCGAGTCATATATTTTGTGATAATGATGACTTTTCGATTCTCAGCTTATTTGTTCCAGTGCTGGCTTCTTTTTGTTTCTTCTGTAGATATCCTCTGACCGTTCGCCTTGTGTTTTCTTGATCCTGAAACTTTTTCTTTGCTCTTTAGCGAGTTCGGACTTCCCTTTTCATACAGTGCCACGAACCCTGCAGCCTTGAGAGTCCTTTTAAAGCGTCTTTCTTGAGATAGCTTTTTCCATTTATTCCACATGGGATTTGCTGCGTCTTTCTCTTTGAAAAATTGTCTTTCAGTGATACATTGAGGCCTTCCAGGAGTTAGGTTAATTTAAGTTTTGTTCGCTACATCAATAACGCCGGTCCGGAGTCGCTCTTATTCTACGCGTATTAGGTGACTCTTCGGTTGCCCATCGGTTCGAGGCGGGGGTGTGGCCTTCGACCGCTCGATTTGGAGATGATCTTTAAGATGCCAGGAGCCCCCTCTTTCCCTTAGACAGAGATGGGGAGAGTGAAGGTCTAAGTACTGGGGATGGATGGATATTTAAAGTCAAGTCGTGCAAATGTCGCCTTTATTCTGGTCTAGCAAGTGGGACCTGCGTGGGAACCTTTTGCTGGGCGATTCTGATTCCTCCTTTTGAATTGTCAGATTACAGTCCCAGAGATGTTTTGACCTCCTTGACCGTGGTCCGGCTTCCAGCTACACCCTTCTCTGAGGGTTCTTTTATTCAATGTTTGTCCCTCTCGACTTTAGCTAATTCTTTGAGGGTATTCTAGTTGGGTTATTAGTTTCTCATAAAGAGGATAGGGCTTTGGTGTTTAGTATAGCTTTGTTCCTTGATCTCTTAATTGTGAAGGAATCTGGGAGCTTCTTCATTTTCAGTTAGTTCTATCTCTTGTGATTTTGACCTTCCCTCTTCCCGTGACTTTGGAAGGCATTTATCTCCAGTCTGTAGTGTGGTGGGGTGTGATATCTGGATTAGGATGACACCACAGGGTTAAAGTTTGGACCATGCTAGTCAATCATCCTTTACTGGTCTTCATCCACAGATCATTCATCTCTAATCCATGCCAATCATCTTGTGTTAAATACTAAATCAAAATTAGCATCTTATGTCGAGATGCATAGTCTTCCTGCCTTGTGCATCAGTGTGGATATTCTGGCCCCTCGGGCTAAGTCTATCAGTTCTCTTTACTTTAAGACCTTCGCCCTCCTTCCACTATAAGAGTTTCTCCCATATGCGCCCATTGCCAAGCCCTTTGAGGAGGCTTACGGCTCAGTGGAATGTTTGTCTAGAAGTCCGGGCGTGAGCAGCTTTTGGACTCAGTTGAGGCAGTCCGACTTAGGGCGAGGATACAGGGTGGGCGTCTCCTTTTCTCCTTCTACCCACGTTCGAATGTCGGGCGGGTGTAGTCGCCTCATTTGAGATCCTAAAGTTTTGAGTTGCAGCCCGTTACAGCCGTGCAAAGCGAAAAGACTCCTCGGGAAGGGCTGATGACGATCGTTGGAGGTTATGCCATCAACATTTGGAATCCTCCTCGCAGTGTGTTCCCTAGTGGAAGAGTTGAAGAGGAAGGGCTCCGAGACTGAAGGAGATGGCGACTCCTTGCTCCTCAATGCCAAGCTTGCGGCGGGCGCGGTCTTGTCCATCCTTAAAGATTCTGACCTTAAGAATTGGCGTGCAGTTAGGAAGCTTGGCTCTGTCCTCCCGAAATTCGCCTCTGTAATTTCTCATATCTTATCATTAATGCGATTTCAGCATGGTGGGTGTTGATCTTGTGTTGGAGTGCGATCTTGCGTTGAATGTGAGCGGTGGCTACTCATTTAAAGTTTAGTAAAGGCCAATCTAAACAAAGGTCGTGCAATGCGAGTTTATAAAGGCGGTGGCTTCCCTTGCCACAGTGGGCTAAGTTGTGGGATAAGGTCTGGTTTGTGAGAGAGTAGTGAAGCTTAAGTATGATTTGAAGCATACCACGTCGGCGTGAGCCTGGGCCGAGGGTAGAGAAGATGAGACTAGAAACAACCCGAATGGTGAGTCAGCTTGGGAGGGGTTAGGGATAAAGATTTGCTAATTGTCTGAAATGGCTTGTTGGAGGCCGGACGAAATTTGCGATCCTACCGATCCCAGGCTTGGATGGTCGAGGATGGGCTTCTTATGTCCCAGTGAGGCTGCGGGGTCAGAAAAGAACTCGTGCGGTAGAGGCGAAATTTCAGCGATAAGGCAGTATTTGCTGAGCAGACTCGCCCAGTAGGCTTCGAAGGTATAAGCTCTGTGAAACGCCTAAGCGAGGAATGTCGTGGTACGCGTGGGGATCTTCGCAGCAAGTAACTGCGGTTGCTGAAGGCCCGGGGTGCCAAAGGAGGCGGGGGCGAGGCACATGCTCGATGGGCTACGGGTGGCTTGCTTTGAGGAGGAAGACCGTAATGTCTATCGGGCTGGACTTCAACCCGACATCCCGTGACGGGGGAGCGGAGAGTCCCTCTCAGCCAGACTATTACGGGGGCTTGATACTCCCGCTGAGGCCCACTCCTCTTCTTCGCCCTCTGCTCCTTCCTCTGAAGTCTGATCTCCCGTTTATATCTTTGCTTGCTTTTTTTTTTTTGCTGGGCTTGGGACCCAGGACATATGTAGCCTTTTCCTTAATAAATACTCATTTTTCCTGCTCTGCTTCGCCACTTGTGTTCTTGGCCGTTACCTTGATCAGTTGACTTCTTATGCGCATGAGTGCGAATTGAGCGCTGAGTTGTTGTGAGCTCCTGGCCCCGGGCAGTGAGGCTCTGTCGGCTGCGGCCTTAATAGAGGTGAATAACTGGTGACCCGACTCTTAAGGTACATGCTTTGAGCGGAGTAAGTTCAGGCTCGTCAGTTTGAATTTGTTAGGCTCTGGCCTTTGAGGCCTTGTAGGCGGTATAGCTGGTGATCGACTCTTGGGGCTGCGTGGCTGAATAGTCGGGGCGAATCAAGTGAGATTTGTGGGCTCCCAGCGCCTCTTGGGCTCCTGACGTTGGTAGTATGGGTTTCGAGCGGCCACAGGCAGGCCGGCTCTCTTAGAAATTTTGCATGGCTTGAGTAGATTAGTTGAGCTCGTCAAGTGAAATTCTTTGGAAATCTTATAGTGGCCCGAGACCTTGTAAAGTTTGTATAGCTGAGAAATTTATCGACTCTTAAGTTTGCATGGCTGAGTAAAGTCGTCGAACTCATCAAAGTAAATTTCTTGGGCTCCACGAGGCGCGGGTGTATGCGGGCGATATAGCTGGTGATCGACTCTTGAGTGCATGGCCTAAAGTAGAGTGGTCGAGCTCGTCGAATAAGGTTTCTTAGATCTAGCGAGGCCTTGTGGGCGATATAGCTGGTGATATGACTCTTGATTTGCGTAGTGCGAGTAAAATTAGTCGAGCTCGTCGAGCTAAAGATTGTTGGGCTCTGAGGTCTCTTTCCCGGAAGCTCTTTAAGCGGCCCCGAGGCTGTGAGGATGAATAGCTTGGTGAATTGACTCCACAGGGCATGGCACAGGTGGAGTAGTTAGGCTCGTTAAAGCCCCGGAGCTCTTGGGCTCCACAGTGGCCCCGAAGTCTTGTGGGTACATATGCTTCGGTGATCAGCCTCTTGAGGTACCGTGGCTGAGTGGAAGTGGTCGAGCTTGTCAAGTGAAATTTCCTTTGGGCTCCTGAGCTAAGGCCAGCGTGGGCGATGGCACGGTGATGATCTTGGGGCTGCGTGGCACGAGGTGGGAGTGGTCGGGCACGTCGAGCTAAGTGCTAGGCTCCTGTGTTTCCGAGGCCTTGTGGGAACTGATATGCCATTGAGGCCCGACTCTTGGTGCATGGCTGAGCGGAGTGGTTGGGCTCGTTAAAGGCGAAATTTCTTGGGCTCTGGCCCGAGGCCTTGTGGGTTGTATAGCTGGTGATCGACTCTTGGGGCTGCATGGCCGGAGTAGGTCGTCAGGCTCGTGTTATTCTTGGGCTCTTAGGCGTTGAGGCCTTGTGGGCGATATAGCTGGTGATCGACTCTTAGGGCTGCGTGGCTGGTAGAGTAGTCGAGGCTCGTCAGTGAGTCTGTTGGAGCTCCTGAATTTCTTTGGGCTCTTAGTATTGAGGCCTTGTGATATAACTGAGGCGATATGACTGTTAAGTTTGCGCATGGCACAGTAGAGTCGTCGAGCTCGTCAATGAATTTCTTGGAGCTCCGCCCATTTGAGCCTTTGTGGCGATATAACTGAGGTAGTGACTCTGCCAGTTGCATGGCTGAGTCGTGTCAGGCTCGTGTCAGTGTTCTTGGGCTCCTGGCCCGAGGCCTTGTAGGCCTAAATAGCTGGGTAGGCCCGGCTCTTAATTTGCTTGGCACGACGGAGTAGTTGGAGCTCGTCAGGCGAAATTTCTTTGGGCTCTGATCGCCCGGGCGCGTAAGTTTTGTATAGCTGGTGAGAAACACTCTTGGTGGCATGGCTGGCGGAGTAGTTGAATCGTCAGCCCAGGCCTCTTGCGGAGCTCGGTAGAGGCCTTATGTCTTTGAATCTTTGGTGAGTACGACTCTGGCTGCGTGGCTGGGTGGAGTAGTTGAGCCGTCCAGTAGACTCTTTGGGCTCCGATGGCCAAGGGCCATATAGAACATGCTTTGAAGTGATGACTCTTAGGCGGCATGACTGGCGAGTGGATTGAAGCCGTCAAGTGAGACCTCTTTTGGGCTCTGAGTATTGGGCCTTATGGGGTGAATAGTTCTGTGTTGAGGCGAATTCACGTCACGGTAGATTCGACTTCAATCCTTAGAAGATCAGTATCTTTAATCACAGCTCTGAGGAATCGGAAGCGATTGCCTGAGTTTAGGAAGTGCTTTAGCCTTCTTATAAATAACGACCTCGTTGTTATGGGCCCGTACCAGAATCATACGTCCTTTAAGTGGTATTGGGATCACATCTGAAATGAAGCATCAGGCTTAGTCGTTTTCGTAGGATATCTTTGAGGATTCTAGTTCAGCTTAGTTGGCCCCATGCTTTATCAGGTTGTGTTTTTCCCTAGTCTCCCCTTTATGGGAGTTGTGTTATCCCCTAGCTTTGTGCTAGGGGATGTGTCCGGAGAGGGCGGTACATTTCTTGTGTCGCCTTCTCTATTTTCTCCTCTTCTTTCTCTTCCTCTTCTTTCTTCTCCTTCTCCTTCTCTTTTATTCTCTCTTCTTTTCTCTCTTCTTTTCTTCCACATCTCATTCTTTCTTCTTCTCCTCTTTTCCATCTCGTTTTCCTTTCCTCTTTCTTTCTTGAGGGTTTTTCTTTCTTTTTTTTTTTTTTTAGGGGCCCAGCATACGGTTTGTTTAGGATGTAAGGGTGACCTCTTTTGATTGTAATCGATTGTACACCTTTACTGTAATAAAGAGATGTGTTTATTCTTTGAATCTCGAATTTATGCATTCGACATGTAACATCTTGTATATTCCACGGCGTGATGTCGACGACTAATCACTAAACACCACAGTTCATCATCAGAAAGCGTAATACTTTATTTATGATTACAATTTGGAGGCCCTCTTTGATAAAAGCGTTTGAGGTGTATGACATTCCAAGTATGAGGTAAATTTTCCCTCTTAGTTTTAAGATATAGTGCCGGTCTAATTACCTGATCACGATATAGGTGCCTTCCCAGTTGGGTCCTAGTTTTCCATGCGTTGGATTCTTCCTCGCTGGTAGGAGCTCTTTAGGACTAGGTCTCCGGGCTCGTAACCTCTAGGTCTGACTTTTTGATTGTAATATTTCGCTGTCTTCCTTTGGTAATCTTGCGTGCACTTTAGGACCTGCTCGCACTTTTCATCTAGGAGGTCTAAATTTAGGCGAGGCACAGTCGTTTATGTTCCGCGGCTTGCAGTTCGATCGCCAGGGACTTCGCCAGAGCCCTCGTAGAGGCTACAGCAATGCCGTAGGCTAAGGTGAATGGGGTTTCTGGAGTTCGCGACTTCTTGGCAGCGTGGTGCATATGCCCGCAACACCTCGGGGAGGTATTCTACTCATTTGCCTTTAAGATCTTCCAATTTGGTCTTCAATGTTGCCTTAAGGGTTCTGATGGTGACCTCTGCCTGACCATTAGATTGCGGATGTGCCGGGGACGAGTAATAATTCTTGATCCCGAGCTCGGCACAAAAATCCCTGAACTTGGCATTATCAAATTGCTTCCCATTATACGAGATTGAGGAGATCATAGGATCTGAGCCCTGCATAATATGGATCACCACACAAGGTGTGTATCTTTTTTGTTCTGTGATAGTAATGACGGTTTGGCCTCGACCCATGAGTGAAATGTCCAGCTGCGGCGATGACAAATTTACATTGGCCGCTCCCATGGCGGAGGTCGATGTCCAGTACTTTATTGGAAGGGCTGAGGGGCTTATGGCGACGTCGAGGGGGCTCGGATCTAAGGTGAGGTCTGGCATGCTCTGAAGTCTTGCATTTCCTAACTAGGTTGGTCGCGTCTTTGAGTATTGTGGGCCAATAGTATCCCTGCTTTAAAACTTTTCCTGCTAATGCTCGAGCTCCGATGTGGTTTCCGCATATGCCTTCATGTACTTCCCTGAGTATGTACTCTACGTCTCTTTCTTCAATACACTTAAGGATGGTTGTGAAGAAACCTTGCTTATGAGAGGCGTCCATATGAGCAGGTGAACCTAAGCCCAGGCCTCGTCACGAGCTCTTGTGACCTCCTTTTTGGGTCCACTCGGTAGTTCTCCTCTTATTAAATAATCCCAAATGGGGTCAAAATCCGACCCCGGCTGTCGTGACCGGGGGAGACCTCGCAGATGCGGATCTATGGAGGAGCTGTGAGGTGCTCGGCGTCGATACGTGAGGTCTTCTTGGGAGGCTGTGGCTAGTTTTGCTAAAGTATCTGCTTGGGAGTTCTCCGCTCTGGTTACGTGTCTGACCCGAACCATCATGAATTTCTTCAGTAACTCTCGTACCTTTTTGAGGTATAGGATCATTTTCTCACCTTTAGCCTCGTAGGTGTCTTCTATTTATCGTCTTACCATTTGAGAGTCATTTTATAGACCTCAGTGGTCAGCTTCCATTAAATGGGCGAGTTGAAATTTGGCCTGTGGCTTGACCTCGTCGGCCTCGTTGTTGGGCTTGGAATCGAATACGGCCCGTATTCAATATTTATTCATGCAGGAGGTGGGATTAACGGCTCCGCTTCATGTGAGCGTTTGCGGCCCGGATCTCTACGAGGAGAGTCTCTCGGATGGGAGGTCGATCCTTAGTTTGAGTGCCTTTCGGCGAGCTCTGTGAGGTGAACTCCATGTGAAGTCCGCTAAGACCCTAACCTTTTTTATTCTTAGGTCTGGCTTATATCGATGCTCGAACTCGCTTGGTCCCCATGGCCCACTTCATTAACCTTAGGAGTCTACGTGTGCGGCTGCTTCATCGGGTATTATGTTGGGACTTCAACGGTGTGAGCTTGAAAATAAGAGGCGAGCTTAGGAGTGTGATTCTCATAACGAGATCGGTTTCTCCATCACAGGGGTGCCTCTCTCTGCTCTCTGGGGCTCGGGCGCAATGTAGACCTAGGTCTTTGTACTTTCGGTCTGCATCTCTGACTAGGACCAGCCTTTGGTCGAGAATGCAAGCTGCCCAGTCTGAGTAAGTAGTTCCCCCTCGGAGGGCTTCCAGCCGGAGCGGGGAGAGCTCGAATATATCTTCAAGCGTTGAGAGGCGCTAGCCCATGATTAGTATCCCATTGAAAGCTTTCTTTAGAACTTGGAAGAAGGGTTGGCATTCTCCAGCCTTTGGATCTGAATCGACAAAAAACGACAATTCTTCTGTCCAATATTTGAACCTCCATTTTATCTTGGGGTGATGGCATGTCGAGCACCGCCTTTATTTTGTCTGGATTTGCCTCAATTCCTCGATTGTTGACTATGAAACCTTAGGATTTTAGTGACACTCTGGCGCATTTAGATTTGGATTGACTTCATGTTGTATTCTCTCGGGATCTGGGCGCCTCGGTCGGATGTGCTGTATTGAAGCTGGTACGTGGTTGACTTCTTGTGTGTCATCCCATATACGCCTCCATGGGCGTTCCTATTTGCTTATGGAGCGTCTGTTTTGATCCTACGATAAGTAGCTCTGCTTTCTTGAGCCGAAGGGCATCACACGATACGCAATAAGTTCCTTGTCTACCTTGGCGAACTGGGTTTTTCTTGGTCACTGGATCATCTTGTCCCCAGTTATGGCCGGAGAATCGTCATAAAGGTAAGGAGTTCGTGGCCGGTGCATGGCATCTACGTAGAGTCGGTCAGCCAAAAGGAAACTATCTTTTAGGCATGCTCACAGTGGCGTCGGTGAAGCCGATGTAAACGCCCTTACCGTTAACACGTGATCTGGCGTTGGCGAAGCCACTCGAGGGTACTCCACCTCTCACGGTGCCCACACTACGGAGGGTTCTTTGACCTTCTCGGTTGATCACTTTTTGCCTTCCGGATGCGAGCTTCTTCTCTTTTGGCGGCTTGAAGGGATGAAATGACATTTTAGCCTATGGTGATTATTGCGGGAGTCAATTCTTCCATATCGCCCTACTTCCATGCGAAGGCGTCTTTGTTCATCTCGAAATGGGTAAGAAGGCTTACGAGGTCTTAGTAGCTTGGAGCCGTGTAGGCGGGTGATACGGGTTGTCGTCCAACGTCACGGAGTTCCGGTTCTTAGAGGGCTCGGTCAGTGTTCACCTGCGTCCAGCGTCCTCAAGCTCGATCGGTATATGTTATCGATCGCTTTTTGCTTCATGGGTGTTGTATAACATTCCCTGGCCATGCGCTGGTCTCCTCGAACCATCCCTACTCCGCTTGTGGTAGGGAACTTAATCATCATATGGTAAGCGGAGGAATGGCGCTACATTAAGAAGTGCCTTTAACAATATGTGTGGGGGCCAGTCGTCTGCTACGAGGAATCACCCTACTGCTTGATTGTTTCACTGACACGAGTCTCCTGAGTGAGTATTAATTGGATTGATCCCAATGGCAGCACCTTCTCCTCGGAGGGAACCCTCCTGGAATGGGTGTTCTTGGCTCTAGTTTCTCCGCTTAGTGCCTATCTTGTCAAAGCCAGCGCAAAGATGATGTCGGTTGAACTCCAGTATCGAGCCAGGGACCCAGTGGATTGTTTTGTTGGCTACTACGCTCTTATTACCGCCAGTTATGCGTAGAGTCATTGGCATCCCTCCAAGTCGGGTAGAGCGTTATGTTGTGTCTAGTCGGGTTGTTTAGATATTGCTTGCACTTCCATTATCTCTCCTGACCTGATGCTGCGCAGATGGGCCTTCCTAGCGGAGCTGGATTCCCCTCCTCCTGCAAATCCTCCTAAGATCACATGGATTTCCCCTAAGGGTTGTTGGTGTTGAGTTGTTGCCTGCCGAGGTGGTGGTGGTGGTGGGTACGCTAAACTGAGCTGGTCTAGGCACGAGCTTAGTGCTATGAAGCGTCGGAGATACCCAAGCCGAATTAAATATTCTATTTCTTTCTTGAGTTGTATGAGTTATGCATGTGATGCGTAGTCCACTATGCAGATTCACAATACACAGTGTTATCTCTTAAATTTTAGGTGAAGCGTGCAGACGGCCACCTTAGGAACTATTCGTATTTGCACCTCACGAGGACTGAGAGCTACGGCGTCGGAGAAATAAAGGCTAGGAGTGAATAACGTTATTCTTGCTCATTTGAGTGGACTGGGGTCTAGAGGCCTCCACATCTCTTTGGGGCGTCGCTGTCTTTCGTTGGGGACTCTCGATCTCGTTGTCTTTTGGAAGCTACATCCTTATCGTTTATACATCTGCTTTTTTCTTTATGTTGGAAGAGCTTGCTTTCTTTGATATAGAGACTATTCCTTTGTTGATATACTTCTACCTTTAGCAGTGCTTGACCATGTTTTGAGGATTCTTTGAGATGGAGAACATCAAATCCTTTGATTGTACCCCTAGCCCGGCGATGAATGCGGTGATGGCGAACTTCTCGTCGGGTATATCTACCTTCAGAGACTCTGCATTAAACCTTTGGACATAAGACCTCAGGCTTTCTTGCGAGCTCTGTTTTATGGTCAATAGATGATAGCTCGGCTTCCTATATGTTCTGGCTCCAATAGAGTAGGAAGCGAAACGCGTAAACTCTCTGAGATAGGAGTGATTGGCGATGGTAGGAACTTTATTAAACCAAGCCCGATCTTGGGCCTTTTAGCGTGATAGCAAAGCTACCCTTGCGTCTGAATCACGATAGCCATGTAGCTCCATTTGGTTCTGCCAAGTGTTGAGATGGTGTGGGATCTTTGGCACCATCAAAGCGGCTTCTATTTGTGGCATTAGAACCGTTGGTAAGGGGAAAGTGGAATTACCTCATTTGTGACGGAGACTCGATTTGTTATGCAGAATTAATCCGTGGAGTCGGGGAGCTCGATCGTTCTGACTTCGCTTTCTGGCGGCGAGCTCCTGGTTGGGAAACCTTTGAATCTTTCTTCCGATCCACTTTCCTTCTTCTTGTTGGCGAGGGTTCAGTTCATCGTTTCCAACATGCCCCCCGAGCGTTGCTTCGTTGCCCTCCTCTCTAGGGGTTAGGGGTGGTCCGTGTCCCCTGGCTCGGTTGGACTCCGCTTCCATTTCAGCACCTCGGGGAGTGTCGGGGTGTGGTTGTCCTTCGTGACGAGCGGTGTTATGACCTTCTTGAGTTTGTCGCGCTTCCCGTGATTGTTGTATCTGCTTGGTGAGTTGCTCTAATTCTCTTATCAGGCGTTGGTTGGTGAGGCGGAGGGCCTCCACCTTGTATCCGTCTTGGAGTTGAGTTACTTGGCATGCGGTCGGTTGTCTACATCGCTGGCAGATCCACTGCATCCTTAGTGGGTTAGGCGTTGCTCTGCTTGTGATACGAGTTAATCACCAGTGATGGTGATCGGTTCTATTTGTAAAGGCTGTCGTTTCAGGAACTTAGCCCTTGGCCCAGTGATGCCTTTTTCTCTGGGAGCCCCAGGTTGGGCGTGTTGGGGCCAGGTGGGCCGAAAGATCGACCCGCCTCTTAGGGTGAATTACTGCGGGATGCGGCGTTGCTATCTTTGCAAAAACAAGAAAGAAGAAGAATTACTGCGAGGGGCACGTGGCGCTCCGATCACCTAAGTCAGTTTTCTGAGAGAAAAGATGGGTAGCAGAGGGCGAATGTATTTGCATCGCTTTCGTAGATGGGGTGGCACACATTATTTATAACATATGTTTTTCCCAATTGGACGGTGATAAGGATTCTCTCTTATTGGATAGAGGATTTTCTTTCCTTATTGTTGTCAGATTAATAAGGGATAATTGGAAAACAGTTATTGAGAATTATCCTTATTCCTTATTGGTGAGATTTGGTTTGATTTGCAGGATAAGTTGTTTATCGCAAATTATCTTATTTTCCTTGCTGGAGAGGTTATTGCGGATTATCGTGCTTTCGTATTGGCGAGATTAAATCTGATTTGCGGAATGTGGGCACTTCTACATCGCGTGTTATCGGAATTTCTTGGGCGTCTGATTTGGAGCTTTCATTTTAGAAATTTGGCCTTGAGCAGAGTGTTTATTGGGCTTCACGCTCGTTGGGCTGTGATGGAACTCTTAACGCTATTTTGAAGCTACTATGTGCTCGATTTGTATTTTGTAATCTTTACATATGCATAGGTTTATTTTAAGTAACCGGAGGTCTCAAACATGCTTCAGACTCGTTGTGTATTTTGGTGGATTTTCATATTTTTTATTTGCTTATCTTTAATTATTTTAATATATTAGTTTGTTTTTATATTAAAAATATTCAAGTGAAAATAGACTCGGGTGGAGTTTTTGGAAGCTTATCTGAGAACATTTGGTTATCTTAACATATAAGTCTTTTAGATAAAATTATAGGTGTTTAGAAGAACTTATGAACTTATGACCCCCTTATAAGCAATTTTTAACTTATTTCAATAAGCTTCATTAATAAGCTTATAACAAAAAAACTTAAAAAAGCGTATAGGAAAGCTTTAAAACTGTCATCTTAATGATAAAACTATTCTTGTATAATTGTGAAAATTCCTCTCATATATAAACGCTTTTTAAAAAATGTATTCAAATACAAATAACTTATTAAATAAAAATACTTATAATATAAAATTGTATCATCTAAATAAGTTTTTATAATGCTTCTTTAATTAAATTATTAACTAATAGAAAGCTTATTTATCACTGTAAAGGAAAATTCAAGAGGCTTTAGTTGACAAGCCTTTTCATTCATCGTTTTCCCCATTAAATATGACTGATATCTATCCTTCCACATGCCGATATATATATATATATATATATATATATATATATATATATATATATATATATATATATATATAGATAAATAAATGAAGGATCGATAATGAGACAAACTTCTCTAAACCAACTTAGCACAAAACAAAAAAAAACTATAGGCTATTTTTTCTGTAACCTCATCCTAATAATTTACTTTCTTCTGTTCTTGATTCTTTATTTTATATATTTTATATATATATATATACATAACATATATATATATATATCTCTTCCAACAAGCTTAATCCACCTGTGAGACCCTTTGTCCTAGTTTAGCCCTTCATTTGCTATACTAGCTTATTAGAATTCCATAAGAAATTGACCATTATCTGCTCTGGGAAGATTACAAAAAGAATATTTGATAATGAGATTAATATAAATATAAATATATATATATATATATATATATATATATATATATATATATATATATATATATATATATACTATATATTCCCATGCAGAATGAGGTTTTCCTGAAATACTCTCATCGGTGAAGTTTTCCCCATGTTGATTGAAGTTTTCCCCTTCTAATTATCACATCTATATGTCTGCAACCATGATGCATGAATAATTGGTAGCCAAGCTACATGCATTCATGAAGTACATTTTCTTTTCTTCTCACTATCAATCTGTCTGTTTGATATGTATACTGCAGCTGAAAAGCAGTGGTGATCATCAGATCAGATAATTTAGCCGTTCGAATCCAAAAAATCTTGAGCTAGCAAATATCAAGAAGGGGTTGCCGCCAAGCATGAACAATCCAAGAAGCTAAGAAAGTTGCTATCTTCTTGATCCCGAACCTATCTAAATTCGACACATCAGCAAAATAGACATAAAGTGATTTTTTTTTTATCATGTTGATATGGAAATTATGCCTGAAATAGCATGATCCTGTCGTGTGATTCTTTGCACCTCAATTCAACGAGGTGCACAAGCCGATCGATTATATGTAAGAAATGCTTTATTTGTGTAATGAAATGCGTCTGCGTATAGATATTGTTTTCTTTGGGTTAAAAGCGCCGCTTTGGTTTTAAAGCAGCGATGCCCAGGTTGAGAAGAGCGCCAAATGCACATATAGTGGCGTGAGTTTTTCATATCTTGTATGTGGATGTGAAATGACACTAAAAGTCTGACACTTATTATCCTTGTGTGTCACCTCTGTGGGTCTGAGTAAACGGATGAATGGCGTATGGGATCGAAGACGGCGTGAACCGCATTGGGGTCGATGATCGGCTGATATCATTTGTAGCCAGTCGGTCGTAGTATAGATATTATCGGTTCTTTAACTACAAAAGTATAAGTAAGGCTTTTAAAAGCGCATCTATTAAATTGAGAAAAGAGTTAAATACTTATATAGTAACAATAAAGTTTTAAAGCTTCAAAATGAGATGTGACAGTTTAGACAGATAACACACGACTGAATAAAGCAATTAATGATGGGATATTAAAATTTTGGAAACTACAAATAAAAAAACATACAATTGGTTGAATGGTTAAGGTTGAGCTGATCATGAACAATTTGAAGGAAGCATTCACGGGTGATAACAGTTGTTTCAGAGAAGTACTTCTTCGGTCTCTGTCTAGTTCATGCATTTGAAGAAAATATCTGAGGCATATTATTGAGTATGAATGGGAAGAAAATGGGACAAACACGAGAAGAATTACAGAAAGAAATAATAATTCACAGAAGAAACAGATCAAACTGACAGTTTACAAGCTTCTCCTGAGCAAAGTATTGAATAGATTTAACATTCCTTTCATCGAGCCAAGAAACCTATCAGTTTGCACTTAAATTTTTGTTTCAGCGAAGATGGAAACTTTCTTATCATGAATAAGGAAGAAGAAACTGTTGAGAGTAATGCGACGGTCAAATGCCTAAATTACGAAATGGTACAGAGATATAAATGGTATTTTTGTAAATTAATTATATCACGATTTATTATAAAATATTCTGTATATAACATGTAGGAAAGTTTGAATGGATTACATTTTATGGATATAGGCGTATTGTCGAATCGCATCATCATGTTATTTTTAACTTCTTTTATTTATTACTATTTTGCTCGCAAAACAAATCAGAAACCATGGTCGGAAAATCAAATTCATCGATATCCATGGCGTACTTTGTAAACTAAACTGATACATATAAATCAGCTGTAAAGAAACAGAAAGGTTGGGGGGCGAAATTGTCTAAACACTTAAATTTTGTTTCAGCGAAGATAAAGCTTCCTATGATGAACAAGGAAGAAGAAATTGTTGAGTAGGATGAAATAATGAACTGGCCTGAGGTGCAGTTGGGCATTCCCTGAAGTGTTGGGAAAAAAATGCTACTACTATGGTTTAACTGGACCTTTAATTGGGGAGGAAAATCAACTAACCACTACAATATATTGCTAACTTGGTATCAATAATGCCCATGAAAATAATTATAAGAGTTTATTTTTTGGGTTTTGTCGTGATCCTGTCTGATGCGGTATATGGTATAATGTATAGAGATATTTTGTAAATTAGTCATATTCGAGTTAGCCAACTAACCTCCTACACTAGCAATTTAGATGTATTGAAAGTTTTAATTTGTGGATTCGTAGATATGCTTATGTGTCGACAACAAATTATGTCATTTTTCTTCTCAAATTTATCACTATTGGTCTATATATATCCGAGAATTATAAACACCCTCCTATATAACTCTGTTTAGAAGTAGGGAAAGTTTGAATCGTTGTTCTTATTGATGTAGGCACGCTATCGAACCACGGTTCGAACATTCCCCTGAAATGTTGGGAAAAAAAAACACAACTAGTAAGGTTTAACTTTGGACCTTTAGTTTAGAGGAAAATCAACTAACCACTCCACTATATTGCTAACTTGGTATCGATAGTACCCACACAGAAAATAGTGCGCACTCCTAGGTTTATTTTTTGGTTTTTGTCACTAGTCCTATTATAGTGCGGTAGTAATTTGCAATGTATAGAGATATTTTATAAATTAGTCATGTGAGTTGTATTTCAACTAACCTCCCTCCGCTAACCATTTAGATATAGTGAGGTTTTGAGCTATAGTGCAAGTAGATGTAAGACGTATTGTAGAGCCAGCATTAAATTTGTATTTGTTTTCTTCTATAATTTATCGCTCAACTGGGTCATATCGGGGTATAAATCACCGCCCACATATATAATTTATTTAGAAGTAGGGAAAGTTTGGGCCGTTGTTCTTATTGATGTCGCGGCGCATCCGAGCCAGTTCAGGCATTCCCACGAAATTTTGGAAAATACAACTTATAAGGTTTAACTTTTTTGACCTTTGGTTTAGAGGGAGAAATCAACTAATCACTACACTATATTGCTAACTGTTATCAATAATGCCCTTGAAAATAATTATTGCTTCTAGAGTTTATTTTTTGGAGTGCATCACTAGTCACAATACAGTGCGATATGGTACAACGTAGAATATTTTGTAAATTAGTCATATTCGGGTAATTACAACTAACCTCCTCACGCTAATCCGTTTAGATATAGTGAAGTTTGGCTGTGGTTCTCTAGATGCCAGACATATTGTCCAATCACGCAAATTTATGTCGTTTTTTTTTTTTTTTTTTTCTTCTCAAATTTATCACCATTGGTCATATTCGGGGTATAAATACCCTCCTATGCTTCTGTTTAGAAGTAAGGGGAAAGTTTGAACAATTGTTCTTATTGGGCATTCCTTTAGATATTGGAAAAAAAATGCAACTAGTAGGTTTAACTTTGGACCTTTAGTTTAGAGGAAAATCAACTAACCACTACATATATGGCCTAACTTAGTATCAATAATGCCCCTTGAAAATAATTCTACCTCTTTTAGAGTTTTACTTTTGGGTTTATCACTAGTCCCATAATACGGTGCGGTATGGTACAATGTATAAGTCATTTTTGTAAATTAGTCATGTCGGGTTGTATACCTTCAACCTTCTACGCTAATCCCATTTAGATATAGTGAAAGTTTGAACTATAGTTCTCCTAGAGAACCACATAAATTTATGTCGTTTTTCTTCTCAAATTTATCACTATTGGTCATATCTAGGGTATAAATATCCTCTTATATAACTCTGTTTAGAAGTAGGGAAAGTTTGAACAATTGTTCTCATTGATGTAGGCACATCGTTGAATCACAGTTCGAGCATTCCCCTTAAATGTCGAGTTTATTTTTTGGGTTTGTTAGTGGTCCCACGTTACAATGCAGTATGGTACAATGTATAGAGGTATTTTTGTAAATTAGTCATATTCGAGGTTATTATAACTAACCTTCTATGCTAACTCCATTTAGATATAGTGAAAGTTTGAACTATACTTTTCGTAGATGTAGATATCTTATCCCGACATTAAATTTATATGAATTTTCTTCTCGATTATCACTATAGAGTCATATCAAATTGTAAATACCCTCTTATATAAATACTGTTTAGAAGTAAGGAAAGTTTGAACCATTGTTCTCATTGATATATTGCACTGTTGAACCTTTGGAAATTTAATTGTTACCAATTTATAATTTATTTTGCTCCTAGAGCATCAAGAAACTATAGAATTCGGAAAATCAAAATTCAACCTTATCACTCTGATTGCTATAAAATGATATACATATAAATGAGATGTAAGCAAACAGATACTTAAAAAGAGAGTAGAAATTAGTTGACACAAATGCGAGAGACATAGATTGTCCAAATCATATTTTGAAATGTTGAGAATCAAAGGGAAGAGGTAGAAACAAGTAAAATCAAAGAAGACATGACAGTGAGCTGATTCTTCCAATTGGCAGCAATCAATTAATCCCACTTTCCAATGTAAAGAAACTGCCAAGCATATATAGCAACTTATGGACATTTGTACTTACCCACTTGATTCTCAACAAAGTCACCGACAGGTAGGAAAAGCAGGAACTGGTAGGCGAGGTACGTACGTACCTCTGATTCGATTCTAACTGGAATATTCAGCAAATCCTTCCTTCATTGGTGCTACGTGAGAGATGTGAATCAAGGAAAGTAGATGTTAGAGTTAGATGAATCGAATTCTCTTTTAATTTGATTTGAAAAGTTTATCAATGTAAAAATAATGAGTTTTTGGGAATTTAGTGAAGGGGTTAAAAAGCTGAGCTCTCATATGGACCTACTTCGTTATGAGTTATGAGTTGCCTATAAATATATATGATGTATTTTAGGGTTTGTGATATTTTGAGGATATTGTGTATTATTCTAAGGTATGGTGGACTTCACTGGAGAGCCCCTATTTAGGTTTCCATATAAAATGTGTTTTTTTTTTCTCCCTAGTATAGAACACATTTGGTTTTATATTTTAGAATTGTCGTATAAAGCCAGTTTCTAAAAATATAGAAAGGGTGTTATGTAAGCGTGCTTAAAGAGCATTTGATTCATGTTTTAAAATTGTTTTAAATACCAACAAAGAACAAATACTTGCGTTTGATTATTTTTTTTGAAAAAACATAAAGTACATAAAAAACACTATATTTAGAAGATAAGAACTATTTTAAGAGAAAAACAAAAATGTATTCTCCAAAGTTTTCAAAAACATGAATCCAACATGTCCTTATTCTCTTAATTTAGTATTTTCTATGTGCTTAAAATGATATTCAAATGTGTTCTCAGTATTTTTTTCTGTTTATTAAAAAAAAACTGTTTTCAAAAACAAAAAATAAAGTAGTTTTTTCCCTTATATGCACTGAGCAGATAAAGGACGATAGACTTGGAGATAGAATTACCATAGGACCACCTAACCGTGGACGTCAGCCTATGCGCACTCCTAATAGACAAAGACACACTGGCCATTCAAAACTCTCTCCTCCAATTATATCATTCATCTCCTTCTACTTACCATCAACCCTATCTTCTACAATATTTATCCATCTACCAACTACATCGTCATCAGTTACACCATTTCTTGTGCTGACATTGTTTCTTTAGACTCAACATTATTATTTTCTTGTTTAATTAAATAAAACCATCCCTATATGGTATTTGCTCATTGAAGATCACAAGCTGTCAGTAATGGGGACTCTTCTGCCTCTTCTTCTGCTTCATACATACACATGGTACCTGAATTGTAACATCATTAATACTGATCCATATTGTTTTTAGTATACTTTCTATATCTTTATTATTGTTTTGTTGATGTTGTGTCTATATGTTTTAGGTCAACACCTGATTGAAATGTCTGATCTTCATGACAAAGAAGAGTGCGTGAAGCTCTTCAAACATGCTGACATCAACCAGTCATCACCTCTACTGGATTAGCCTGTTTAGTCTCCATCGCCAGCCTGCTTTTTCATTTCCCACTTTTGACTTTGATGCTGTCGTCGTTATCTTTCACCATGGCATTAATGGTATATGTTTTATCTGTATAAACATATATATAATACTTATAACATTTAGTTTGCAATTATGGAATGAACTGGAGAAAGAGAACAAGGAATTCTTTGGGGTCTACTATACTCAAAACTCAAACTCCAACCCAGGAAAATGATGGAATGTCTGAGGAAGAGACCAGTGAAAATGATCCACGAGATGATAACCAAATCTTAAACCTTGCTTAGTTTGTTTGGTTATTATTTATAAGCTATTCTTGTCTACAAATTTAATATTTTACATTTTGAAGCGAAAAGGGAAGCGATGGTGTTCTTCTTTATTTTCGCATTGCCGTATTTTTGTGTTCGGAATATAGTTTTAAAAAAGCGAAATCGAAAATGATTGGATGTTTGAGGAAGAGCCGAGGTAAAGTGATCAACAAGATGATAACCTAGTCCTCCAAACCCAAGCTCGGACACATAGGGTATGTTCGATTCGTATTTTTGAAAACATTTTTTGAGAATAGTTTTGAAAGCAATTGATACTAGATTTATGCAGATTTAATGTTTTTTGTTTTAAATAGCAAAAAAAAAGAGGGAAACTAACGATGTTCTCTTTGTTTTCCTTGTTCTTCATATTTTTATGTTCATAAAATAGTTATAAAAAATAGAAACCCAAAGAAAATGATCGGATGTTTGAGGAAGAGACAAGTGAAATGATCAACGAGATGATATCAATTTCTCGACACTAGCTTGAACACATAGAGTTTATTCGGTTTCATGTTGCAGAAAATTGTTTTTGAGAATAGTTTATGAAAACAATTGTTTTGTTTTTAAATTTAAGTGTTTTCTATTTTCAAAAAAAAAAAAAAGAAAAAAAAGAAAGAAACAAACGGTGTTATACATGTTCGCTTGATACCAATAATTTGTGTTCGAGAAAATAGTTTTAAAAAACGGGAACCTAAAAGAAAATGATAAGATGTTTGACGAAGAGACAAATGAAATAATCCACAAGATAAATATCCAGATCCTCGAAACATTAAGCAGACTTGTAAAATTATTCGATTTATTGTTTTTAAAGCTGGCATTTGAAAACGATTTTGAAAACAACTATTATTGTTCTACAGATTTAATGCTTTTATTTTTCGAAAAAAGAAAAAGAGGCAAGATAATTCTCCGTATTTTTGTGTTGAAAATAGTTTTAAAAAATAAGAAGCTGAAAAATGATTGAATGTTGAGGAAGAGACAAGAGTGAAATGATCCATAATTAAGATAATGTCAGTCCTCAAGCACTTAGCTCAAGCCAGCATAGCGTATGTTTGTTATTTTCTAAATTGTTGAAAGCAAAGCGTTATACATTTTTCGAACAAAAAAAAAAAATATTGGGACAAACCATATTCTCTTATGTTTTTCCTCATTATTAGCATTTTTATGTTCAAAAAATAGTTTTAAAAATCCGAACCAATCAGCCTATAATAATCCGTCCAGCATGATCTCTAAGCTCACCTATTCTACCTCCGTAACCAAATTCAGGAGTTTGTCCCATATATTTAATTAAATTACATGAATAACTTATAAACTGATGCAATGACTTAGGCGGGAAATGCATGGACTCTTGGAACGATATATATATATATATATATGTCTCATCCTTTGATATTTTGGAGACCCACCATTCCTTCTACCTCTCAGAAGCCAAAGGAAAAGAAGATAAAGGTTGATTGAAGTTTTGTTTTATTTTTCTGATGGGTGTCACAGCCATATATAAGATATGCTTTCCTGTTTGTTCTCCAAAAAGCATATTAATAATTACTGTCACATGATTGTAATATGAAACCAAATCATTCATGTATCTGTTGGCGGAACAACCTGAGTGCCTAGAGTATATACCTCGAATATTATTTTATTTTTAGTAAAAAATTGTATTTGCAGACATCAAGAATCAAACCCCTTTAACATTAATGTATGCTTCCTTGAAGCTGTTGGAACAATGAACCATCTGATCTACCGCCCTTTATCGTATAGTTTATGCCACCAACCTTATATTCTAGCTCCACAATAACATATATCCAAGAACATATTGAATTGAGTTTTACTAAAAATATATTTAAGGACAGTGGGAGAACCAACATATATATATATATGGTTGAGTGCCTCAATATATAAGCTATTATTTGAACTTTTGGATCTACCTAGGGGGTCTCTAATGGCCGGGCCTTTGAACGCCCCAGAGAAATGAAGTACATCAGTCTATTCTAGTTAAGTCTATAGAACATTGATCGATCAATGATCAGTGGGGTTCACGTTTAATAAGACGTGCTTCAACACTTGGAGCCTTCAATAAGCGTCTTGAGTGGCTGGGGCAGGGATGGAGTGGGGGCAGTGAGGCTTTGTGATAGATGGGGCATGGTAGAACCGAGAATTAAAAGTAGTTTTTAGCTGTAACAAACCACTTACAGAGCTTGGGATTTAATCTTGGCCAAACAATTATATCTTTGTTGAGCACATATAATGAGCACCTTAGGAAATATATGTATAAAATGGGGTTAATTTATGTATTATTTTTTAAATTACATAGGATAGGAATGGCACATGGGCTGAGGCGTGGGTTGGTAGCTGGATTGTAGGTGAGGCAAAATGAAGGTACCGTAAACTTATTTCTTAAAAACAAACTCGGGGCTGGGCTTGAAATGGGCCACGGGTTCAGGATTTTTGAAGACCCCTAGATGTACCACGATTATTCTAATTATCCCATTGTTTGATTTGACCCATGAATGAGTATGCCGCCATCTTTTCTAAAAGATGCTAAATTCATATTTCAGCTAAGAAAAACCAATTAAACATAAAGGATATCAAATTCATATTTTCAATATAAAATAATTTGATAACTATTTTTAGAAACAGTTCTAAAACACAACTTTTAAAAAAACTTCATGTTTAAGAACAAAAAAAATGGGAAATTTGAAATATTTTAACATATTTTTAAAAGTATCTTTAAAAATAATTATATTTAACGTTTATCCTTAATCAGTTTATATGATTATTTTTTTAAAACAAAAATAAAACCAAATGAAAACGATAGAAATTGATTAAAACAATGATATCTAAAAAATCATAGTCTCTCTATTTCCAAGTAGAAAACAATAGAAAATGATTAAACAATGATATTTAAAAATAAAATCATAAGCTCTATTTGATTCATGTTTTTGAGAACTGTTTTAGAAAATAGTTTTAAAAAACACAGATAACATCATTTTGATATTTTCTTAAAATAAGGGTTTTTGGAGTTCTTTGTATTTTTACACAAAAATTGGGAACCAAATAGATTTTTAGTGTTCTTTAAAAAATTTTTCTTAAAAGTAAAAACCAAAAATAACAAGAACAAGTAGAATATAGTTGTGATTATCAACAAATAAGTTTTATAATTTTGTTCTATAAAATAAAAAACCATTCAAAAGTAGTTTCCAAACAAACCCTTATTTTTATACAGAATTTGATTATTCAAAAAATGAATTTAATATAGCCATACCAAACCTCTTTAAGATATTTAAGTGATAGTTTCTTAATTAATTAACCATACTTGATGAGTATAATCTACTTTATTTTCTAAAACATACCCAGAGGAATTATATTTAATTTGTATAAAATTAAAATGTGGTGGAAAGAAAGGAATAAAAAGATGAGTCTCACACTTATCTTTATGTTCTCCACTCATTCACACTTCAAAACCTACTCAGAAAAGCGAGAATTCAAGGGTTTTTTTTGTCTAAATCACTGGTTATAATGTAGTAAATTATTTTCCCTGAGATTTAAACTCTGAGACCCCTCATTTTTTTATGATTTACTTTTTTAAAATATTGATCTTTCTACCACATAAATTAAATATGATGGACAATTCAAGGTTGATAATTTTATAATTTAAACGGATCATGTTCATGTCAAATCAAAATAAATCATCTACATGGTAAAAACATTCAACTCAAGAAAAAGTACTAAAACAAATAGACAAACAAGTTGGCATCAGCTGGATCTAGATAAGATTTACTTCAAACTATTTCATCTTCAAGTTAAATCTTTCAATCAAACATGACCCACTTAATGGAGTTTTGGATAAATATAAGTTATTTAAAAAAAAATTACAAATATAAGTTGAAAATCAAAATAGTGTTTAAACTAAGTGCACATCTTGTATATTAATACCAACGTTCTTAATCTTCTGACGTTGAAATTTTTTAAGTTAAAAGCATTCGCGGAATCTTTGGCGTGACTTTTAAATTATGTTATAATCGATAATTATACCCATTGTGCATTTTTTAAATTTATATTAGTTTGAGATGAGCTCACTTAATGGGCAAGTAATTGTTGACATGAATAGAATCTAAACATGAAGATCCTCTCTTAGATTTTCCAATCAAACATGATATAGCAACAATCCAATGGAAATAGCGTTGACACAGATGGGCCAAAATTATGATCAACATATAACCTAAGTACTAATTTCATATTGTTTCAAGTCATGTGTGCAGGTCATGTCAAAATTTGAACACCAGATATTCCTGCATGCCAAATATAATTAACAAGTTGTAGCTTTTGAACCTGGCGCTGTTGTAGTAGATGGGGATGTGTTTTCTAAGTCTATAAAATACGACCTACCTTTCCAGTAACAAGAAACAAGAAGACTTTGCATTCCTGAAAATAGACAATATACAGATGCGGATCTTCTAGAATCCCAGGTTTCTTATCTTTCTCAAGAGTAGATTTGCTGCTGGTGGGTGATCACTCTTTTTCACCATTCAAGCTGCAGCTCCACATACTGGTCAAAAACTTCTGGAAACCAGCCATAGTTATTGTATTTAGAATATATCTCAAATTCCCCCTGTATTTAATGTCGTTCTTTTCTTAAAGAATATTTTATAGGATAATTCATATTTGTTATATTGTTATAATATTAAGTTTCCTTATATAATAAAAAGTTTTTAGGAATATCGATCTATCAAATGTATGACTCGTGAGGAAAAAGGTTATGAGATAGATTTGGTGTATGTAGATATATAAGGTTTGAAAGATTAGAGTTTTATGGTATTTTTTTGTATGGCCAGGAAAATTGATTTTACGAAAAAGCGAAATCGTAATTTCGGTTAAAAGCAGAAATTTTTTAAGATAGGATGGCCAAACGAGCAGCGGGTGGAATTGTCTCATGAAATTTAAGCTAACACCTTGAATTCTTGAATTGGGAACGATCGAATTTACTTGTGTGTTTTTAGAGACCCAGGAGTGTTAGGTGCCGCCCAAAGCGGCACATGTGATGTGACAAAAGTCGGCATAGCGTATCTTCGTATGACGGCGTGTTGCGTGGAGTGAAGAGATGATGGAAATGGTGGTAGAGATGAAGTGCAGAATGCCAAAAAATCTGAGAAGGCGCTGGGCTGACATGTTTGAATTACAATGATAATGGGATAAGAAACATAGATGATTCAATCTGTCTTGGAGTAAAAGAAAACGTGAGGGACGGGGCTTGGTGAGAGACTGTATTTTGATTTTAGAGAGAGGGAGTGGCTTCTCTCTAAGATCCCCGGCGATCGGACCGTCAGATTTCTTCGGCAAGAAGGAAAGTTCTGCGCGATGAGAGACAGCGGCGAGCTGACCTTGGTTTCTTGGAGTTAGACAAACTCTGTGAGGTGGGGTTTTATCCTAGCCGTTTTACTCTTGATTTAGGTGTTTGTGATGTTTTGAGTTGATTTAGGCCCGTGGTGATCGTTTGATCGGTCCCGAAACTTAGGCAAAAATGTGAAATTTTAGAAATTTGTGTGGGCGTCGACAATGTGTGGTTGTTTGGAGCCTTGGATCATAATTTATTCAATAAGGGTATGTTGTGGGTTGCATGGGTGGAAGCCAATAAGGATTTCGGGTTCTAGAGTGGGCCCGATATTAGGTGATGATTTGTCGTGGGCTGCCTTTATTTTGTTTTAGGCTAGTAAGCTGATCCGGGTTTGTCACAAATTGGACCAAAATCGTCCATGTGTTGTGGCCATGAATTGTGTAGAGTGTGTTAGCTCAAGTGATTAACTTTGATGTTATTGATTAAAATAGAGTAACATGTTGTTGTGATTTAATTTATATCATATATCTGGCGATGATGTATTGCGTGTTGTATAAATTGTGTTGGAATGGCGTAATGCATTTAAGTATGTGGCAGAATGCCTAGAAATTAGGTGTGTCGTAGTAGATGGTGAAGAAAAGCGAGCATGGATTTGCGAGGAATTTCAATGGATGATTTTCAGAAGAATGGTGACTAGGAGATGGTCTGATTACCGCGTCGGAGGAGCCCATGTATTGTTTTGGAAGATTCTCAACGCGTGCTTCGGAAGGTAGTCCCGTATTTTGCCAATTGATAGTGTATTTTCGAGGCAATGAGTTTTGTTTTGAAGGCCGTCTGCACTCTCATCGTGGCTTAGGCGAGTGTGAGGGTGATTGAGGACTCTCGAGGACATGAGACGGACATTTGGACATTCCAAGTATGATGGAAATTTCGCGAGTGTGTGTTTATATTTCGAGCATTGCATATGCACTTAGGTGGGAAGTAACCCATTTAGGGGTGATTCGCATTCTTCGGCCCGATGCTTTCATCACCTTCAGGGAATATTATTTCGGGTCCTGAGGGCGTTCGAGGAGACGGCTCGTCTTAGAGGTCGTGTTAGAAGAAAGCCGACTTATGGATTTGATATTATTATGTATGACATGTATTAGAATTTTATAATTTTTATATATGTTTGTATGGAGAGTAGTGTGTTAACTCTTGAACCATGTGAGATTTACATTTGGTTGGAATATTTATTTTGTAATTATTGATCACGGGGGGCCTAAGTGGCCGTTATTTTACTCGCATTTGGACCCTGTGTGGTGGTTGTGTATGGTTGAGACAGGTTATGTACTTTAGGTGGGGCTGCGTCTGAAGGAGACTTCTGCCGTTCGTGAATAGTGTCGGATTACCGGGCATTCACAGTGTTAGCGGGTTGACGGACATCAGCGGATACATGATTTAGGAAATGCATTTGGTCTTTGTGGTGACTGAGTTTGCTGATGTTATGGCAATTTTTCTTGTCGTTCTGATCTTTAGTGCTCCAATCTTGTTCTCTATTTTTCAGAATGGTCTGATATATTATCTATAAATCAGTGGATGTAGGCATAATTAATTCAACCATAACTAAAACTATCATGCATGTTATAGTGATTATTATCTTTGTATTTTAGTTAATATTCTTATTGTTCGAGGCAGTAGTTTTAACTTAGTATAAAGTTCTTGCTGGGGCACTACCACTTCTGTGGTACGCCTTGCTCTGAACGTTTTAGGTAAACAGCGTAGTTTTGGTGAGATCATTAACTTATCCAAAACATTGTCGTTTTGAGTTGTACCTTGAGTTAAAAGAAAACTCCTAGGCATAAAGCAGTGCATTTGCTGTAGATCTCTTGAATTTTGAGTTTTATTTCAGACCCCATTTATGCCACTTGTTAGCTTTAAAAGTTAAGAAAGCTCTAACCCTCTGACTCTCATATAATCTTTATGAAGGCTGGAAAAACAACAAAAAAAACAACTAAAAAATCCAAGAAATTGCGAGAAAGTCATGTAAAAATAGGAAACAACCATCATAATAATCATAAAATATATATTGGTTTGTGTGAGTTGATGGCATCATTAGAAGAACCATTTGGAGGTTTATTACACACACACACACACACACATTGACACACACACACATTGCCATAAGGAAGGACTTTAGGCACGGTGCATCTTGCATTTGAGATAACTGAAACAGTTGACTATGATCACCTAATATATCACCGATTTAATTGTTCTGCCTGCGGCCTAATTAGGTATAATTAGGCGTAAAAATCATTAAAAGTCCCGATTCATAGCATTCTATTGTAACTATGAGAACAAGATAAATTATCAGCAGATTTTCTAGTTCTCATTAATTCAAAACCCAGAAACTAAGGTTGAGAAAGGTTATTAAGTAGCTCTTTTGCTTTCTTAAGCAGGGTTTACTTCATTTACTTGGAAAAACATAGAAATCTCATACCAGAGAACTAGCTGAGAATCCATCACTATTAGTCTATTAAAGGCATGATATTCATATTGAGCTTTTTATGAGGAGTTGGTGGACAACATGGTATCGGAGCTTGGTTTGTGAGAGTCTGGGTTTCCAGGCCACCTCTACATAATTTGAATCCCGTTTATTTTTATTTGAAAGTCAATGAGATGATTATATTTTGGGTTGTTTGATTCTCCGCTATGTGGTTGTGGGGCCACCGCCCGGGAAGGGTGTTGAAGAGCATGATATTCATATTAAACCCAAATCCTACAGGCTTGAGCTTTTAGGAGAGTTAGTCATTTAACATGATATCAAGGTCTGGTTTGACGAAAGGTTCTAGGTTCGAGCCACCTCTGTACATTTTCTCAAACACTTCCAAGGCCTCATTGAACTCACCATACTTCCCAAACGTATTGATTATGCTATTGTAAATCCTCTTGTCTAGTGACACCCCCAACTCTCTTATCTTATCTCTCTCACAATCTCAATTCCTTTCTTCATCCCATTTATCCACCTTTTTACACAAAATCACCTTACTATGCACAAATGAGTATGGTACTACAAATCCCTCCTCCCTCCTCCCTCCTCGTTTTGCCGATAACCTTCCGAACATCGTTTAATCGCCATGAACGACCATAATAATCAATAAGGGCCTAATAAGTTGCCCGGTTCCTCCCAATCTCTAAAGGTATTCAGTTCCACCAAAACTCTGTTTGCAAGCTTTAACAGGCATTTTCTCAAACAGCTTCTGAGCATTACATTATACACCCTCAAATTAGGCTTCAACCCTATCCATATGCACCATTTCCCTTAAAATGGGCCTCAACTTCCAAGGTCCTCCCAACACTTCCTAAGGCCTCGATTCTGATGGGTAGCAAGTGCCAACTTCCCCGAACTAAGACAAACCACAGAGAGCCTCCATTTGAGCTAACAGTTTCATGGCCTTGTCAATTGTTATGACCTTTTTTGAGTCTCATATCGCTAAGTTACAGTTTGGCCTTGTGGGTTTATAACCTCTTGAGGCAACTAGATTTTAAGTGTGAGGTTCTGGTAGTTGTAACGGTCGTATTAGAGTGGATTTGTGTTTCCTTGGGGATGGCCCTAGATCCCAAGAATTATGAGTGCTACCCGTAGAGATCCACGAGTCACCACCATATATTTGTGGGAGGCTACTACTCATGGTCAGTAGTCCTGCTTAGATTGTGGATGTCGGATTACGAAAAATGAATGGATTGTTATGACCCATTTTGAGTCTCACATCTCTAAGTTACGGCTTGGCCTTGTGAATTTATAACCTCTTAGGCTTTCTCTTCTTGACAGCTAGCTTTTAAGAATGAGTTCTACCAAGTGGTTGTAACATCAACATCCCCAGCTCTGCAACTATCCTAGCGTTGTACACAATCCCAAAAACCCCCTCCCCATTGTTCGAAGAAGAAACCTCTTCTACACAGATTTGATGCTTGTTTTTCAAAGTCTTGTACCAAACTAATACAATTTTTTAAATTACTGAATACTTTGAAAAGAAAGCCCAATCAAAATAGTGTGTTTGGCATGTTAGAGATTTTTTACCGTCATGCCTAATCTTTAACTTAAAAATTTCTATGCTTCGTAATCGATGGCTGCAGCATTAACAAAAATTCAATGTCATAGTCAGTAACTCATTCTTAATAATATACAGCGTGGCAGATGCACGATTTAGGCATTAAGTTAATTCACCCTCAACTATTTAATATATATATATATATATATATATATATATATATATATCTGCCTATATATATATACCTATATATATATATATATTAAATAACCTAATTTGGAAACGATACTGCTATTTTTCATGTGATTGTTGATCAAAGTTGAAATGGTATGGACTCAAAGGAGATCATCTCATCTCCTCCTTTTCTAAGAAACTCTAATTTCTTTCATTCTTTCTTTTCATGTTAGAGATGAGGGTACAGTTTTTGGCCTTTTGGCTAAAATCACTCATCCTTATTTCATCTAAAAGATCTGTTTTTCTCATCGATAAAAATTTGGTTTTAACTCGCTGGTTTGAGTTTTTCATTTGTTTCTTATTATGTTTTTGTAAAGTGACTTATTATGGCGTGTTTATTCGTCAATTTTTATGAGTGAGACCCAGGACAATATGTTGCTTGATCAAATAGAAGTCACTTCAAATCCATATTCATCAGTATGTTTCATCAGACCAGGAATTTTATGTGTTATAGGTATATTAGGATTATTTTTTATGTAGGCCTTGAGTCGTTTCTTCTTGCTATTAACTTGGATGTTGTGTTATCATCTGATTGGGTTTAAAATAGTGTGAGCCACTCACCAAGCCCAGAAGTAGGTTTAAAGAAAATTCTCCTTGAGACTCGAGTGAAAAGCGGGCTCCACAGCAGAAGCCCAGCAGACCAGGTTCGTTACTTGAGGGAGGCGATAACACGGACAACATAAAAAACCCGTATCACATAAATCAAATCAAATCTCACTAATAAAGTAAGATAATTCTCGATAAGCGCTTACTAATTATCCCTTATTAATTTGATAACGATAAGGACTGAGAAAAATCCCATTGATAAGAGATCCTTATCATCATCGATTGGAAAAAACATCTATAAATGCTAAGTTGGCGTGGTGAAGATGCAGCGGAACGACCGCTCTTTAAGCGGTTGATATTTTCTTTGCATGAGGCGGCAGGCATCGGAGCGGCAGCGGGCGGGCCCGCGATCCTCTTCGTTTCTTGTTTTTGCGAGGGCCTGGCGTCAGGCCGGTAGTAGGCCGTTGATCGGTACGCTCCGGCCCGGTTCTAGTTGAAAAAGGCATCATCCCGAGTTGGCGGCGTCGTCGTGAAGCGGCAGGTTCCTTTACCAAATAAAATTTGATCTCTCGATGGCGATTATATCAAGCTTGGAATCTGACGAGGCTGGCACCAGTATCGAAAATGCAAGACCCGATACATGCGGGGTGGGTGAGATGACCTCCGGGCGCATTAGAATAGTGCGGAGGCCCGACACGGGCTGAGTGGAGGCACTCATCTCACGATAGCGCTTGATAGGGAATTCGAGCAACTCACGGGCGAGATGCAGCGCTGTGAAGTCACCGGCTGAACCTGAAAGAGTCATAACACCACCACCCCCTCGGAAAGGCTTGGCCACCTCGGCCCTCCACAGGAAGTAGCATAATCTAGCGGAGGCTACAGGGGCACGGACTCCACCTAGCCCCGGAGGGCGCCGCGAGCAATACTCGGGAACATCGGAGACAATGAACCGACCCTCCTCGGCCAAGGAATGGGAGGCGATCAGCAGGAGCAGAGATTCGAGGGTATCGACGGGGCTCATTACATAGAGGAAGTCGTCAAGTGAAGCCAGGACTCTATGGACACCTTGGTGCAGTAGCTGAGTCAGTTCTGGCCAGGAGTCTTACACTTCCCCCTTCCGGTAAAGTTAGGGATGCCACCAAATGGGCGTTCGATGGAGCAGAAGGATCCAGTCGACCATCTTAACACTATAGAACCAGGATGGGTGGATATCAGACCGTCTGATGCGGGAGCTTAACTATCATGCTAAAGGCAGGCGTTGGCCGGTTTAATAGGCTCCAGCCGCCGATCGAGTCTTCTCGTTTAGAGGAGGCTCTCCATCGCCTTGTCTCCACTTCATTAGACGGAACATACGAATCGAGTTATCCTTGCGACCGTGTGAAGGCCGCGAGAAGCTGAGGTATTATGTCAGGAGGTTCAATGCTAGGAGTCTTTGAAGGTAGATATCTGGACCCCGAGAGAGTTCGCTATCACGCGTTTCATCGTTGGGCTAGGAGTCTGTCAAAGATTTGATGTTTTCGTCTAAAGAAGAATCCTCGAATGAGAACATGGGCAGTGCTCGCTCATGAATCGATGTGTGAAGAAGCCCTTACATCCAAGAGAGGAACTCTTTAACCCACAAGGAGAAAAGCAAGGCCCGACAAGCAGCGGGGCGAAGCCTTAGGAACAAAGAAATCGAGAGATCCCCGAGGAGGACGGACAACGGTCCACGAGGCGAGAAGCATCGGAGAGGCGCACAGGACCACCTCGGCCCAGGAGTTCACGATAACAATTATTCACCTCGTGGTTCACCCCCACAGCCCGGTCGTAGTATCACGGGTCTTACTTGAGGTCTGACATGAAAAAATTTAGAGATGGCCATCCGGATGAGGGACGGACCCTCTAAAGAGATAACACAGAAATCTTTATGAGTTCCCGTAGGGACCCGGGCATGACGGACGTTGCATACAACTCGGGAAGGAAATAGAATCTGCCAGTCAGCGGGGATATCTCCGCCGCTACATAGCCTACGAAGGTCGGGATCGGTAGCGACCTGCCGCCTCGTGACCGTGACTCGGCGCCAGCGGCCCTTCAGGGAAATCATGTGATCTCGGGAGGATTTGGGAGGTGGGAGTCAGGCTCTGTAGGAAGGCTCATTGCGTAGCGTAAGTCGGGAAGGTAATGGAAGTGCAGCGATTGTCGAACCACCTCGACTCGATATACCAGCCAATAACATTCTAGGATTCAAACACGGAGGATGTCAACACCTTCCACGGCGATCCTTTGGTGATAAGGCGGGTTGTGGCTAACAAAACAATCACCGGGTCCTTGTCGACAGCGAGGCTCGGTGACATCATCTTTGCGTCGGCTTTTGACAAGATGGGGCATCGGAGGAGAAAATTGGGCCGACCCGGCACCCACTGCGAGGATTCTCACGGAGGAAAGTGCTTTACCTTTGGGGTCCATACGGCTAGTGCTCTCACTTTGGGAGACCCTCAGGTACTTAGCAATGTGACGGTAAGATTTCTCATAGTAAATGCCCTCTACTTACGCATCTTATGGACCCTCAGCGCCATCAAAGCCATCTGCTCAGCTTACCACATGGTGATGAGTTTCTACCCTGAAGCCAGTGGGAATGGATTCGAGAGACCGGTAGCGTGGCCCGGGAGGCGTTACTCGGCATCAATGGAAAGCCAGCGGTTGACAACATATCACGTGGGCCTGTGTAGTTGGGCTGATAACCTTAAACGACTACGCTACATCGGCTCGAGCTGGCGGAAGACCCCTCGGGGAAGCCTGTATCCACTTCGCCGAAGCGGAACAAGGATGTCTTCGTGTGGAAGCGGAGGACATGGGAGGATTGACCATGATATCACTCCACGGACTAAACTTAGGTTCATCCTTAGGCAGTCAAGCGAAGAAGAAGGAGTTCGCTCCGGAAAGACAACCGTTAATGAGAGTCGGCAAACTCACTCGAGGCGGAGTCACGATAAGAAGTGGAATACTGAATGGATTGGCCAGCGTCATTTCGTCAGCGACGACAAATGGCGACTGCGCATCGACTTTCTGACGCAGCGAGTGCCTAAAGATAGTTCCCTCTGCCTCGGATCGACCTTATAGTAGGCGCCACAACTTCAGCCATGAACTCCTCGACCTATAGATGCTTTCGCCCGGTTACAACCAGATCAGCATGGACCCTGACGATCAAGAGAAGACCTCATTCGATCACGGGCAAAGGGGACTTGTGCTATCGGGTAATGCCTTCGATTTGAAAAGCCTTGGATTTACTACCGAGATTGGTGAGCAGGATGTTCCAAAGAAAATAGGGCATCCATGGAGGTATATATAGATGACATGTTAGGTAAGATCAACTCGACCAATCTCCATATAAACTCATCTGGTGAGGCATTCTGAGTCTTAATGATGGCTTATGAAGTTGAATCAGGCGAATGCGCTTTAGTCTTAAGCGAGGAAAATTCTTGGGTTTTATATTCCTTGGCCCAGGAATAGAGGGTAAACCGGACAGATAAAGTTGTGCTCGACATGCGAGTCACCATCGAGCATAAAGAAGTCCAACGCCTTCTGCGGAGGATAGGTTGCGCTAAGCGTTTTATTAATCGGGGCCAAGCGATAAGTGCTCGATACTTCTTCCGGTCTGAAAAAGCTTTGATTGGGATGCAACTGTAGTATTCTACACTAAAACTTACTCACAGGCTCCCCACCCACGTGCAGTAAGTCCCTCACAAGGAGGCTCCTTACTTTGTACCTTCGCGGGTTTGATTTCTCAGCCCGGTCTGGAGTCACGATCGGAGACAAAGGCCAGAGTGTAGCACCCAGTCTTATTGCGGTAGAGGCTCGGGAGGACGGAGGGGAGAGGTATCGAGATGGAGAAACTAATCCGGCATTGGTAACCTGACTCGGAAACTACGCACTTACTTGGCATACCATCGAAATCAATGGAGATGCAGAGTAGAGCGGGTGCTACATAAACCGAGACCTCGGGAGATTGATGGAAGTGGGCAGGCTATGAAATTTGAGCGAGTTAAACATCGGTCTCAAACCAAAACATCAATAAAAAGCAGTCTTAGCTGTTGGAGACCGTCATAGGAATTCACCTCGGCAAATCTTACTTGAGGATATAACTGACAGCTTGACCTCCCCATTTGGAAAAATTGTCCGTGAATGGGGCCCTTGATGCACTCGAGGAGTGGTGTAAATTTAGTCGACCTCTCGGAAGGAATAGATCTCAGTATGCATAGATTTGGGTTAGGGCCTCCGACAATGAGGCCGAATATGGGCGGAGTCATGGCCCCTGGACTCAGCCTCGCCCCATTCAGTGAAGTTGATTAGCTGAGGTGTCACGAGCGCTCCAGTTATTAGTAAAGCCAAAATAGAGGAGACACCTACGAGGCGAAAATGAAAAAATGATCTATCCTCGAAAGTCTGGGAATTCTTGGGAAGTTCATACTAGTTTAAATTTAGGACACGTACGAAGCGAGAAAGTTCGCAGTGAATGCCTTATAAGCGCAGCAACCTCTGATTAGTGCCCAAAGTGCTATTTAGATCCTTTTTATTATAGGTTTTGAGTGCTTTGTATACCAATCCATTCTAATAGTCTTAGGTTACATTAGGTCCCTACTATTCTTGATCGTATTTGTAGCTTAGGTTTTGGAGTTTTTGCGGAGCTAATCAATGCCAACATTGTTGGTCGATCAAACATGGAAGAATTCGAGTCAAACTCAGCATCATAGATTAGAGACGAGAGGAAAGAAGAAGCGAGAAAATAGAAAATTGAAGCGAGGGGAGGCGGTGGGAATAGTAGCCAATGGAGCGGTATGACGAAGCAGTGCCAAAATTCGCTATGATAGCGAGAATTTAGCTATCATAGCGAATTTTAAGCTATGATAATGAAATCCTTATTAACTGTGAAATTCTGCTTCCTTTTTGTGTGTTGAAACGACTCAGTTTTGGTTTTCTCAGCCCTGCCCTTATGTGCTTTGTTTTGGTTTGTTTTGTAATTTCCTTTGCTCTTGCACACTATATAAGCTAAGTGTCAAGGTTATATTATCAATCCTTCATAATAAATTTTGGAGAAGCTTTACGACTCTCCGGATTTCCCCTTCTTCATTTTCTTTTCCCTTTCCTTTTCTATTTTCTTGGTTGCGAAACACCTTCGAGGATGACAAATTGGAGGATAAGCGGCTAAGACCTTCCTCCTTGAAGGAAAGAACAGGGAGTAGGATCTAGAGGCTCTTCCAGGTTCCTTTGTTTTTCACGCAGAGTATGCACTAGCGATTTGTGTTTCCTTTGAACTCTAAGTTTAAATCCCCTAGATTCACCTTGAATGACCTTATTTGGTAATCTTTTGAGGTTAGGTGGATGCTTATTGCTAGATCATGAGGATTCGTCAGTTACCCTCTAGCTAATCATTGTAAAAAGTGAAGTCGGGAAAATTGTTCTTCCTTTGTGATGACCAACTTCTTTGCTCGATGAAGCACCATCTTTCAAAAGGACAATTATTTTGGTTGGGTTTTATAGTAGATGATCAGAGTTCGAGATGGTATATCATCCTCAATGAGAAATAACCTGAGGACCTCTCGTTGACTGTAGAACTCAGCCCCCGGTGACCCTAACACTTAAGGAGTTCTTTTCTTATTTTTCTTCATTTTATTTTCGGTTTGCAAACCACCCGACCCTTGTTTTTATCACCACCTTAAATCGACCAAATTCACCATTTTGACTTCACTTAAATCCATTTTATGCAGAAGCCCATCTGCATGTTCAGGCCCTAGACCGCTATACGATGGCTTGACTACGTGATGGGAGGAGGAGCTAGGATATAAATTTGTTGATTCGGATCACCTCTGCATGCGCGAATTAGCCTCCCGAGAAGACCTCGACAAGGCGGCGCGTCAGGCACCTTTTAGAGGCCCTCGGTAGATCTCGACAAAAGGAGTCTCACGTCATGTCAGGCAATTTGGATGGACCCCATTTAGGACTAGCAATGGGGACTACGCAAGCGTTCAAATGGGGCATCAAAGCTTGGGTCGAGTTTGCGGAGTTCAGTATTCATCAGGGGCCCTTTATAGCGGGGTTTTCACACCCATTCTCAGTGCCATTGCGAGGGGAGGCGCCGGCTCGTCACGGAGGGAGTACATGGGGCGTGTGTGGAAGTCACATCGAGGCTCGGGCAGCGGCGGGAAGAGTCTTGGCGAGGATACTCTTGCCCATGATACTCGAAGATGTGACATAACTAATCGGGATATGCAAAGTTTGTAGGGAGCACGCGAAATCTCGCCTCCACTTCAGAGCCCGCGGCTTGATCCACGAGCCTGACCTTTTCAATGAGTGAGGCTAGACATATTAGGACCTCTGCCCATTGGAAAGAGGCGATGGAAATTGCTCCAGCAATGCGATTAGTTATTTCAAATGGGCAAAAGCAGGCCCTTGGCTACCATCACGAAACAAAGGTGCGCAGCCGTTTGGTGTGCCATAATATGCGGTTGGTATCCAGGCCACAGTGTCGAGACATTAGGAAACAATTCGAGCAATCCTAAGTTCGGGGATTTTAAATGTAGGCTGGGATCGGGAACTACTACTCGTCCCCGGCTCATCCACGATCTAATGGGCGGTGATCACCATCAGGAACCCTTAAAGCGGCGGTGAAGACCAGAGTTACTGGAAGATCCCAAGGCAAATGGGTAGAATACCTCCCAGAGTGTTATGGGCCTCTGAACTACTGCCTTAGTCGACAACTCGGGAAATCCCATTAAGCTCTGGCCTTTGTATAGGCGGTAGCCCTTGTCGAGATCGGTTTGAAATCCCAAAGGATTGAATTGGCAAGCGTGGAACATAACGAAGAGGCTCTCCTTTAAACTGGGCCTCTAGATGAAAGCATGATCGAGTATAGAAATGTCTGAAGACTACCAAAGGAAGGCAATGAGTACTTATATTAAAGTCAAACCAAGGAGTTACAAGCTGGCGACTAGTCTTAAAAAAGCTTCTACCTGCGAGAAAAAATCCAACACATGGAAAACTAGGACCCATTGGAGCCTATGTCGTGTCTCGCGTCGTCGGACGCTGGTAGCTTCCTAGGCTCCCGGACAAAGAAGGAAAAATTTTACCTCATTCTTGGAGCGGGCACCTCGGCGTTTTCTGCTCCAAATAGACCTCGGATTGTAATCATTAATAAAGTATCATCGACTTTAAGATAGCAGTTTGTGTGTTCGTGAGTTGCTGTTTAATATCATATGGATGAAAAGTAGGGCATCTCGATAAGAAAAAAAAAAAAAACGAACGACTCGGCGGGTAACACTCGAAAATTACACACTTGAATACACAGGTGCGAGCAAAATGTAGCGCTAGAGCGGGGTGTCGTTAACAACCCGTTAACTTTCCGGGAATATTAGGCCAGACGTCGAGGTGGCAGGCAAACTCCATGAAAATCAGTGATTTCCTTTGTAATGGGAGCTCTACCCAAGGTACAAAACATGTCCTAATAATCAACAATGACCACATAGGCTCCACATGCAGTGGAAATAATGGTGGCAGGCCCTTGCGTGATACTACTTAAAATGCATCAAATTTATCTTGCATGGTTCAAGAGTTAATAAATTACTCTTATACAACATATATTAAACCTTAGAATTTTCATGCATGTATACCTTGATATCAAAGCCCTTGAGTTGGCTTTCTTCTAACATATGACCTCTAGTAGTGTCGCCACCGATCGCTCCACTTTGAAATGAGTGATCCACCGGCCAGTGAAAGCGAGCGATAGTGATAATTTCCCTGCAGGTTACTCCCGCCCCTAAGTGCACATGCATGAAAACAATCACATTAAGCAATTTCATGAACCTACTCGAATGTCTGTTTTGAACCCATGTCTCGAGTCCCCACCTTCTCTCCCTCGCACGCTGCCTAAGCGATATGCGAAGTAAAATATCGATTTTCACAACAAAGATTTTTGTTCTTGAAAACTTACTATCAGTTCGGTAAAATATTGGACTACCCTCAGGCCAATTCTTTGGATAACTCTAAAACGGTCATAGTCCTCATCCAGTGATCTATTAGGCGTCCCTCCGGCTACAATTCTTTGGAAAATCTTGTCGAAATTCCTTTCTGAGCAATTTTCATTTTGTTCATTTAGTATCGTGCGCTCCCTTTTAATGTGCATTTTGATGCATATGAAATGCATGATCTCAAATCGAAACATTTATGCTAATATATATTCACATGCATATTTATTAACATAATTAATCCAAACAAATCATGTTATTAAATTCCCATCAATAACACAAAATTAGCTCACAAAATTAGCTCACATGGGCTAACAATTAGCAAACCTGAAAACAATTCATTTTTAATCACTCAACATCATAAAAATTCACACAAAAATATTCATGTTACTATTCACATGAACAGTGAAACCCTCGGGTTATTGTTCACGAGCACACAAATAGGAATTTTCTCCGTCGATTCAAGAAACTTTTTGAAATTGAGATTTAGCTAAACAAGCCTCAGAACATTCCTAACCATTTACATGACTCTTAGCGAAGATTAACACAAGTAGGAAAGATCCTACCTCTTGGGTTATCGGAACTCCACCAAATCGATACTTGCAGCGTAGCTCATGCATGGGTCGACTTTGTTTCTTGCTCAGTCGAGGAAGCCAGAAGCCAGTCGAGATGACAGGAATCTAGAGAGAAGGAGCGCACTCTCTCTTTAAGTAAATCCAGCGGCGCTGACATCATCTTGTTTTGGCTCTCAAATGGGGAAGATGACGAACATTAAATCTTCGTCTTATTATTATTAAACTTCGTTTGTTCGATGTGTCCGCCTTACAGATTTTTGTGGCAGTGCGTCTAATCCGTCGTTTAATGTCCCTACTGTCTTCGACGTATCCTGAGTACATGTATTGGTGTTTGTCATCGCATATCCTCTCAGGCACATTTCTGACGCCGTGCACAGTGCCTCGAAAAGCGTGAAATTAAGTATGCTCCAGATTTGGCGAAGTCGATGTAGTAATTGACAAGATTGTGAGGGCGATTCATGATGAAATCGTTTAAATCATCAGAGATCTAGAAAATTTCGGATTTTACCAAGGTACGATTTGCCATTTTCGAGAAAGTGGAATTTTCTAAAGATTCCCACAAAAAAAAAAAAAGTGACTCTTTATTCAGTAGTACAATTGATTGTCAGCATTGCCATCCCTTACATCTAGGAATGAGCAGTATAGCGGTTCCCTCAGAAGTAGAAAAAATCTAAAGAAAGAGAAAGAGAGGAAAAGAGGAGAGAGAGTGCGTAAGGAAGGAAAAGAAGGAAAGGAGAAGAAGAAGAAGAGAAGAAAGAGAGAGAGTGAAGCAGGAAGGAAAAGGAAGAAAATGAGAAGGAAAAGGAAGAAAGAAGAGAGAAAGAAGAAGAAGAAAAGAGGAGAAAATGGAAAGCGGTACTAAAAGTTCTTCTTTAAGTACCTTTGCCCTCTCGGATGCATTCTTCATGGCGGCTGCATCATGGACGGAGCTAGGGGGCCATAACTCCCATAAAGGGGAGCAAGGAAAAACAAGCTCCCTGCAGTAGAGGACCATGAACGAAGCGCCGGCCAGGGATCTCGGGGGCGGACCTCCTGAGCGAGCCAAGCCTTGACGCTTCATCGCGCGGTCCAATTCACGCCCCAAAGGGAAGAAGGTTGAAGCGCAGGCTCCATTGCAGAGGACTCGCAATTTATAAGGAAGCAAGAGCGCTCGGAAAATCGCACAATGGTTCGATTCTCCGCCAAGCCTTCGATTCCTCCGTAAACCGGCGGTAAAGATGCTTTCGCATCTTTGGGAATGATCAAATCGTCATAGTCAGCGTCGATTCGAAGAGCTGTTGCTCAACTAAAGCAGTAGCCCGAGGCAGTCCGGCTTTCGGGCATATTAGCCTGAGCCTCGGCAACCGGTTTTGAAGGCTCATTGGTGACCTAAGGCTGGTAGCCCGGGGCGGTTCGGCTCGAGCCCAGTTGTTATTAATAGTGCTCTAGGCCTGTGTATGAAATGGTATTTTGACTATTTATGAGAATTTATTATTATGATGATTTGCATGTTTATTATATATAATGTCCTTGAATAATATTATTAATTATTCTAAATGTCCTGTCCGGTTATTGCTATAGGAATAACAATGAATTAAGATTAATAGTATAAGTTTGATTGATATTCATGGGATGAATATGTGTATGAGATACAAATCAAATTTATATCTATTTTATTTGAGAACAAATATTGGGCAGACTAAATCTTGAGGTGTGTTGATCAAGGGGTCATAAGTTAATCTCTGCTTGATTTATCATTAAATCCTTTGACTTGAGATCATTATAGTTCTCTCAGCATAAGGGAATATTGTGTTTTATTAATCAAACGTTGTCTTTAATCGGATAGTATAAAGGTTATCTTGAGCATAATAAGAATTATGTAGTGAGATATATGAGCGATTAAGATGGAAATTTGTCCTCTTATTATAAGAATATCTCTGAGTCACCTCGACAATTGAGATTGAGAAATGCATGCATTTGTCACTCAAATGAATTGATGGAGATCAATGTCATTTGTTTAGTCGATCTAATTAGGTTTGAGTAATCAAAAGATAGAAACGATATAAGGTTGACTTTGCCCGTACCTTATATTCTATCAAGATATCATGAAATGAAAAGTTATATCATTAGCTATATTAAGGTTGTCTCGGATTATGAGCTTCATTTAACTTGGGTAGTCACAATGTCTTACTAGAGGCCATGACTTGTAGAGATCAAATGTAATTTATTCCACTCTTTGCCAATGTTAATTGAACCTATAAATCTTACATTGGAAACGAATAATACTTAGTTATGGTTTTTCCCACTCTGTAATGAAATTTAAAATGATGAATTATTTTAAATTACAAATAACAATTAATTATTTATTTAAATTGAATTTAATTTGAGAAAGTTTAAATTAGTGATTTAAAAATTCATAACAAATAATTAATTTGTTATATTTCTTATTGGATAAGGAAATAATACACAAAAGTTTTAATAAAGAGTTTTAAATATATAATAATATAAATTCGTTTCATTATCGAGTAAGGATTTGAATTTAAAATTGTTATTATTTAAAGAGTTTAAATATATAATAATATAAATAAATCCGTTTCCTCATCGATAAAATTTGAATTTATTATTATTATTTAAAAGAGTTTTAAATATATAATAATATAAATTCGTTTCATATCGATAAGGATTTAATTTAAATTATTATTATTTAAAAAGAGTTTTAAATATATAATAATTATATAATTTGTTTTTTGAAAAAAACCTAACGAGACTTATATATATATATATATATATATATATATATATATATATATATATATATATATATATATTTTTTTTTTTTTTTGTAGTAGTAAGTCTTTTACTCTAGAGCAATGCATGACGGAGAATTACTAATTTCGTTTTGAGGAGAAACCCAGACACAGGCCCAAGCGTTAATGAGATCGTTCATTATTTGTTCGGTAATGTGGATACTTGTAAGAGGTGAGTCGGCACCGAGAAGCGGCGCTGAGAATCTGAATAAATAAGGCGTAGACTTTGAAACGGCCCGAATCGATCTACAAGAGGTAATTTGTTTACCCTTCATGGTTTTATAAACGCATGTGATCCTTGGTAGGTTAAGGGATAAGAATTTTAAGGAATTCATTAGTTTATGTTCCAATCAGTTGGATATTACGCGTAACCCGACAAGATTAGCCTGGACCTCAAGTGACAGTTTTGAAGGCATTTGCTCAACTAGGGCACAGTAGCTGAGCCGATTCATTTCGGGAAGATTAGCCAGGCCTCGGTATTTCGATTTTAGAAGAGCCCCGGCGCATTGCTCGGCTAAGGCTGGTATCCGGGGCGGTTGGTAAGGCGGATTAGCCCGCGGGCCACCAGCGACTTAGTTTTGAAGAACATTTGCTCAGCTAAGGCACAGTAGCCCGGGTCGATTACAACTGGGCGATTGGCTCCGGGCCTCGGCGAAGCTCAATTTTGAAGGCTCGACTACTCGTGGCGTGGTAGCGGGAGACCCCGGTTAAGCTCGAGGCGGATTGGCCGCGGGCCTCGTGACTCGGTTTTGAAGGCTCGTTTGCTCAAGCTAAGGCCTGGTAGCCCAAGAGGCGGTTATTTCCGAGCGAGATTAGCCTGGAGCCTCGGCTGATTTTGAAGAGCCCGGCTGCTCGACTAAGGCACAGCTGCCGAGGGCGGATCGGCTCGGCGAGATTAGCCCACGGAGCCTCGCTGACTCGATTTTGAAAGAGTCAGGCTACTTTCAGTATTGGGCTGGTAGCCTAGGAGCCGGTTCGACTCGAGCGGATTAGCCGCGGGCCTTCGGCAACTCAGTTTTGAAGAGCTCGATCAAGTAAGGCACAGTAGCCTAGAAGGCGGTTGGGTTCAAGTGGGTGTAGCCGGAGCCTCGGCCATTTCCCGATTTTGAAGAGCTCATTGCCTGCCTAAGGCACAGTAGCGGGGCGGTTTAGCTCGACCCAGTTAGCCCGCAGGCCACGACCTTCGGCTTTAGAAGAGCTCGGCCTTTCCAAATTAAAACTGTGTGAGAGCCCGATTGACTCGAGCGTAATGGCCAGACATCAGCGACAGTTTTCAAAGACTCAAGCTGCTCGAATAGTATTATAATCACAAATCCGTCCCATTTCGGCTGAAGCGACGTAGGGAAATGATTATAAAAAAATAAAAAATAAAAAATAATAAAATAATAAAAAATAAAAAATAAAAACAAAAAAGCGAGGAGATAGAAAATTAGGTATTCATTGAGTTTCAAAGCCTAGAACGACACTACATATATCCGGGGTTCGGAGCCCAACAAAAAAATAAATAAAATAAAGTAAAAAAAACAAAAAAATTATACAAGAGGTTGGGCGTCGAGGCACGGAGTAGGAGCGGAAGGCGAAGAAGGGGCCAGGCCTCGGTAGTATTGTCCTCGAGAAAAGTCGGTGGAAAGGACTTCTTACGCACTCCTCGTCCTTGGGATACTATCAAAGTTAAGGTCAGCCAGAATAGGCATTACTTAGCCCTCTCTGGAAAGCAAGCCATCCAGAAGCCCGAGTCACGGGCCTCTCCTCGAGCTTGCTATCGCTTTGTCCCTACGAACAATCGAGTTTCCACGCCTCGAAGAGTCCCCTCACAGCCCACTTGGCACTCCTTCGGTGCGTTGATGGGCTCGGCTGCCTCGGAAGCGCGACCAGGCTCTATCGCCAACTATTTGCTATTCTGGCTTTCATCTCAAGCAGCCTTGACTCTTCCGGGTTACATGCTTCATTCTGGGTTGATTGCGGCTCCTCCCGAAGCTCACGCAGGGAAGCTCGGTTTAGGCGGCACGCCCGTCCTGGCCACGGTGGGATCATCACAGGTAACACGACCGTCCACGACCTCTCGAAGCTCGCCTGGCCACTCTGCCGCCATTTCGGAGGCCTTGCCTCTTTACCTCGGCCGCGCTCGCGCCATTGTAGTATGCCTCAATCGGACTGAGCTTAAGTATCCTCCTCCATCCATATTTTGCATCCGATCTGCGATTCGGCTCCTTTGTAGGGTAAGGCGACCACTCTCGCTTTGTAGGCTCTGCAGGCTTTGACGTGACCCTCGTTTAGTCGGCCTTTTTGCAGACTCTTCCGTATGGGTATGCGCAGATCACCAAACATAAAAGTCAAAACACAGCTCAAAACCAAGAAAAAGGCTGGAACCTTCCGAGGAAAGATGCGAGACTTGGGAGGCCAGCCCTGGAGGGGATCAGAGCCCCCAGCCTCCTCGACAGGCGGGGCACCGGGCCTCTTGAGATCGAATCCCCGAGGATGGGCCAGAGATCGTACCCCGACGTAGCTCGGCGTGAAGCGAGAATCCCCATCTCCATCAGCTTCGGGGCGCTTCCTCCCCAACTCTTCCTTCTCCGAAGGGAGAGGCTCGGCTACGCGGGGAGGACTCATTTATTATGGGCATAACCTCGGCGGAGGCTTAAGCGACCTCACAGGAATCTTTTGCGCTGCGTGAGGAACCGGAGAGCAGAAGAGCTGTAGACTTGGGGCTCCTAGGGCCTTGGCGGAGGTGCTTGGCGCACTTTGCACTTTCGAACATGGGCGGTGATGAAGACATCGACCTCGGGATTTTACGGTAGGTGGCCCGCTACCGAGGAGTCGGGTTTCGCTTCTGCACTCAGGATCTCGAGATGACATCTCCCACCCGAGCTTGAAACTCTCCTTTGATGACTTGACAGCGGGAGGCCCATCGTGAGAGAACTTCACCTATAGCGGATGGGTAGAGCCTCATTAGCAGGCGAGAGGACCTCAAACTTGAAGGTGCAGAGACATCCAGGCGGATAAACAAGTAAGTGCGCGAAGACACTTGTAACTTCCGCTTCTGACCCTATCTTGGGAGGCTAAGATCAAAGCGAATACAGAAAGCGCCATTTGATTCGGTACCACGGTAAGTGTGGAATCAACAATATTTGTATCCTTAGTTCCTCACCTGCTGCTAGTAGTCGAGCTCACTGCCCCGGGTATAAGCGATCTAGGTCGAACACGGGGATAGGTTTTTCATCCCACAGATGGTCGCATTAGTGTTTGAAAATGAGTGAGACTTTTCTTTGGATTTTTAGTTTGGTAAAAAGCGAGTGGGGTTGTTTGTTCAACTGACTAAACATGTGCTTAAAGTGAGTGTGAAATGGTAACCTTGAAGGCTTGGTCGCTAAACTTGATAACATGGAGCTATTGAAGTGTCCTCGGGTTATTTCCTCGCATTATGGCAAATGACATATAGTCAAAGCCAAAACCGGATCTTTGTTTAGCTATAAAATCTAACCCTAGTACCACTCCTATTTGAGTCAACACAAGTATTATGCATTCAAAGCATCCAGTTTGGAAACCACAGCGCCAACCTCGTTTCGGTAAACAAATAAATGACATCTAAAGGATATCGATTAGTCCCAGCATTAGAATCTGCTTGAACGAAAGCATGACAAGTATTGATCAAAGGAATGACATTAAACCCTAGATTGGAAAGTTGGGAACCATAAATGCGATTACTGTAACGACAAAACGTGAATGACACCACGCGGCCCAAGCCAGTATGACCACCTTGAGGTACATGAGGCTTAGCCCGACATCCCTTGAGTTGTCATCCTCGAGGGAGTGTGTTTGGCAATGAGAAAATGAGGAAGAGGAGAGAGAGAGGCAAAATGGGACCTAAAATGAAAATTTGGAGAGAACTTTATAAAATGAAGAAAGTTGGCAGGGTCCTGAGAGTTTGAGGGCTTATAGATCAACTGAAGTGTGAAAATACAAAAATGCCTAAAATATGAGAGTACATAGAGGACAAAATGGTAATATATCAAAGCGTGATGGGTTTAATCAAAATTCCAAAACACGAGTGAGATTTCGCTATACGAGGAAATTTAGCTAGCATGTGAAATTCATTTATCTTCCAGCGAAATTCCCGGTAACTAGCGAGTCCTGAGGATGACGGGAGTGAGAAATTTCGCTGGAGCGATAATTTAGCTACCTACTAATTTCGCTAGCCTAGCTATTATTGAATCTTGAAATTGGGTAATTTTAAGCTGGAATAGTGAATTTAGCTGGATAGCGAATTTAGCTAGCCCTAGCCAGAATTTTCACATAGCGAAAATTTAACAGGATTGCGAGAGTACCATGTCCCTAGCCGAAAATCCACTGTTTTGCTATTGCATCACACAGCCTTCTTTCCCTCACATCCACTTCACATTTCTTCATCTTTGATGGTTAGAAACCTTTATGTAGAATCCTCGGCGTCGGCAAAATATCTTGACATCAAACTTGGTAATTGGGTGAGACGCAAAAGCACGTGAAGTACAAAAACAAACTCGAAATGGGATTAGTGAAACTAAGTGGACCTGCACATCAATTGACTTAATTGATATGATTGAAGTGCGCAAAAGCACTTAAAACCTGGCCCATGAATAGGGCTCAAAATAAGCTTTTGGGCACTAATCAAGCGCCTGATCAATGCAAAGTTAGGGATACCTATAATTTATAAGAAACTATCTTGTAGGCTGAACCAAAAGCAAAGCTCACGTAGATTCTTGGGAGTGAATCGGATAGTCGAACCTTGAGTGTGTCTTCCTGTATCGAGGATCGAGTTCTCTAGATTCGGCCACTAACAAAAAAGTAACGTTCTTTCCAAAATTTGTGGGAAAATGGGAGATCTGAGATGATCAGAGAAGCGCTGGAACTCTTAGATAAATAAAGAAAGCCCTCAGCAGCTTCCTTCACACTAAAGAGGTCAAGGAACATAGCTATATTGGGAACATTCAAGCCCTTATCCTAAGAAAACCAACGACCTAATCCGATACCAGGAGGTGGGGCGAAGTTGGGGGAGGGCCAGGCGTTGGAAATCTTGCAGACCGCATAAAGGGATGTAGAGGGAAACGAGAGGCCATTGTCAGTGCCTCGAGAAGAGAGAACACCATCTTGGGCACTTGAACAGCGTAGAAATTGGCGTCGGAGACCGGACACAGACGCAAGCGGGGCCTATATTGTCTCGCGAAAATTTCCTCATATAAAGGCTCGACTCTGCTAGGTCCCACGCGGAGCGATACGCATGGTGACTTCGGATATTCCTACCCCACGAGTGTGTCGTAAATCCTACCCTTGCCTTTACCGAGGGAGAGGGGTTCCACCGAGGCATCTCGAAGAGCAACCCGCAGTAATCTCAGTTCACCACTGCCTTTGAATCAGGTACACGTAGAGTCACCTCCTATCACCTTGAAGAAAGAGAAACGACCTTCGGACCCATAGAGATGCTCAGATAGTAAGAACAAGACCCTTCGCTTGACTAGCGCAGCGCCTCGTTATATTACTCGAAGAGACATAGAAGGAAGAAGGCGCTGCGGTCCTAGGAAGCGAGCAGAATGGCGACCCCGAGCAAGGTATCCTGGCGCGAAAGATAATGCGAACAAGGTCGGATAGATGTTAAGAAAGGCCCAACTCGCGGAGAGTAAAAAAGCTTTAATGTCGGAGACACAATGCTAGCGGTTAGAGGATGTTCTTGGAGTGAAGGAACTAGAGGAAATGAAGTTGTATTGAAAAATCCCATCATTATCACGGGACATTTAGTAGTGACAAGCCCTAACCAAACCTGACCACTGAGCAATACGTCGATCGCACCCGATTTAAGCAATCTGTGCTTGCGCGTTAAATCCATGCTTAGTGAGGAGCTAACCAGTCAGTTTAAAAAATAAGCGCGCAGACCCACTCCCTGACCAAGTAGGTTAAAGAATATTTATAAAGCGGGCTCGGTAAACCTTGAAGCAGCGCAGGCCAGCAGAGCCAAGTTCATTAGCCCAGGGCGGAAATACCCAGACCAGCCTAAAAGCCCATATCTTGTAAATCAAATCAAATCTCATTAATAAAGGAAATAAGATAATTCTCGATGGCTAACCACTTTAATTATCCGTATTAATCGGCGATAAGGACAGAAAATCCCACACATCCAATAAGGAATCCTTATCATCATCCAGGTTGGGAAAACATCTTATAAAATGCAGGCCCAGCCCCATTCGGTGAAAGGTCACGGAGAGCGTTGGGTACCTCTGGCGGTTGATGCTAACATAGGAAAGGCGGCTTAGGCATCGTAAAGGACAGGGTGGGCCGTAGATCCCTCTTCGTTTCTTGTTTTGGGAGTCGTCTGGGCCAGGCGGCCGGCCATCGATCCTGACATGCTCCGGCCAGATTCGGTTCAGAAAGACATGTCGTCGTGATGTTTTTAACGGTTGATTTATGTATTCGAGATGTAAAGATGCACATTACGGATCAATGGATTTTCAATTTGCATTGTCAAAAAAAAAAAAGACCATGAAGTGCATTTTCATGGGCTTATTGTTGGTGAAACAAAGAAACAAATTGGCAACACTTGATGACATCAATGAATTACGATTCGACAAGATGAGTTTTTCTTTTAGAGGTATAAGATGAGAGTTTATGATGTTTTGGCCGGACCGGGTAGGTAGTCTTGGTTGGACCGTCGATCGGCCCTAAAGCCGATCCGATTCAATGCAAAATCGTTTTTGATTGAAGGCCGGGATGAGCCGCTTGATCCGTCGGATGGCCGGACCAGTTCTTAGTAGGCCGACGGTTCGCTCCGCATTTTCAGTTAAAGCGGCGTCGTTTGAAATCACTTCTACGTAGCTTGTGTCGTTTCTTGCAGAATTAGAAAATTTGTAAGGTTAGAAACATGGCCAAAAATTGATTAAATACAGGCTTATGGATTGAACTTGGAAGGAAGTCTGAAGAGGCAGCTCTATAAATTATGTTGCCATTATAATTATTTTAGATATTAACAAAAATATATATTACTACTAATTAAGTATATATTTATATAAATAAGTTTCTTACATTTTTAATATGTTTTCATATTTAAACATTATACATATTTTAAAAATAAAATTTAAAATACTTTATTTATATAAAAGGTAATAAATAATATATTTATTACATCAAACCAGTTCAATTACGGTTTTGATCGTCGATCAAGCCGTGAAGCTATGACCGATAACACAGTTCGGTCGCTGTCAGGTTTTTAAAACATTGAAGTTTATACATATATTTCCTAGAAATTGGAGTATATGAAATATCTTTGCCATTTGGGTCTAGCTATCATATTCCACGGGGATTTTTTAGAGTGCTAAAAATAATTCAACAACCATTTCCAATGTAATTATATTTTCAGTATTTTTATTTTTAAAGTAGAAAATAATTATCATTTATAACATCAACCGAGCATGATACTGAGCTTTTTTTTTATATTTATAAATTCATTACTTTAGTAAATGCTGTAAGTATAGATTTTAATTATGAAAATAAATCTTTATTTTTGACATAAATCTTATGGTTATGGTAAGTTCCAAAAGTACAAAAATTTAAAAGAAATAAGTTTTTCATGCTGATTTTATAGTGAGAAAAGTATGGAAGAAATCAAATATTATTTAAACTAAATAGAAATTTATATTTCATTATTTTTGAACTCATTGAAACTAAGTATGGAAGAAATTTATATATTATAAATTATATTATTTTTGTATAATTAAAAAAGCATAGAAAATGAGTTCAAAAATAATTTATTGATTTTTATTTTTTCCATTCTCTTTTGGAACCAAGCAAACATATCTTATAGGGTTAGAAAAAGAAAAATGTATAGCAATTTTTTTTTTCTTTAGATAATAGAGAGGGGGAAAAATATCTTGAACTGGGTTTCCTCCCTTTCTTTCAATTCCGGATGGATTCCACCATTGATTTCTTCGATTTCGCTGCAAGTTTTCCTTAAAGCCCTAAAGCTGATGGGTAAAGCCCCGTAATCTACAAAACCCCTGAATTTCCAGAAAACAGCGAGAAAATCCGGGGCCATGGCAATGACAATGGCAAGCACTGCCACTGGCGTGCTGGCATTCTCATCTGTGCCCAAAAACTCAGACCCACCACCGTCATCATCATCATCGAAGGTATGCAGAAGCTCCATTGTTGCAGTTTTTTGCGTTTCACATTGCGTATGCTCTGCTACTAGTGGTAGTACCAGTACTGTCACTGAACAAATGATTCAGAAATTTAGTTACAGTAGGGCTTCTCCATCTGTGAGATGGCCTAATCTGAAGCTGAATGAGAACTACCCGCCATCACAGAGGCCTACCCATGTCGTGGAAGATATGGGTCTTTTTGAAAACACTCATGATTCTGTAGGAAAAGAGGAAATTAGGGAGATAGGAGAAGCGGGTTTGGAATTGGGTGATGAACCATTGGAGTTTTTGGGGAAAACTAGTAAGAATAGGGTGAAGAAAATGACTAAATTGGCTCTTAAAAGACTAAGACTGGAGGAGGGAATTTTGATTTTGACTAATAGGATATTGGGGTTGAAATCAGAGGAGTTTGTGGCTGATGTGTTGGATGATAGAAAGGTTCAGATGACACCTACAGATTTTTGCTTTGTTGTGAAGTGGGTAGGGCAATCAAGCTGGCAACGGTCGTTGGAGGTTTACGAATGGCTGAATCTTCGTCATTGGTACTCCCCCAATGCTAGGATGCTTGCTACTATATTGTCGGTGCTCGGGAAGGCCAATCAGGAAGCCTTGGCTGTGGAAATATTTGCTCGAGCTGGGCCTGCGGCTAGTAACGCACTGTCAGGATTTACAATGCAATGATAGGTCTTTATATACTGAACTGGTAGAGTTTAGGTAAGGTTCAAGAATTGCTTGATTTGATGCGGTCACGGGATGTAGGCCTGATCTTGTGAGCTTCAATGCTTTGATCGTACGGTGAAGTCAGGTGCCTTAGTACCCGAATTTAGGAGATTGAACTGCTTAATGAGGTTCAGAGGTCTGGTATTCAACCTGATATTATCACTTACAACACTCTTATTAGTGCTTGTTCACGTGGTAATTTGGAGAGGCGAGTGAAGGTGTATGATGACATAGTGGCTCATCACCGTTGTCAGCCTGATTTATGGACTTATAATGCCATGATTTCAGTTTATGGAAGATGTGGAATTTCTAGAGGAGCAGGGAGGCTCACCCCAGAGGTGGAGTCGAAGGATTTCTCCTGATGCAGTGACCTATAATTCTCTGCTATGTGCATTTGCTAGAGAGAATGTGGGGGAAAGGTCAAAGGACATTTGTGAAGACATGGCAAAAATGGGTTTTGGAAAAGATGAAATGACTTATAACACAATTATCCACATGTATGGAAAGCGAGGACAGCATGATCGAGTGCTGCAGCTTTATAACGATATGAAAATGTCAGACCGGAAGTCACAGTGCTGCCCACCTACACTGTTTGATTATTGATTCACTGGGAAAGCAAATATGATGAAGGAGGCTGCAGAGGTGATGTCGAGATGTTGAATGCAGGAGTTACGCATTACTTCTGAACTTTCAGTGCTTTGATTTGTGGGTATGCAAGGCTGGAAGAAGGTAAGAGGCTGAAAAGACTTTTAATTGCATGTTGAGGGCTGGTATCAAACCTGATCATTTAGCATACTCGGTTATGTTGGATATTCTTTTAAGGTTTAGTGATAGTGAGAAAGCAATGAAGTTGTATCAAGAAATGGTTCTTAATAGTTTCAAGCCGGATCATGCCCTTTATGAGGTCATGCTTCGAGTACTTAAAAAAGAAAACAGAGAGGAAGATATTCACAGGGTGGTCAAGGATATGGAAGAATTATGTAGTATGAATGCACAAGTAATTTGTTCTATTCTTGTTAAAGGGGAATGTTTTGACCATGCTGCTAATATGTTGAGATTAATGCCTCAATGGGCTATGAACTTGTGGTGAGAATTTGTTATCTATTTTGGGTTCACATATGGTTCGCTCTGGAAGACTCTCGGAGGCAGGTTGCTCGATTTCTTGGAGAACATTCTTCTGGATCTCATCAGCTGTTAAAAGTCTCTGGTCTATCATCTTTGCAAAGCTGACCAATAGATGATGCTATAAGAGGCTGAGTGAAATAGGGACTTTAGTTTTCTTTTGTGGAGTTTCACCGTATGCAAATTCATATGGCCACTGTGAAGAAAATGAACTCTTTGCTCTGAGAGCTTCTCAGATATATTCTTCTGACATAAAGATTTATGAATGACAGGACCTTCTAATAATCTTGCAAGGCATGAAATGCGATACATATAGTAAGTGGGTTCTACAGACTATCATTATTTGATTGAACAGGCTAGCAGAGGGGAAAAACCTTCTATTTGACGATGCATCCATCTATACCAGTGTTATTGAGGCATATGGGAGATTGAAGCTGTGGCAAAAAGCAGAAAGCTTGGTTGGGAGTCTTCGACAGAAGAGTAAATTGGTAGATCGGAAGGTTTGGAATGCCTTAATACACGCTTATGCAGCAAGTGGTTGCTATGAGCGAGCACGGGCTATTTTTAATACAATTATGAGAGATGGTCCTTCCCCAACATTGATTTAATTAATTCATACAAGCTTTAATTTGATGGGAGATTAGATGAGCTCTATGTGGTAATACAGGAGTTGCAAGATATGGGTTTTAAGATAAGTAAAAATTCAATTATGCTGATGCTTGATGCATTTGCATGTGCAGGGAACACATTTGAGGTGAAAAAAATATACAATGGAATGAAGGCTGCCGGTTATTTTCCTACCATGCATCTTTACAGAATCATGATTGGGTTGCTAGCCAAGGGAAAACGAGTAAGGGATGTTGAAGCAATGGTTTCTAGAAATGGGGCGCGTTCAAGCTGGCCTTTCTATGGAATTCTATGCTCAGGTATATACAGGCATTGGGGATTTTAAAAAGACAGCTCAGGCGTAGCAGCTGATTCAAGAAGCTGGACATAAACCAGATGAGGATACATACAATACTTTAATATTAGTAACATACTGTGAGATCGTAGACCAGGAAGAAGGTTTGTCCTGATGCATGAAATGAGAAGGGTAGGTTTGGAGCCTAAATTGGACACTTACAAAAGCCTGATTTCAGCATTTGGGAAACTACTGCTGCTAGAACAAGCTGAGGAACTTTTTGAAGGTTTGCTGTCAAAAAAGTGTAAATTGGATCGCTCTTTTTATCATCTTATGATGAAAATGTATAGAAATTCTGGAAACCATTCCAAAGCTGAGAAGCTACTTGGTGCAATGAAGGAAGCTGGTGTTGAACCTACCATTGCCTCTATGCACTTACTTATGGTTTCTTATGGCGGTTCTGGGCAGCCAGAGGAAGCTGAAAAAGTTCTTGATAATTTGAAAGTGGAAGGTTTAAGTCTTGGCACATTTACCATATAGTTCAGTTATTGATGCCTATCTTAGAATGGTGATTATAACATTGCCATTCAAAAGCTTATGGAGATGAAGAAAGATGGTCTGGAGCCGGACCACAGAATATGGACATGCTTTGTTAGGGCTGCGAGTTTATCCCAGCGCACAAGTGAAGCTATAGTCCTCTTAAAGGCACTCCAACATACTGGATTTAGTCTTCCAATCAGGTATGAGTTCTCAATTTTTTCAGTATCAATGGGAAAGTGATGGTCTCTTGGATCAACGTATTTGCTTTCTTTTCATGTTTGTTTGTTTGTTTTGTTTTTTGGTGCCATTCATATGGATGTATTCTAGATGATTCTCTTCATGAAGCCCCTCACAGAAAAATCTGATTCTCTAGTTTCCGAGGTAGACAATTGTTTGGAGAAACTAGGACCCCTGGAAGATAATGCAGCCTTTAACTTTGTTAATGCTCTTGAAGACCTATTGTGGGCATTTGAACTCCGGGCTACTGCTTCATGGGTTTTTCAATTGGCTGTTAAATGGAGTATCTATCGCCATGACGTGTTCAGGTATCTCGTAAATTCTTCTCCTTATTCTCTTTAAGCTTATTTTTTGTTTAACAGCTTGGTCTTTTCTATAGGGTAGCTGAAGATTAGAGCTGATTTTAGAAAGATGTCTACTGGTGCTGCTCTTGTTGGCCTTACTTTATGCTTGACCACATGCAGGCAAGTTTCTCCTAGAATTTTCTCTGCATTCTTTTAGCCTTTCTCTGTGTTATTTAACATTTGAAAATATAATAAACATAAACATGACACAATAAATTTTTTTTTTTGATCGATGACAAGCAATATATTGATAAAAAAGAACCATGAAGTTCCAAGAAATACACTGGGAGTATACAAGAAGGAACCAGATGGGGACAAAAAAAAACAGCAAGAAAAACAGCTGCAAAAAAACCTACCAGCCCAAGCAAAAGCCCGACAAACCTACCTAGACCCCATCCAAGACAAAAAAAATCTACTAAAGAATTTGTGTTATCACAACTATACAAATTAGCCCAATACCACAAATTGCACAAGAAGGTAGCTTTTGTCCTTTGAACGGAAGAGACCTCATACCTTTCACGCCATAAGGTCTAAAAGGCACACAGGCTGTCAACTTGAGATCTTTATGCACTTTTTACCCATAATATCGCACGAGGAGAGACTTATGTGAAAGAATTTGAAATCTTAGAGAAAACCCTGTTTCATCAAATGACACAATAACTTACTTGCTTTCATCATCTTCATCATATGATGAATTCCCTCAAGTCCTCATATATTAGTGGCATTTATCATTGTTACTTCTTATTTATTGTTCTTGAATATTTCTTTAGCCCTTACCCTCCTTAGCCAAGAAATAGACCTACTAATTGGACCACCTATTGGCTGTACATACGACACCTTTTAAGTGTCTAGAGACTCATGAGTACAAATATGTCAAATAGGATTATATGGGGCACCTCATACCTAATATTATATTGGAAAACGATCAGTAATATTATTGATTTCTTAGAGCAAAGTATCAGTAATATTACTAATTTCTTATTATTGGACTCAATTATAGAACTTTGTTGTGTATCTTCTAGACTTTATGGTGTGACAGAAATTGGGTGGCTTTTGAGAATGGGGTATCTTCTGCTCAAAAGATTAAAGCTAACTTCCTGAGTAATTTGTGGAATTGGTCAAATATTTATAGTGTTGATATCTCAAATTCTTTATTGGACTTTTTTGACTTGGATGGGGAGTAGGTAGGGTGCTTGGATTTGTTGTTTAGGGTGGTAGGTTTTTTTTTTACACCTTTTTGTTTGCTGCTATTTTGTTTGTTTCCATTTGGTTCCCTCTTGTATACGTCCAGTGTACTTTTTGAAACCTCTTGGTTCTTTTTTTATTAATATATTGCTTTTTACTGATCAACAAAAATATTCGATAGGGTTGCCTGGCCTTGGCAAAGACATCGCCTCCACCTAATCCTAGGACACTTTCATGGCCTTACCTCAGTTGCATCTTATGTTATCCTTAATGTTTTTTTCCAAATTTCTTAAGGCTTTTTTATTACCGTTATAGAATATAAGTATATACTTTACTCGTAGGTTATGAAACCAATTAGGAATGTTAGATTGACTTACCAAATGTATATATCTAGCTCTTGTATTTTTACATGTTTAGATCAATGGAAAAACACAACGAATTTTCATTCTTCCAATTCTTCCTTTCTTGTTTCTACAATTACCATTTTTTGCAACTAATGGAGTGTTAAAGTGCGATATTCATATTAAAACGGTCTCTGAGCAAGGAACACCAGGGTGTTAGTCGTTTGGCGTAGTATTAGAGCTGGTTGTGATGTAGTGGATCGCGGGTTCAGCTGGCGATGCTGCGATTTATTCATAGTTGTTGATTTGAAAGTCGGCGGAAGACTTTGTTTGGTTTATTTGACTCTCCACATGTAGGTATGGGTGTTAAAGGCACAATATTCATATTAAACCGAAATCCTACAAGTTTGAGCTTTTAGGAGAGTTGGTATTTTAACAGGAATAATACTTTCTTTATTAATTTTTTCTTTGTTTGAGTTCATCCTTACAAGGTTATCCATTGTCTCAAATCAATTGATTCAATGTAGGGACTGCGGAATACAACATGGTTTCTCTAAACATCACAATAAAGGCATTCCTTTGGGAAATGGGTTCTCCGTTTCTTCCTTGTAAGACAAGGACTGGGCTCCTTGTAGCCAAGGCTCACTCCCTCAGGATGTGGTTGAAAGACTCTTCGTTTTGCTTGGATCTTGAGTTGAAAGATTCACCATCACTTCCTGAATCGAATTCGATGCAACTGATGGAAGGATGTTTCATAAGACGTGGCCTCGTTCCTGCTTTCAAGGACATAACTGAGAGACTAGGATGTAGACGAAAGAAATTTGCAAGACTGGCTTTGCTACCAGATGAGAAAAGAGATAAAGTTATTCGGGCCGATATAGAAGGTGGGGAAGAGAAGTTAGAAAAGATGAAGAAAAAGGTTGGGGTTAAGAGAAGGAAGCTTGTGAGAAGAAAACTCATTCGAGGAGTTGTGCTACCAAGACCTGTAGAATTATATCAGAAAAAGAAGTCTTGAAGTAGTCACCTGATAAACAGACATCTCCCTTTCTTGCGGTATGTTGCTTCTATCCATTCTTAGTTTTTCTTATGCCTTGAAATGAGAATCAGATTGGATAATTGAAGGTAGCTTTGACTGTTATTCAAATCGAGTTTCGAACATCTGAAAAAAAAAAGAAGAAAAAGCTCGATCGAGTTCAAGTTGAGCTTGGCTCTATATCGACTCATTCTATTATCTCGCCAATTCGGCACATGGAGATTGTTTTTGTTTGTGTAAATTTTGTGAGATTATTGTTACTACCTTTGGGTTTGTTCATCCCCGAAAACACAATGACGGATAAGAGAAATTTGTAGATATACTCGATGAAGATGTCGACTACTTGATCAGAAGGATTGTTAATAAATAAGAAGAGCCTCTTGAAGGGCAAATTGTGAACAAAGTGAAGATCCAACTCATATGTTTTCAATGAGCATGAAAAACAGGCTCCGATGAACCAATGTTTTAAAAATCGGATAGAATCGACCGGTCGGATCGTCAATCGGTGACCTTTTCGGTCTCAGTTTAATCCAATTCGATCATGGTTCATTCATTGGCTCCGTCCGTGAACCGGTAACTTTTCTGGTTTAATCACCAGTCCGGTTTTTAAAACATTGGGATGAACAACGTTCAGAATGATGGTTTCTCACGTTTCTAGGTAGAATATGTTATGTTTAATTTGTTCTTCTTATACGTTGTTAAGGCTATTATGTGGCTTTATAGTTAATTGAAGCATAATTAGTTGTGGAATAAACAAGAAGATCAAAGAAGATAACTTTTATGAAACTAAGGATAGCAGTCAGATAAAAGATGATGAAATAATTTAGTGTCAATCCGCATTATATGAAAAATCTAGTGGCGCCCAGCCTCGCTCTGTATAAACTCTTCTTCCCTAATGCCTTTTGAGCTTACTTGATCTTGGCATAAACAATATTAGAGGCAGTGGTAATATAGATTACCGCGTGTGAAAAGAGGATTGAAAAATATTCAAAATTTGCTACTTAATCTTCTTTATCTTTCAAAGATCATTTCACAAGAAAACTTAGAAAACCCATTCTGATACTTTGATACAAGAGGGATATGATTTTGATCCTCTCAAATGAAAACATTCTCCAATTTATAGAGCTTTCTTTATTTTGGATTTAAATAACATCGCTTTTTGTGACTAAGCTAAGTTGTTATCTTATCTTCATATTTAACTTTATTATTACCTGTCTTCTCACTTTGAAAATTAAGCATTCCCTTTTAGGTGACGTGTTCTTAAATACTTTTTATTGGTTATGGCCTTTGTAACAGTTGTTGCTCGTCATTTGTCACGAGGATATGTCTTTAAAAGCGATTCTGATTAAAGTGGATTTGGCGCTGTTAATCGGACCGTAGTTGTCGTTTACATTTATCGTGGTAGGCGTATCTTGTCATGCGGCACAGAATCAGGCGATCTAAATGTTCCACCAATGAATCAATCCACCTTCATTGTTATTTTTGTCTTTTACATAACTCTTTACGCCTCTACTCTTGTTATTTGACTAATTTGATGATAATAAGCGGCATAGTTAAATTGATTTTTACTGTCGTAATTTTACGTCATACGGAACTTTTTCGTGCTATGATTATCGTCTAGTTGTTTGATAAGCAGTGGCTGACGATTATTTTTCTTAGATCTGTCGTTCTTGAATAATGTCTTTCATCGTCTTTCTCTGAAAGTAGAGTATGGAGAGACTAGGAAAGCATTGAGACTCGCCTTGATACTTTAAGAATAGAATCTAGAAAAAGAATTATTCAGTCACAGCTGTCGCAATGATATTTGGATAAATGTCATTAAGCGATGGAAAAGCGAGAGAGACCAAAAACATGATAATGAGAGAAAATCAATATTAAACAAACTATTATTACTAACTGTCAGAAATAACAAGAAGTAAAACGAAAAGTATTATAAAAAAAGACAAAAAATAACGATGAAAAGTGAATAGCAAACGAGAAAAAAAGATGCCAATATCTATCTTTAAAGAATGAAGCATGGCGGAGACATATCCTACCTATCTGAAATGGCAGTAAATGATACGGCGATAAATATTCAGCAGCTTTGGTGCTGTCTCTTTAAAGCATATCCCTCGAGGGCGATTGAATAACAATCAAAACAGGCGCAATTAGAAGAAGGTAAGGAAAGAACACGTCACTAGAAAAGAATGCTTACTTTCAAGCGAGAAGAAAACGAGATGATAACAGGTGAATATGAAGATAAGACGACCTCTTCGGCGAGTTGAAAGGATAAGAAGTCGAAAAAAGCGATAGAGAAACTTTTCGCCATGGAATGAAATATTTTTCATTGAGGAAACGAGAAAAAATCATATCATACATATCAAAATCAATATAATGAAACTCTAAGATTTTTTTAGGAAGGCTATCTTTGTAGATAAGTGTTATGAAAGTTGGATATTTCGCTCAATCTGCTTTTATGTGTGAAAATACATATAGTGAGTATGCTTTTAATCTTGCCAAAAACTGAAATGCGGGTAAAAATGGAGGAACGTTACGAGAAGAAGAGTTGTGTAACGATGAGGTGCGAGAAGGTAAATGAATTTTGCATATAACATGTATTGATTGAAATTATTTCATCATATTTTATCTGCATAGAATCTTATCCTAGTTTCGCAAAGTTGCTCTTCTTTTGATATTCTGTTATTAAGATTATTCTGCTCTATTAAATTATAGAGTGATCAAGTAATTGTATCTTGTGATAGTCTTTATTTTTCGATTCTAAATTGTATGCCTGCAGCTTTAAAGATGATGGGCCTCTCATTTAAGAGACTCAACTTTATCAAGCAATCTTTATTTTCAACTCCAAATTACTATTCATTCTTAAAACATTCATTTTTTAAATAATAATGTATATATATATATATATATATATATATATATATATATATATATATATATATATATATATATATATATATATATATAATACTCTTATTTTATTTATGTATAAATATAAGAATTATAGTAAATATATAAACAAATGATTAAAAACCTAAAAATGTTTTTAATTATGTATTATATTATAAAGCATAATATTACATTAGAAAATAAAACAACATTAAAAAGCTACATAATGAAATTACAGTAAAATTATAACCAAATGATAAAATAAAAATGCAAAAACTAATACAGCAGTAAATAACTTCTATAATTTTCATCATCATATTCATTGCATTGTCAAAGGACTAGCATGTTATTAGGAGAAACAAATGTTTCATGATATTGTGTCAGCATAATAATATAATTATAGAAGGTGAATTTGACTCTCATGGGAGCATTATTGATTTGAATGTGATGTTTGTTCCAAAAGTTGATATGATATTAAATAAAACATAACAATGTTTTAGTGAGAAGCTTATTATGCACTTCCAAATGCATTAATTGAGCATTTATGGGAAATGTATAGTAACAATGTTTCTTGTAATTAATGTTTTAGTTTAAGGAAATGATGTGCAAAACATCGTATAATGTAATTTCTATGTTCTTTTTTCAATTTGAAGTATTTTTATTTCTAAGAAACAATTGCATTAATTAATTAAGAATCTTAATGTTTTATTATCTAACTTGGACCAAAAATCTTCATTTTCAATATAAATGAAAATAATAAAAATGTATTATATCATTGTCAAAAAATAATTTTCATAAAATTTTAATTATTTTAAATTTATTTATTTTAAAAAAAAATTATAAATTATTAAAAATAAATTAATAATATAAATGAATATATTGAAATCATTTTTACTATATATAACAAATAATTCAAAATTAATAAAAATAAATATATCTTGAAAAATAAAAATATGTTATTAAAATATCATTAAAATAATTGTTTTAATATTATAATAATAAAATAATGAAATAATAATAGTACTAATAAATAAAAATAATAGGGAATAATATAGAAATTTAAAATGTAAGATTACCATCGTTTTACTACATCTTGGGGAATTTGAATAGTGCGAATCTCTATATATATAGAGATAGAATAAAAAATAGAGTATTTTTGGAGATGCTCTTAGGTCGCTGCACTGGGTAGACGCTTACCAAAAGTATTTGCAGACGCTTACCAAAAGTATTTAGTAAAAATTAATATTATTACTTAACACATAAATTGACTTATAATAAACTTGTTAATTAAAACTTCTTGTTTTTTTTTTCAAATATTAAAATTGTTCAATAAAATGAATTTGAAACAAATTTTAAACCATTACATTGATATATTTATTTTTATAAACTATAGTTAGGATACAAGAGTCTATTTCTTGAGGTAATTAAAGTAAAGTTGCGCTTGTCAATAAGACATATCTCAAATGGTTAAGAGCTTAAGTTGACATAGGAAGGTGAGGGATTCAAATTGTGAGGAATAGAATAAAATACTATAATATAATGTAAAGTGATTAGATGTAAAAAAAAAACAAAGTTACGCAGAAAAGTAAAATGAATATACGGACTCAAGAATATATTAATTGTTTTTTACTGTTATTTTTTACTTTAAGTCATATCATTAAATTATTTTATCAAATATGATTGATTTATTTAATGATTAAATTTAAGTTAATCAAATATCTTTAACTTGCCAATAAGACCTAATTTAAGTGGTTAAAAGTCGAGACGGGCATGAGGATGGGAGGGGTCTAGGATTCGAGTCGCAATGAAGATGAATTTGTGAGGAATATATTACCATATTGTAATGCAAAGTGAATAAATGTCAAAAAAAATCTTTAACTTACTAATTTTTTGGCCCTTGGGAAAATAAATCAAGTGGTAAAAGGTGGGATAGAGCATCTGGGAGGAGAACAAGGATTGAATATTTGTAAATAGAGAGTACTACAACTTCATACGCAAAAGTCGATAAAAGTAAAAAAAAAAAAACTTACTAATTTTTCCGTATCATGTGAATTTTACTCAAACGGGAAGTTTAGGTGTTTTCTGCTAATAGATGAGGCCATAGTCTAGGTTGGATGCCAAGTCATTGGTATTGGTATTGGTATTCTAGGTTTGGATACAGGTTCATGTTATCCGATGCTCCATTTTCATTTCAAATAAAAGTTTAGAAAAATATTATCCTTTCCGCATTATGGTTTCACTATCCATTTGTTATATAGTAAAAAAGATATATACAAATAATTACAATTGATTATTTTTCTTAATATTCCCTTGTAAGATAGAGCTCCGAAGGAGGGTCAATCTTAGTGCAGAGAGTAGCAAACTGTTCGTAGAAAGGGGAGTATCAGCAAGCTGATCTTGGAGGAGACATGAAACACGAACAACACCACCACTTTGAACCTGTTCTTGAATGGAAATGATAATTCAATGTAACATGTTTCATTCAGTGGAAGATCAGATTAGAAGAGCAGATAGGTAACTAACACTATCACAGTAGATCACCAGATGATTTGAATTCGAATACTAGGTTAGATAAGGAGAGAACTCACCTTTAGGCTCCACCTGCTACTGTAGCAACAAATCTATATTCAGCCTCAATAGATGAGCAAGCAATAGTACTGTTTCTTCCAGCTCCAAGAGAGTGGATTTATGGTTAGGTGGGATAGTTTAGTTAACCGCACCCATGGGAAAATAAAAACCGATGTCAGTTTTGGTTTTTATTTATATAAACAAAAAACATAATCATTAATACTTAGTTTAACCAAATCTTGGGTTAACCATTTTTCGGTCTTTCATATATCGGTTTTAAGTTAACCATAATTAAAAAATAAATTTGCAATTCCATAATCATATTAAAGTTCAAATTATAATAATTATTATAAATACAATAAAAAATGTAAAGAGAAAAATGAATACAATCTATTCATTTGCAATCTAATGACACTTTTTCATTTATAATACATCCACAAATAATATATGAAACACATGAGATTAGATAATTTAATCCCAGTTTTTTTAATCAAGCATATGTTTTAACAATTTTAGTAGAAAAGAAAGCTAATCGAGAAATACTTAAACCTATATGCTTTGGTTTTAAGGAAAATAGTAAAATCTTGATTTTGAGGAAAAAAATAAAAGCGATGAACAAAAATAGGAAAAGTCACAACTCACACAAGTAGGGAAACATATTTTATATATATATATATATATATATATATATACACACACACACATTCGGTTGGTTATCCGAAACTACGGTTTTCTTATTTTGTAAACCGAAAGTGAGATTTGTGCGAAACAAAAACTAAAACCGAACCGCTCGATTTTGTTAACCTATTTTTTGGTTCTATTTCAGTTTGGTTTTTCGATCGGTTCAATTTCTTAGGTTTTGCAGCACATAGGTACTTAGTCAAAGGTAGACAATATAGAGAGGGCGCTAGTGGTGGAGGGTAGTAATGGGGTGAGCATAGGTTTGGCTTCTGTCATGCAATTGCGATTGAGGATGTCTGTGTTAGTACCAACATTGAGACAAAGAGAATAACATTAGTGTGAGGAATGATTTTGACTCCTAGAAGAATGACAAGTTGCCTAAATCCTTGATGGGAAACTATGAGCGAGAAGGTTGATAGATTCTTGAGCGATTATCCTTGGTGATAATGATATCATCAACATAAACTAGGAGATAAAGGATTGATGGAGCTACCAATATTAAGGATGAACAAGTAAGTGTCGAGCATGAGAGTTGGTGTAAAACCTGAGAAAAATGCAATTTTTCTGAAAAATGGAAAAACGGTAATTTATCGTTGTAGTACAGGTTGAAAACCTGAAATTATCTAAATCTCGGATGATGAAATGGACTTCACCATTGGAATCTTCTCGTGATATCTAACTTCTGTCCGAATTTACGTTGGATTTGAGACGATGAGAATTTCGTATTTTTCGAGGCAGTCGGATGTCGGGTTACACACTGGCAAGCCATGTGTCAAAATGCATGTCCTTCACGCAGTAGCGTGTGTGTGACACTATGGCAAGCCGTAATGACTTATCCAACATACTAGGGAGTTTGAAGTGTGTATAAATAGGGGTTCACATTGGTTAAGATCGAGAGCAGAAAGAAAGAAAGAAGGAAAGGGAGAGAAAGGAAGGAAGAAGAAAGAAAAGAGAGGGAAGGAGAAGAAAGAGAGAGAGAGAAAGTGGGGAGAAAATGGGTCGACATTTTGGCCAATTCGGAACTCTTTGGACCCGAGTAAATCAATTGGATGAGGGGCTACATTTCAAGATGTAGGGATTCTTCCTACTTTGGTTTACTTCTAGCCTTTGGGCTATTATTTTTGGGTTGATTTTGGAACCGTGTTGTGTCATGTTAATGGTATGGGATGGGTTTGTAGCCAATTTAAAGGGATGCTACCGGAGCGAATATGGGTTGAAAATTGCATTTATGGGAGTTGCCAAATGTCACGCAGCATACGCGTGCGTGGATTAGCTGATAGTGTGGCTCTGTTGTACTTGATTTCAACTGATCCTTATCTTTCTTGTTCGAACTCCGATTCACGTTTTTTTGAACTCTATGAAAAGCTCTTTGAGTCTAGAATCAAGCCATATTCCAGTGATTGGAATTTGGTACTCACATCATTGCCAAAATTTTGATCATAACACCAAGTGTACTAATTGCATGGCATGACATGCTTGTTTGATGAAAGGTTGATATGTGTAATAATATATTGACATGTAATAAATTGTATGTATAGACATGGCCATTACATGGCATGTTGTAGGCTATTTGTGGACATGTTATGTCGTAATTTATCTTAGAGAATAAAGTGCTACATTACTTGACTACGTAATGATTTGTATATGATGTTGATATATGTTTGTGTGATACATTGACATGAATGAGTTAATGTAGGGAAATTATATGCATGTTTGATACAATTGCCCGAGATGCATGTGATATGCATGTTTGATAAAATTGTTCATATCACATTCATCAATGGGACATGGTACAAATAGGCAATGGCATATTGCATTGCATATGCACTGGGACATTGCATTAAATGGGTGTGAGTATATGATTAATGAATCGACACTGCATTGGTGTTTGATTAGGTGGGCTTGGTTAAATGGGACAACGTCCAACAGAGTTGTACAGTTTTATACATAAGAACAAAAATATGTGTCGAATTATGTGAAAGGGATAGATCCCCCTCGGGTAAAACACATCAATTATAGTCGGACATAGTCCCCAGCCCAGTGAAGCGTAAAAGTGTGCAGGTTCATGGAGCTAATGAGCCTTAAACTCATATTTTTTTTAATCCATTTTTCTGGCATATTTTTAGCAGTTAGGATACATTTTAATGCTGCATTATGGAAAATTTACCAACTTTTTGTTTTGCAGGCTTTATATGAAAAATAGAGAATTCCAGCAAGAAAAGCAAAAAAATTGGTCAAGCGTGAGCAATGTCTCGACATAGTATTAGAATTTCGACAAATTCGATATAACTAAGCAGTATGTCATGATAAGTTAAGCTAAAAGCCTTGAGCCATAAATGAAGATCGTCGCGACACAATTTAAGATGGATTGACTAATTTTTGTCGTGATAATGGATTTTTATGTCGTGACATAGTGGGAGCAGTTCATGAAGAAGAATGTCGCGACATTCCTTACTTTGTTGCGACATTGATCATGCAAATGACATTGGAACCTTGTCACAACATCTTAAAATTCTATCGCGACATAAGAAACGAAGTCATCAAATGAACTACGATCGCTGACGGATGCGATAAAAGACAACTCACATGCTTGATAGAAAATGGCAAAACAATGAAACAATGTGCCTGCGACAAAGTTTTCTATGTTGCGACAAACATTTCAACTAGGGACAAGACCAAGGAAGACTTTGTCGCGACATAGAATTTCTTTGTTGAGATAGAGAAAACTTAAGGTTGAGATGAATCTTGTCGCGACAAAGACAAATAAAATCCCCTGACGAAGTCGGAAAATTAAAAGAATATTGTGACATGAAACTCATGTTGCGATAGAATAAATAAGTTGAAAGCAAAAGAAATCTCTATCCGCGATGAAGGAAGATTATGTAAGTGACGAGTAAAGTAACTAAGTAAAGTTTACGTTTGTGGAAAATGGAAGATAAGTGAGAGGAGCCAAGGCAAGTTGGTGGCGACAAGAGTTCAATGTTGCAACAACAAGTTCGATCGACAAGGAGTAAAAGAAGATGCAGCCGTGACATGGAAAGAGTGCGTCATGACACGAGTTCATGGCAACACCCCGTCCGGGAGAGTGTACGATTACACATGATCTTTGTAGGGTGTATAAGAGTACCAAGTGTCACATTGTAGTATTGTGGAGATGAAATTATGAAATGATAATTTGGTAAACCCGGAATGTGGTAATAAAAGGAGGATACAAGTGTCATTTAGCAAAAAGGATATGAAAAGCATTAAACATGTAGAGATGGGCCATAATAGAAATAACAAGAATTGAACTTCAATATTAAAAAGTTGAAGTGCAAATCTTGCGAGATGAATGACTAATTTATAATTAAGTCAAAAATGGGTTTGTAAAAGGAGGGATGAGACAAACAAATGTCTCATTTGGTCTCCAAAAGCTAGGGCTCCACGATTGGTGAGAAAAGAAGAGAGAAAAGAAGAGGAAGAGAAGGAAGAAGAAGGAGAAGGAGAAGAAGTCCAAAAATCAAGGTATGTTTGTCTTAGAATCAAGTATATTTGGATTCCTAGGACTTTGGTATGGAGAATAGATGCTCCTTTGGTCTAGGTTTTGTGCAAAGAGCACATAAACCTTTGAATTGTTGGGGTTATGTGGGTAAAACCCCAATTGGGAGAAAATAACCATGGAATCTATGTCAGGTTGTGGTTTATAAGAATTAATTGGACCTTAGGTAGAGTTCTTGGATTTTCACCTAAGGTTTGGTGAGTTCCAGCACCAATTCAAGTGTTATGAAGTTGTTTGTGGATGATTTCCATGATAATTCTTAAGGTGTTAGGAATTATAGAAGTTGTGTGAAGTGAATTGGTATCAAAAGTGGGAAAATAGCAAAATGCAGGCAAATTTCGAAGGTGTGCAGAAGCACGTATCTGAGGTGTCTTAAATTTTAAAGCAACATGTACCGATACATGTTCGGTGTGTACCAGTACATGTGTACTTTAATGCGAGAATGCTTTATGTTTTCGTGTAATTAAGCCCGGATTCGGACACCGATAGTTTAGGAACCTTATTAAATGATTAAGATAGGTTCGAATAAGATTAGGACTCGACGAAAACGTTGTGTACCTCGCCGCCTTGGCGATGTTCGTTGAGTGTGATTAAGTGCTAGGAAGTACGTTAAGTTATACGTTATACGTAGGCGATTAATTGTCATCGTATTCGGTTGAGTGTGTAGGTTAAAAAGCAAAGGCGGAAAAAGTGTGGAACTGTGCTCAAGTTTAGCAAGCAAAGAGGTGAGTGTTCTAAGCTCATTTTCCAAATACTAGTGTGTGTATAAACATTTCTGTTTTGGTATTTCGTAGTTTAATTTCAAACCATTTTCAAGAAACAAGCGATGAATTAGAAGCAGCTAATGGTTATAGGTTAAAGCCATTTTTGAAAAGCAAGCATTGGTTTTTTAAATTGTAAAACCATTTTCAAGCAGAACGAAGCAAGTAAGCGGATGGTTTGAATAATTAAGCGGGTTTTCAAGCAAGTAAGCAAATGGTTTTGAATAATTAAACCATTTTCAAAGGAAATAAATGAATGGTTTGAATAATTAAACCATTTTTCAAGCAAGCAAGCAGCAAATGGTTTTAAATTGTAAAACCATTTTACAAAACAAGCAAGCAAGCAAGCAAATAATATTTGCGAAAAAACGAGCCCTTCCTAGTTCTAAACGAAGCAAGCCCAGGTCGGAGGTATTCCGTACGTGCGGTGGAGTTAGGATCTCATCGTGCATTGTAGTTTTTGCTGGTCGGCCAAACTTAGGTCATACATCATGCATTTAAGGCCCGTAGCGCGTGCGAGGAGTATATAAGGTTATGAGCTCTAACTAAATTATGGTGATGGCGACTCGAGTCAATTCCACCATATTCTGGAAGTGATGCGGACAAGATTCCACCGCCTGATCGATGCCCGGGCTCAGAGTGTTTCACTAGGGTACAATAAGCAAAAATAGGCCTCCAGGTGGTTGATGTTTTATAAAGCGCTGATATCTGAGTTTGAAAAATCAACCATTGGTTCCGCGATTAGCTCGAGGCTTAGTAGAGTTTTAAAGCAAGCGGTTGGTGAGGCTCGTTTAGATTTCAAGCGATGCGGTTGAGCCAACTCGAGTGGGATTTTAAAGCAAGCGGTTGAGCCCGGGCTCCGTTTATTTTCAAAGCTTGCGGTTGGGCCAGGCTCCAGTATTTATGAAAAAGTTTTGAGAAACTTTTAAAGCAAGGTTTATGAAATGTTTAAAAACTTTTCAAGCAAGATAAATCAAATGACAAGAGAACTTATGAGGAAGTTTTATAAACTTCTAAGCAAGCAAGCGCTGATAAGAGTTTTATAAGACTTTAGAGTAAATGAAAGCAGCCAGCCAGTATAAAAGCGAGCAAGCAAGAAAGTTTTAGAGAAACTTTTTAAAAGCAAGCAAGCAAGTAAAGCACGGAAAATATTTATAAAGAGAGTTTTACATTTTGAGATGTTTTCAGGAAAACAAAAACCTTTTATAAAGCATACACTCTTTGATGATTAGCTCATTATTTTCCATTTAAAACTATTTTCCAGTGCAGTCGCAAGGCCATTTAAGACCTGATAGGATTTGTCACGATATTGTACAAGTCTTTGTAAATTAAAAATTATTTTGTAAGAATATACTTTGAATTTGTATAATGGAATATGTGTATGTACATAGAGTGGTTGGGAGGAAATGTGTTGGTATGTTGGTTGCCATGTTGGATTTATAGTAAATTGGATGTAGACGAGTTTGGAATTGTTCTATATGCGGTAAATCATCGCTGTAGAAGTTTTCATTTGTTAAGATTTTACAAATCTAAGTTATAAAAAAATAAATAAAGAAAATTTTATAGGAGGTTTGGCAAACAATGCGGCCCCGGCTTCAGGTTCTAGTCGTTAGGAGTAGCGTGAGAATTTCAGTGAATTAAGTAAACACATGTGGAAGGGGGTGGGGGTGTGTCGGTCCAGTCTCGGCAATACGAGCGAGCAATGTTTGTCGCGTGAAGAAAAACTGCAGCCGCGACGACAAATCCATTACTCTTGGGGCTTGTTATGCATTGACAAAGAAAAGTATGTCCGACATAAATTGGAATATATGATAGAAAGAATGTTGCAACATAAGCGTTTATTGCAACAAAGTTGAAGGCGAAGGAGAAATTTTGTTGTGACATAAAGCGAATGACATTAATAGAACCATGTCGCGACAAATTCAATTATGTCGGCGACACTAATCGGAAAAAATAGCATGAAAATATGTCACGATAGGAAGCGTGGAAAGCCCGCACGGCGGGTATTTGGCGACAAAGATAAGAACCATGTCGAGACAGAACTTTCTTTGTCGCGACAAAGCGACCATTTTGGGTCATAAATTTTGGGATCCACAATTTGTGCCTCGAAGTGCGACCCATCATTTAAACCTTTATAAATAGACACTTAAGGGCCTTTGTCGTGAAAGCATGCCAAATCAGAGACTTCTGGAGGTAGGCGAAGACTCTTTGTATATGTGCTCTTTTACTTTTATCTTTTATTTCCTTTTAGTAGATTTAGTTTTGAGCGTAGTTTTAGTTAGTTTTCTTTTTAATTTACGGATTTGAGTAATGAGCGTGTCGACTCAGAGCTGGAATTCTTGTAAATTTTCTTTGTCACTCTTTGCTTTAAGATTGCTTAGATAGATCATTTGCTGCTCATGGTTGAGGAGTTTGGCCAGTATCGAGTTTAATCGCTCGGAGGTTTCTCCTCTTTCACGATGAAAGGGTTACGATCCGTGTTAGCAAAATCTAATCAAGGAGATGGAAAATTTCATCAATGTTGAAAGATGAGGTGCTACCCAGGGAGAATGATTGGAGAACTGCGATATCACCCGAAGTATTGCGTATGTCGGGGGTGCAAGAATTTATATATGAGTCCTAAGATTTTGGTGTGAAGTACTAAAAATGAAAAATCTTGAGATCTTAGAAGAGGATTATATCTTACAAGTAACTTATTAGATCCATAGTACGAAATGAACATGAATCTCCTAATTAGTGAAAAGAAAGTATGGTCAGAGGAAATCCAAATTATACCACAATCCTCTTTGACAAATTGACTTCTAACTTATGGCTTATTTAGGATTCAAAATGATGCGAGAAATTGACAACTATTCATTGGTTTATTTCAGTGTTGTCTCCTCGGTGAACCCTCTGAAATCCACTATTATTAATTTTTTATGTATACTGGTAATTACTTTAGTATTATTTTATTAGTTCTCTCATCATTTAACAATGGAGTTCAAATAGTAAGAATCTTGAGTAGTTAGTCTTTTGATTTATCATCATTCCTCATGGGAACGATATCTGGACTTAAAAATCCATTTTTATTACTTGTACGACCTGTGTACTTGCAGTGATTTAGACCAAACATAATTTTTAACGAATCCAATTTACAAAAAGGACAAACACATTTCATCATAAATTGGTCAACAAGTTTTTGGCGCCTTTGTCGGGGATTAGATAATAGTCCTTTGGTAAACAATGTCATAAATTTGTATATATAATATCATTGAACAATAAGTTTTAAATGTAGATTGCGAGTTAGATAATAGTCCTTTGGTAATAGTGTCATAGAATTTGTATATATAATTTAATTGAGCAAAAGTTTTTTAGGCGTATTTGCGGGAATAATTGATGAATTTAAGAATCAATATTCTAATCAAATGAAGAATTACTAAAATTTGGACATTTTTTCTTTATTTAAATAATATGTATAAAAATAGTTTAATAGCAGTAGCTGAGTAAGCTACTAAAAATCTTATATGAGCTTAAATGGATATAATTGTTTCTCACATATTTAATTTGATCTCAGTGTGTTTCTATTTCAGGAAGATTTTAAATGCACAGAAAACTAGAAGCAGATTTGCTGCCTTTGGATAAAGAAATTGAGAGAACATTGAGGAATCTGAAGAAAGTTACAAGTGCTGAATCCCTGAAATTTATGACAATCAAAAGAAGACCACGACCTATTCTGAGAAGCGAAACAAAAAATACCTCGAAAGTGAATGATGATGGAGGACTTTTGGAGGCCTATTATTCAAGATGAGTATTATGCTGTGAGACAGTCTGCCATAGAAGCCAATAATTTTAAACTCAAGCCAACTCTGATCACAATGGTACAACAACATCAGTTCACTGGGCATCCTAGTGAAGACCCTAATGAACATATGGGAAGATTTATGAGAATGGCTAACACGGTTAAGCTGAATGGGGTGAGACCATAAGTGATCAAGCTGCAACTCTTTCCTTTTTCACTAAGAGATGTGGCAAATGAAGTTGAGATCCAGATTGAGAAGAAGAGAAGAGAATTTTGCTAAAATGAAGATATTCTCTGACAAATGTCTAAATTTAAAAAGACATTAAACTTAAACGACACTCTTGGGAGCGACCCCAAGCGAAATTTTAATTTTATAGTTATATTAATTTTATTAAATTTTGTATATTTAGAAATACTAAGATTTAATTTTTGCACAGAATTTTATTTTGTAATTTTATTTATTTTAGGACAATGAAGTTACCATTAGAGATAAATTTTAATTGCAGCATTCTTTCTAAAGTACTATACGGAAGTATTACAAAGTGAGTTCTTCTTTTCCTAACGTTCTTTAATGATAATGCATAGTTGGAAGTTTTATTTCTTGAAAGTTGTAAAATAACTTCATTTTGCTCAGTGTTGCTTGGATGCATTGTGAATATCTTGATGAATGATATTAGGTGAAGAATAAGTTTATTGTTCATGGCCCAGATAGAGATTTGTTTGATGATTACATGTGTTTTACAAGTATGAAATAGTGGAAGGACTATATTGCATAATGTCATTTTGTGTTGAATGATTGAAAATAGTAATGAATTATTATAAATTTTGAGTAAGACATAAGATTATCGCGATGAGGACAATCTTTTATGCATAAAGGAAGGTGCAACCTTTGATTTTAAGAAAAACTTTATCACGACAAAAATTTACATAGAACATCGAAAATATGTCAGGACATTTCTTACTCATCCTTGACATCAAGACTAACCTAGCTTCGATTAATTGCAAAACTCTTATGCTTTGACATTATTTCTATATGTGACATAGTAATAAAAGGAACAAACCCTAGGTCGATTGTTGTTGCGACATTTATTAGAGAGCCACGACCAAAGCAGTTAAGTTCATAAATAGAGAATTTTGTATAGAAAAGCTGAAAGGCCACTTTTCTCATAAACCATCAACCACTCATCTTATTATCAGATCTCTCTTGTCTTGCAGCCTAAAATACCAGTCAGAGCCTATCCGACCATGTCCACAGGCCATCACCTCATTCGGAGCACAGGCCGAAATGATGACATCTGCAGAAGTAGAAGGAAGGGTTGTTCAAGAAAAATGGAGTCATAGGAAATACAGAGAACCAAGAGTATTTAAAAACTAGATAAAGCAGCGACGGAGAAGGTAATCGAGAAAAGGGAATTTGAAAAAGAGCAAAATAGAGCAAAGGAATGAAAGAGTAAGAATCTTAATCTCAAACAAAGCCTCTACTTTAATGGAAAAAAGTTTGAAGGATAGGGGTTTCATAGTTGAAAGAGGATTCAACAAACTCATTCTCCCATTTCTACGAAATCGCAGAAGAGAGGATAGAAATCCTTGAGGCGAAACCTGAAACTGGATGTCTTGCATGAGTTAAAGAATTTTACTAACAGTGAAGAAAAGGAAATAAGGTATATCGGAGGAAAATGGATAGATTTATTAAAGAAAAGATAAATAGATTGTTCAATCTAAAAGTGCTTTGAAAGATGGGGTTAAAATTCAGGGAAATTTATTAAAGGGGCAGTACGAGATAGTGGACTTACTAAGCGACGGAGAAAGGAAAGTGGAGCCCATGACAAAGGAACTTTATAGCAGATTCATTTGCAGGAGGTGCTTTAACACATAAGAAGCTAAGGTATGAATTTATATTTTTATTAGCTCAGTCCTTTTGCATTAAAGCACCTCGGCCTGATGAAAGGCAATGATCCCTACTTTATGCATTGCCTAAGGGAGTACAAAGAAATCAATGTGGGGAAGATATTAAAATTCTATCATAGATTTACTCCATAGAAAATGCAAGGAGGCTTGATTCCACGGCTGTCACGGCCTTTGCCTTCTTAAGGAAATGCGTATTAGAAGAGTGGGGAAGCGAAGGAAACCTTCACGGGGCATCTCCTCTGTGACATTAAATGGGTGTGAAAGGTCCACAAAGAAATATAGGAAAGAAAGAAATAGAGATAGAAGAAGAAGGGAATGGAAATATACAGTAGACGATCTGATGGGAAAGTCCACCCGAAGCTGACAATGAGAAATTGAAGCCTAGACCATCTGAGATGCATCTCAGGACATAAGAAAAGGAGTCCATCGAGAACAAAATTTGAAAGTTCCAGGGTACGGTGTAATAACCTATGGCGAGTGGGGTGCAGAATCTATGAGACATGATATACGAGGAATGACAATTTAAAAGATCCGACTTGACTTAGGGATGAATATATATGGATATTTCGGAATAAGGGATCGGAATGAGAAGAGAGGCGGGTGAAACAAAGAGAGATGCGAGGAGAGGGATGACCAGCTGGGAAATCCCAACTTTAGCTAAGAGATGAATGCATGGATCTTTGAGCTAAAGAATAGATCATAATTTAGAGAAACACTAAGAATTTGAGAGATGAAGAATGAAGCGGATAGAAATAAGAAGCGGGAATTGAGTGAAGGCTCGAGCGAGAAGATGCCTTCATTTTCAAATCAAGCTTAGGAAGGATAGTAGGCTAATAAATATCATGAAGGAAAGGGAGGATGCCATGGAAAGACCTATTACGAAGCGGATGCTTTAGGAGTATACGTAAGGAACATGGGAAGGAATAAGACTTGATAGAGAAAGAGACAATGAATTAGAGGCACACCTAAACTATAGGGAAAGTGTTGGAATGAAACACTGGATATGATCGGTAACAACTGTAAAGCTGCCTCTACACAGGAGGTTTGGGGAACCACAGACTGTTAGGCGGAGACAAAGAATGAGTCTTATGACGATAGCTATCATGGAATTAGTGCACTCAACGAAGTAAAGAAGCGATGGAGTCAATGACCTGATCTAAATTCTGAGTTCTCATATACTGCATTGGGGATGCAAGTTTGAACCGGTCGACACCTTATTCATGGGCATAGAAGAAAGAAATAGTTAAGCTGCTCTTCATTTATCTTCCTCATGTGTAATCTTATTAGAGAAATTCTCTGAGGCAATGCCATTAGCACTTATTGTACATGACATATTATTTAATACTTATGAGACTTCTTAGTTGGTCGGTATTCATAGTTGAATTAATTATAGCATCTTTTAATCAGATTAATGAAATTAAAATGATATATAACATAGCATGAAGGAAGTCATTGGGATCCTTGATAATAAGATTCCTATCATGTACGAATTATATTAGTATCTAAATTATCCTTGATCCTTGGATCCAACAAGGCTGGACATTGTTGATCGGACGGTTAGCACATGTCGTACTCATGATTGGATCAAGCGGTAGATCTTATAAGTTTGTGATCAAGAGTTGATCAGGTTGGCGTGTGTGGATCTTGCTAAGGTAGCTAGAGTACATGATTTTATATTAGAGCAATCCTTAGCCGTTAAATTACATTTTAAAATGTAGATGATTGTCTCACATCATAGCAGTGAATTTTGAAGTATCCTTAGACTTGGGGTGTTAGAGGATATCTTGGATGCGATCCACATTAGCTGACCTCGATCCGCGTTGCCTCTTAAGTGCGCTCGTTTATGGATGATGATTGGGTATAGTTTGGAGTGTTCGAAAGTAATTGGAGTAGCCAACAAAGTTAGTCCTCGATAAAGGGAGTATCATAGGCTCAGCATGGAATCGTTCTCGGGAGTCTACGTAGGAGTGAGTAAGGCCGAAGTGATTCTGGAAAAATGGTAAAATCGTAATTTGATGAATTCAAAATTTATTCTCTAGATCTTGGATGATAAACATATTTCACACGTTAGAATCGTCTTACGAGGAATCTAGCTATGCATTGAATTCATTAGATTAAGAGACGATTGGAGTGTACGTTTTTGAGGCGTCGCATTTAAGTCTTGAAGTAAGCGATGTCGATGTAAAGAAAAAGTCACATCTCTTATGTACTCATATGCCATAAGTGGCATGAGTAGAAATGAATTAAAATGGGCCAGTAAGTGTCAAAGCGTGAAGAGGACATAGATATCATTTTGATTTGTTTTAAGTAGAAAAGAACAAAACCGCTAGGTGATTGTCTTCTCAGTTGAAATACAAGGCAAAAGCGTGGGTGGGGCAGTGAGTCACGAGCGAAGGTGGGGTTTTAGAGAGAGAACATGAGACTTTTCTCTAGATTTCGGCCAAATCCAGGCCGTCGAAATCCTTCGGGCGAGAAGAGAGAAAAGGCTGCTTTTCTGGCGGAGAGGCCCTCACAGCGTGGACTCTGGATTTTAGGGGTTTCGTCAGACTCAGGAGGTATGGAGTTTATCCTACTTGGGTTTTACACTTTATTTAAGTGTTTTATAATGTTTCGGTTGGCTTGAGGGCCTTGAGCGACCGTTTGATCGGTCCTCAGGCTTGGGATAGAGATTATTTATCTAAAATTTTTAGCCATTGGGCTGGTCCCTTGAATTTGAGTGTGAATGAGAAATTTGTTTGGGTATTTATTTCATAAATTTATGCTATAAATCATGTATTTAGTTTGTATAAGGCCGAGATGTAGTGAGGTGGAGTTCACAAGTAGACGATGATTAGTGATTTGCAAGAGCCTTGTGATGGAAGTAAAGTTCATTCATAGGAATAGTGTTCACAAAATATTTTGTAAGAATAATCACGTTTAGTTGGAGTAATTCCAGAGTTGAATTTAACAGAAGGCTGTTTGATAATTAGCCATTAGAGCTATTATTTGGTGTAATGAATTGTAAAATTATGACATGTTTGTGTGATTTAAATTATGTGAATATATGCATTATTATATATTTACATATGTTATATAGTATATTGGAATTGGCGTATTCGTTCGTATGCCTTTAGGGCACCACTAGAGCAATAGGAGTGAGTGCATGGGGTGATTCTTATGAGAAGGGAATAGTTTGGAGGGGTTGACTAAATAATAATAATTATCGGAGGGTAGTCCATATAAGGCTATATCGATCGTCGAATTGACCCAGTTGATCTCCCATTCAGTAAATAGCAAATGCTCTTCATAGAGTGCTAAATACCACCATGGGGGATCATAAATAAGAATAAACATCTTTGCTAATCAGACACCTCTCTGAAATGATCCGGTGAGGACTCGGGATATGAGTTGATCCATATAGACGTGGTAGGATCACATTTACTTGAATGTATGTTTTCGATGGAGCATTGCATATGCATAGTGGTGAAGAGTAGCCCAGTTGGTGAGGATTCCCTCTGAGCATTAAGAAACTCATACATCGAGGATATTATTTTTCAGATACGGGGCCAGCAGCGAGGGCTGCTCATCGTAGGTACGCGCTAGAAGAAGTGGGTTGTGGCTTTGGTTTTTATTATGTATACATGTATTAAATTCTAAATTTTGATATATGTTTGTATAAAGTGAATTATCGACTCTTGAACCATGAGATATGTATTTGGTTGGGATATATTGGATTTGAGTGATGATCGGGGGCCCAGTGGCCATTATTTACTCTCATTTGGACCACATGGTCGTTGGATGTATTGGGACACATGGCCATGTGCTAAGGGGTAGAGCCCAGTACAAAGAGACTCTGGATTTTCGTGAGAGATGTCAGGTGACTGAGCGTTCAGAGTGTTCGTGGGTTGTGGTGATCAGGACCACACAGGTTGGGCGTCACGAGAAAATGTCTTGAGGAGTGTCTTGAGTGCATAAAGGTTGAGTGATGAATGCAGGGGCCAGAGATGAATATCAACGTGCTAGGTGTGGCGCCATTTAGTCTAGATTGGGAGTTACACGATTATCCGTGCTGAGCGAGAGTAGGGTATAGGCAGTGAAGGATGGTGCAGTGTTGTCTATGGGAAGGGTGTGCGATCGGGACCAGCAGCTCTGCCGGGTCGATTAAGGGGTCATGATGTGTTGCTAGATACCAATCTTGACTTGCTTAATTTAATAGTTGTGAATCAAGTGGCCCGACATAACGAGGACCTATTAGGTCACACACTTACAAGAGTGTAGGGCGTATGAAATAAAATTTGGATGCTTGATGATCGAATGGGGAGTTAATTCTCATGAATGAAATGTCATGGGATTAGTGGAATTAAGGATCAAAACCTCATAGAGGATAATAGGTTTGGGCTTGCCACTAAGCTTTGGGTCGTGTAGAGACTCGTCATAGCGCATGTAGGGGATCAAATTGTAACCTATCATCCTTAGGTGAGGGCATTTTGAATCTTTTTCAAAGGATGGGGTTTTCTATAGTAGAATGTATGAAACCCTAAAGAGATTCAATGCTCCTTTTGAGAGAAAGAGAGTTCATGAGAAAAACCCGATTTGTGCTCGTCTTCGAAAAGGTGTGCAAGTTGAGGGCTCGGGTTTTTAACTCTCTTTTGGATCGGGACTTAGCTATGTAAGGACCCTTCAGGGGCAGGTGCCTTGGAGGTTATCGAAACTGCTCTTAGGTGTGGATCTTAGTTGGGGTGGACCTAGGACTTGGTTAAACCGGTGCAAAAGTTGCCCCCGACCCATTTGCTTGGCGAGGGAGTAATCCACAAGCCCTTCTCTTTGTTATAAACCAAGTTTTGATACTCAGGTCTTTGGATGCAGGTTTGTATTTGGGATTTTTGTATTTCATTGCCCTAACGGCAGTGTTGCCACCCATGAAACCCAGTAAATCTCTCCTTACTTAGAAAATTTTAATGAATTGAAAGAAAAAAAATCTTTCTATGAAGGTGGTGTTCCACTCTTATTTTCATTTCTTGTGTGTCTTATTTGTATTTTCTTTCTTTGACTTTCATGATTGGGGAATTTGATGACTTTTAGTGAATGGTTTGTTAAATGAATGGAGACAGTTTCTTAGGTTGAAATACTTTGTTGTCGTTGTTTGGTAGATTAGATAGACATGGAATTGAAATATTTATTTATGTTACTTTATCTGAATTGAATAGTTAATTTGAATGAAGTATTAACCCCATAAAATATCATTTACAGCGTATCTAGGAACCAAAAAAATGGATAGATGAATTAGAGGTAGGAATAAATGAAGGAAAGTTGCTTAAAGAAAATTAATAAAGGTGTTGAACTTGAGAGTAAGGAGGAGAGTTTTAACAAATTGATGGAACAAATATGACCTATGATTCTGTTTTTATAAGCGATTCGATTGTTAAAATCGATAAACCTTTGCACATGGTTAAAGTATCCTAAAACCAATTATTCAGATTAGACATCTTTTGGGATCCATAACGGTTAAATCTCAGATATCCACCAAGAACTTGTTAGATTATTAGTGACTGAATCCACAGCGATCTGCTTGTGGAAATAATCTCAAGCAATCTTAGAGATTTGAGCCTTTAAGCCTACCCTTATAGTAGCATAAGCATACACATTGTTCATGTAGGCCAATAGCCAATCTTATCATCAACGTGAATGACCCGAAACCTTCCCTTAAACGCCCAGTCTACCGTAAGGCCACTTATTTTGATTACTGGCCCCTACGAATAGAAAGGAATGATTTAGAGAATATTATTTAAAGCTATGGAATGATAAGAAAAGATTTGAGAAAAGAAAAATTCAGATATTGAGATGAGAAGATATAGAGAGAATTCAGAAAAGAAAATTTGTAAAAGTGAAATATCAAGGAGGAATAGGTTTAGTCTTGTAGCCTTCCTCCCTTGAACAATTAAGTTCTTAGAAATTATTCGACACTAGTGCCCCTAATGCTAAATTTGGTATGAGATTCATGACCCAAAGTTCGTTAAGGGAGGTAGAAAGTTTAAAAAGACAACATTGCACCATTCCAGGAACATTGATAAAAGATGAAAAGTGAAAAAGCTTTTAAGATAAAGAAAAGAAGTTATAGTCTGATTGTAGTGAATGAAAAGAAAAATGCAAAATAGAGTATGCGAAAAGATGCAAAACCAAATGAGGAGATTAGAAGCTTGATATAATGATGTAATGAAGAAGCGAGAGTACTAAGATTTATTAGTGATATACAGAGTAAGAATTGAGCTAAGAATTGTCAAGTATCACGATTACGAGCCACGCATTTAGAAGCTAAAGACCTATTTGATCCTGAGGTATTGATAACACTTGTTAGTGGAGATTAATATGCCAAGCAAGCATATAGGACTTAAGGAATGAGGGAGAAGTGTACCAGTGAGTATTATCGGAAAGATTAACTAAACTACCAAGGGAAAAGAAGACCATCACACACTCACGAATTCGGAGTTGAATAATTGAATTATTACATTATAGTCTTTGGCTTATTAGTAGACTTAATTTAGAAAAATCTTCCCCAGGAGATTACAGATTGGAAACATGTTTAGAGATAACAACTACGATGACTTATATAGCACATATGAGTGCTTGGATTTAAAAGAAAGCATCATGGGAATTAAACCTAAATTTATTTGAGACAGACAAAATTTTCTTTTCTTTGCTTGAGGAATGAAACAAAACTTTAAGTTTTAGAATTTGATAGGCTCTAAACTCATTTATTTTTTAATCCATTTTTCTAGCATATTTTTTAAAAATTTAGAGTGTATTTAATCTTGAATTATGGAAAATTCACCAACTTTTTTTATTTTATGATTTTATATGAAAATAGAAATTTCAACGAGAAAAGCATAAAAATTTACGAAATGACGAACTATCGCCGTGGCATAGTATAGGAGAATGTCGTAAGCGAATTCAATATAACGTAGTATATACCTTTAAAGGATCAAAAGTTAGCGTAAGCGAGTGAGACTATCATGGCTGATTTAAGATGGGTGACTAATTTATCGCGACAATGGATTTTATATAAACCACGGTGGAAAGCATTTCATGAAGAAGAATTATACATTGACATTCCCTTACTCTGTCGCGCTGACATTGATCAAATATGGAATGTCATTGGAACCTTGTTGCGAGCATAAGAAGCGAAGTCATCGGATGAACTTTGTCGCGACAAAAGACAACTCTGTCGCGACATAAAATGGAAAAACAATGAAACAATGTATACTGCAGTAAAAGTTTTCTATGTTAAACAAACATTTCAACTAAGAGCCCAGAACTAAGAAGACTTTGCCATGACATAGAATTTTTCTATTGCGACAGAGAAAACTTGAGGTTTAGGTGAATTTTGTCATGACAAGAATTTGGGAAAATTACAAAAAGAATGTTGCGACACAAAAACTCATGTTGTGACAGAATAAAGAACTAAAGGCAGAAATCTATCATATGAAAAGTATATCACGACAGTAAAATTGCTGCTCATTAAGAATTTCTATTCTGACGAAATTTCTGTGCGACGAAAATGGAAGATAAGTGAGGAGCAGAGGCAAGTTTGTAAACAGCGAAAGTTCAATGTCTGACACAAGTTCGGCGACAAGTAAAGACTACATTGCGACTTGGAAAGGAGTTTATCGCGACACGAGTCCGATCCTCGATAATACAAGGTAAGACAACTTAACATCGCGACAAAGAAAAACTCTATGTGACGACAAATCCATGCCTATTGGGAGAAACAATAAGGACAAGGAAAGTATGTGAAACATAAATTGAGAATAACAACAAAAGAATGCCAGCGACATAATAGAGAGCCCATTTGCGACAAAGTTGAAGAATGAAGGGAGGGAATTTTACATGCGACAAAGAAGACAACGTATGTGACATAGCGAGTTAACATCGATAAAGAACTATATTTGCGACAAAGTCAAATTAATATCACGATAGAATCAAAGAAAATAGCGTAGAATAGAGGCGCAGGCCATGACGGAGGAGATGAGCGCGAAGATAAGAACCATGTCGCGATAGAACTTTCTTTGTCGTATGAAGCTGACCATTGTAGGTAAAGAAAATTTTGAGATCCACAATTTATGCAGCGAGTGCTATTTGCATCATTTAAGCTCTATAAATAGGGCGCATTTATGGTACTATAATAGAAGCTCACATAGGTGAGACTTGGATAGCTAAAGACTCTTTGTATAGTGGCTTTTTCTTTTACTTTATCTTTATTTCCTTTTTAGTAGATTTAGTTTTGGCGTAGTTTTAGTTAGTTTCTTTTTAATTTACGGATTTGAGTAATAGGCGAGTATGCGAAACAGGTTGGAATTCACTGTAAACTTTTTCTCTTATCACTTTATTGTTTTCTTTAAGCAGTTTTTGGAAAATTTTATGGAGTTCATTTGTTTCAGTTTATTTTACAATCTCGGTAAGATTTTCTTGATCGGGTTGAAATTATTGATTTGCTTACAGGCGGTTTGAAAGATTCAGCTCCCTGCAGAGTTGAGTCAATGGTGATTGTTATTTTACGCACAAAGTGGAAGGCGCCTTACGTTAAATTCTTGAATTTATTTGATTGGTATTATTTTTAGACTTAATTGTTCCAGTACTGATGCAGTGTACCCCAGACAAAGTATTATATCTTGCTGCGATTTGGGGCTCTATGACCTTTGGAGATGGGAGGATCCACGAGGTATAGAGACGATTCATATGGAGTATGGCCAGACTAATACTTTGGAACTAATGAAACTTGAAAGATTACTCAGATAGATCACTAACTTACTCATGGTTTGAGGATAATTTGACGAAGTATTAGTTTAATCGCTCAGATGTTTCTCCTATTTCTGATGAAAAGATTTTGATCACGTGTTAGCAAAGATCTAATCAGGGAGATGGAAAATTTCATCAATATTGAAGGATGAGGTACCATTTAAATTGGAAGACTCTGATATCCTGTATATGAGGCGAGAATTCTTTAGTCTAAGATTTGGGTGTGAAATGAAATGAAAATGCAGTTTTATAAAAATGATTATATCTTACAAGTAGTGATTAGATCCATGAGTCATAAATAGACATGAATCTCTAATTAGTAGAAAGGTATGGATTAAGGAAATCGAACTATACCCTGATGCATCTTTGATAAATTTAGTTTCGACTTATGGCTTAGTATGATTCAAGGCAATCTGAAAGTGACAATTATTCATTTGAGTCTATTTCAGTATTTATCTCACTCGAGTGAACTCTCAAATCCCTCTTATTATTTTTTTATGTATACTAGTAGAGTGCTTTGTGTTATTTTATTAATTCTCATCATTTATGATGAAGTTCAGATATTAAGGATCTTGAGTAGTTATGGTAAGTTAGTCTTTTGATTTATCATCATTATAGTGGGAACAACCTCCCTAGGCTTAAAAATTCACTTTTATTACTTGTCTGACCTATGCATATAGTGATTCGAATGAGAAACAAAATTTTTAGCCAGATCCATTTTTACAAAAGGATAAACATTTTAAGTATAGATTTAATTGTGAGTTTTTGGTGAGCATTACACAGAAGTTAGATAATAGTCCTTTGGTCTGATGTCATAAATTTTATATAATGCGGGTCGAACAATAGGATTTTAGGCGCCATTACGAGGATTTGATAATAGCCCTTTGTTAACAATTCATAAATTTGTATATATAATATGGTGAACAACAAGTTTTTTGGCAGTTCACGGGGATTAAGATAATATTCCTTTGGTAACAATTTTCATAAATTTACATGTATAGTGCAGTGATAGGGGCCAACGTTAGGACACGAAATCTGCTACCATAAAGGCATAGTTTGGATATAAAATAATCATTGTGATGTATCATCCAGAAAGATTTTAGTTTATAAACAAATGAGGTAGTTTGAAAATGATCATTGGATATCATCCAAAATAGCAGTTTTCACCTTGGCATAAGCATGTGTGGTCGGTGAGGACTCGGGACACGGGGCATGATGAGTCTCATCTCATTTCATGGCGTATAAAGTTCCATGTGGGGTGGCATATTCTTAGGTGGAATGTTGATGTGTGTATTACTGTAGACATGGCATTTGCATGTTCGACGGGTGAAGTGTAGCCCTTGTGGGAGTTATCCTTACTGGGCATTTACTCACTTGTAGTGAATACCTTCAGTCTGAGTTATGTATGGCGGTGACCCTCATCAGGGCCATGAGTGTGAAGCGGTAATGGCTTTGAGGAAACCATTTATAAAAGAAACTAGTTTTACATGTAATATAAGAGTTATAACTGAACTCTATATTGTCTGATAAATTTGTATATTTTCTAAAATGCTATATAAGCGCTGAATGGAATCAGATGGATGGATTAGCATTGTTATCACTACAATATATGATACCTAGGTATTCGATCGTTATTGGGTTATGTCGATGAGATACAGGTTTAAGAGTTATCACGGAGTTGGAAGCCCGTATTAAGGAGGAGCTATCGTAGTTCATTGTACCATGTATGAGGAGCTTGTTTGAAGTCATAGATTACTTTACGAAATTTACATACATGAGAAGGATGATCTTTATCAACAAATCATGGTGATTGAGTCATGAAGACATCCTCAGTGAGATGACTTTGGAGAAAGGTGTTGTTTACATCAGGTTTTCGGAGAGACCAGTCTCAAGTAAGTGTCGAGCATGAGAGTTGGAGAAGCCCATGTTATGGAGAAACTATCGTAGTTCATTGTACCATGCACGAGGAGCTTGTTTGAAGCCATAGATTACTTTGTAGAGTTTACATACATGAGAAGGATGATCTTTATCAACAAATACTATTGGTTGAGTCATGAAGACATCCTTGGTGAGATGGCTTTGGAGAAAGGTGTTGTTTACATCAGGTTGTTGGAGACCGGGTCGATGAAGTGTCGAACGCAAGGGGTTAGGCCCATGTTAGGAGCGCCGTAGTTGTTCTTGCCATGCCACGAGGGCTTGTTTGACCATAGATTTACTTCTTACGGATTTACATGCATAGAAGGATGTCTTTATCAACAAATCACGAGTAGTTTGAGTCATGAGGAACATCCTCGGTGAGATGGCCTTAGAAAGGTGTTGTTACATCGAGGTTGTAGACCAGGTCCAGTAAATATCGAGCATAGAGTTAGGAGCCCATGTGTGAGAAATATAGTAAGTTCATTTGTACCATCCACGAGGAGCTTGTTTGAAGCCATAGATTACTTTGCAGAGTTTACATACATGAGAAGGATGACCTTTATCAACAAATCCTAGTGGTTGAGTCATGAAGACATCCTCGGTGAGATGGCCCCATGGAAAGGTGTTATTTACATCGGTTGTCGGAGAGACCCCGGTCAGTGAAGTGTCGAGGCATGGGAGTTGGAAGCCAATATTGAGGCCCCATCGTAGTTCATTGTACCATGCACGAGGAGCTTGTTTGAAGCCATAGATTACTTTGCAAAGTTCACATACATGAGAAGGATGGTCTTTATCAACAAATCCTGGTGGTTGAGTCATGAAGACATCCTCGATGAGATGGCCTTGGAGAAAGGTGTTGTTTACATCAAGTTGTCAGCGAGACCAGTCCCAAGGCCATCTCACCTTTCTCCGAACTCTTCAAATAATCCTAAATTTTGAATCTAACCTTTACCATCTATTTTCTTGAAAAATAATTCATTTTGGACAAAAATATCATTTTCCAAATCATGTAATTACATTATAGGTTAAGAGAAAGTTTATTTTTGCAAAAAAAAAAAAACAAAACAAAACAAAAAGGGTATTTTTATCAAAATTACACCATAAATTGATGAAAGGCCAAATTTCTAAAATTGGATTTTCAAAAGTTCTTTTAATCAAATCACCCTTTTACTTTCTTGTTTAGTCCACATTTTATTTCTCTCTTTAATTATATATCCATTATTAATTAACATTCTTTATCATGAATCACAGAGCAAAGTCATTGCATTCTGAGTTGTACTCCCCTCTTCAAGTTTGGCAACCAAGAAAATGCACACATATTCCATAATTAAAAAAATATTGAGACTCAAAACTGTCATTTGATTTGATTCGTTTGCCTTTCTTTGTCCATGGACCGACTATCTATGACTATCTATGACTATCTATCTACCTTTGAAATTCTGCCTGCCTTTGGACTTTTGAGTGAAAGTGAAAACAACCGACAATATTTTCATTTCCGAGAATGAAGATGAAAAGGGAAAATCCAAGTACGAAATGCAAGGATTTATTGAGTTTAAAGTAAAAATAATTCATTTAAAAAAATGGACTTATTTTTAAAATATTTATAAAACTAATCTTTTTATTTTTTAAAATTGTATTTACGGCTTTGAAAATTAACCTTAAAATCTCAATCACTAACTACGATTTTAAGATAAATTTAAAACTTCATTTATTAATTAAAGGTTTTAAGGTTAGTTTTTATGCGGTTTTGTAAAATAAAAATACTAATTTGATAAATATTTTGAAAAAACATCTATATGTATCATTTAAAAAAAATGAATTAGTTTGATATTGGATTTATTAACAATGTAAGATAAGATGATGACCCCACCAACATGATCGCTTGTATTTTAGGCAGGCAGAAGTGGGTGAAGTTTCTTAGTCTTCTTTATGCACTTCTTTTTTCTAACCAAATCTTTTGTCGGTGAACTTCTTGGATATGCATTGTTGAAATTGCCTTTCCACTACACCCTCTTCCACTACTTTGATTTCTTTTCACCTTTTTGCCAAAACTTTTTTTTTTTGTCAAATCATGAGATGTCCTAAACGGGATCGTGTACATACAAAAAGTGCATTTAAGTTATCTTTATATGAATCAGGAGGAGATGAGAATGTGATAAAATTCACAATAAAACTGTGATTGTAATGTAGTCATGAGGCTACATGGAATGTTAGTTAAATTTGGGAAGGCTAGAGTAAATTACAAACATATGTTGGAGTGGTTTTATTGAAACCATTCTGGTAGCATTTTTTAACATATTGAGTAAATGGAGACTTTTGTTATGGATAATACTTACTTAATATGATTAAGTATTTAGTTTATTTTTATTTTTATAGAAAATGCGATCTTTTAATTTTTTAATAAGATTTTGAAAATATAAGATTTTAAATAGGAGATTTAAAAATACATATATTTTTATTTAATTGGCATAAAAATGAATCCATAGAATTTTCAAATGTATATGATTTTATCATATTTGAATATCTAGATTTTCTTAATATAAAAAACATTAAGAAAAAGTTAAAATGTCATATATTTTAGTTTTTTCTATTCAACTAGAAATTTTAAAAAAAAATAGCAATAAGTCATAAAAAAGTAATTAAAAAAAACAAACAACTTGCTTTTTGAAAATATATAAATTTATTGATTGATTCGCGATCGATAGATAAAAGCAACGTAATGAGAGTTAAAATTTAAAGGATCAGCGGCGTGTTCGTATTAATAGGAAGAATGAGTCGAACAGCTGCATGTTTGATAATCCAGCAATGCTCTTAAATACGCAAAATTAGGATTCTGACATCAAGATTTGATTTGATAGCTATTATACTTGAAAACTCTAATCTAATAGTAAACAAAAACATGCAAAAAATGTCATGTGTATAAAACCTTCTATGTGGTCAATGAATAGCTGAAAAATAAAAATCCTTGAGAATCATTATAGAAAAAAAAATCGGCTTTATTAGAAAAAACTGGAATCCCGAAAAATAAAAGCAGTAGAGTGGTGATTTTATATAAAATAATGAAAAAATCAGCGTTCACTCTTTTAGAACAAGGGCTTAGAAACGAGAGAAAAGAAAAGAGACAAATTAAGATTTGAAGAGGTGCAAACAAACAACTTGCTGAAAGCAAATTGCTTTCAAAAAAACAAACAAACAAACAAACATCAATTACTATTGCGTTCTCTTCAAATATCTTTATTTTGTCAAAGCATGGTTTTGAGTTCTTTAATCCTCTTGAGGACCACAACTCCATTTTTGGTTATAATGGCTTTGACCTTACCCACAACTCCCATTTTATTTAAACTTCTTTATGTGTTGGATTACAGGGTGGCAAATGGATTCATATCTCACTACCACTACAACAATTATAATTTATGATGCTTTAAAAAAAATGTTTAACATGTGATTAAACAATTAATATTTGGTGTGATTTAATTAAAATTCTTATTACGCTTTTTAAATATGTCATGGTTAGATGTAACTTATTTAATTGTATTTAAATATGAAATGATGCTTGTCTAAATATTCTTAGATCTAACGCTCCACCTTGTAATTTCTTTTCAGAACGTTGTTAACAAATGGAAGGAAAAAATGCAAATTACAAAAAATGAGTCTAACCCAAAATCTTCAAGATCATATATATATATTACATTGTAATAAATTATGTATTTTATTCGAGAAATTTAGGAGGCCCTCGCACTACATGTCCTTTACATTAAACGGCCTACCATATAGAGATAAACGGCCCATTAGTATATATATATATATATATATATATATATATATATATATATATATATATATATATATATATATATATATAATTTCATACCATATAAGACTCTCAATTTTGATAGCTAAATTTGGTCAAGAGAAAAAAAGTTAAGTGGAGGTATTAAGGAACATAATGGCATCATTTGGTCAATATTTTTCTACTTATTTCTATTTTTCTACATGAGATTAAAAGAACACAAACTTTTGATGTCTTAAAAAAGAAATAGAAAATTCAACTTAAAATTGTCGGTAATTGCAAAATTATAGTTTCATCTAGCTTGCAACAAAATGGAATGGATAACACGTTTTTCATATTTGAAATTTCAAAACAAAAGAAAAAAGAAAGAAGAAAATAACAAATAAAAATAAAAAGTAAATAGAATAAATAAATGAAGACCACTCCTTTTTCTTGCCTCCAAGCATGGGTCCCTTCTTTGTGATCATGAAGGCAAATTCTTCATGTGGAGCATGCAATTTTTGACCTTTGCACCTAGAGAATATTGGACCTTCAACCTTCATGCATATATATATCAAAAGGAGATAAATATCATTACCACCAGAGTAGGATTATTAGAACTTTTTAATTTAATCTGATAGTCTCGATTTTTGAGTTTGAATCTGATTATATTACATAGTAAAAATTTCTGTCTTTGTAGTCAAGTAAACATGTGAGGTAATAATTTAAATATAGTGAGCTTAAAGGCATTTAGTATTCTGACGAGTTAAAGACAAGAAAGATAGTATCACTAACCTCAAATTCAACCCAAAAATCACACTTTGAAGACAGCCCCAAAAGTCAATCACTTAGTGATTCACTATGTCAATAATAGGAGAGCGTTGTCTACATAGAAAAAGAGAGTTTTTGCTTTTGAAAACAACGTAGCTTTTGGACTATATGCACCAACTTTCTTTACAAAAACCAAAAAATAATGAATTATTAATTCATATATATATATATATATATGTGTGTGTGTGGAAAGTTGGGATATATGTTGAAGACAAGGTATAATATCAGCCCAGATGGTGAGAACTCCTTGTTGTGAGAAGATGGGATTGAAGAAGGGATCATGGACTCCAGAGGAGGATCAGATCTTGGTTTCTCACATTCAGCAATTCGGCCACGAGAATTGGCGAGCGCTCCCGAAAGAAGCTGGTGAGTTCATGCTTAACACCCTCCCTCACGTGTATGCAAGCTCATACCCGTGCCAGACGTTGAGAGTCAGAGTCCATTATGGACTTTTAAATCAACAAATGTGATCAAATATTCAAATTTATAAGGAAAGGGTTCAAACCCGAGACCTCCTACCAAAACAAGTTCTGATACAATATTAAACAACCAACTCTCTTAAAAGCTCAAACTTATAGGATTTTGGTATAATATGAATATCATTCTTAACAGTTTCATTTGAGATAATGACAAAAATTAGATGAATTAAGTTTGATTGAAGATGTTTTTGAGAATTTTCTTTCTTGTATGTTATAATTATATGTTCAAATTTGTTGGTGCATGTTGTTAGGGCTACTGAGATGTGGAAAAAGTTGCAGACTTCGATGGACAAACTACTTGAGACCAGATATTAAGAGAGGAAACTTTAGCAAGGAAGAAGAAGAAACCATCATCAAGTTCCATCAACTTCTTGGAAATAGGAGAGTGCGATATTTTTCCAATTTCTTGCCATTCTATACATTAAAATGATTTCATTAGTCATTGATCTTATATTCTATATGTTTTTAAATGATTTTATTTTCGTCATACAAACTTTAATGAAAAATAATACTTTTATATGTATAAGCACTGTAGATAAGTTTGCAACAAGCCTATAAATTAGACATTTACAAAATTGTTTTATTTTATAAATCATAAAAAAAATGGTTTTTAAGAACTATTCTCAGAAACTGTTTTTGAAAACAGTTATCAAATAGGGCATAAGTTTCCCTAGATTCTTATATGAAACTCTTTCAAGTTATACATTCCAAACAATATTGTATTGATAAAATTTGTATAGGATCCTTTATTTTCCGGAAAATAAAAATGTGAACAATGAAATATGGGGAAATGCATATGCATAATGCATCATTTATCTTTTATGAAGAATGGAAATTGATATCTTAGGGCATGTTTCGTCCCTATTTTTGGAAAATGTTATCAAGAACATTTTTTTAGAACATAGAGAACGCAATAAAAACTATTAATCTTATTCTTAAATTTAGTGTTTTTTATGTTTTATAGTTTCTCAACAAAAGAAAATCAGAATCAACGGATTACCAAATTATTTCACTTATTCTTTGTTTTCTCGAAACATAGCTTGATTTTTCAAAAGAGAGTTGCCCAGCAAACAAACTGGCCCCTTAATTTCTAGCAGGTGAATTCTAACATGATATTTATAATTCAGGTGGTCTATATAACCAGCTAGATTTAGGAAGAACAGACAATGAGATAAAAAACTTCTGGCATTCCCATCTCAAGAAGAGACTAAAACACAAGATGGCAACCCTAGACACAATTCCCAAATGCCAAACGGAGGATACAAGAAGATCAAAGACTGCAAATACACCAATGGGGACCGAAAACTAGTCAGCGTAGACGAATTTTAGAGCCCGTTTCGGCCTTCGGGCTTATTCTACATTTGGAAGCTGATCATAGTACTAATGATCATAGTATAAATAGCTGCAATGTGAATGATGATGTGGTGTTCTGGTATAACCTCTTCATGAAAAGTGGGAGAACTACTTAGTCAATTGCTTGCAACATCTGTATTGTATTGTCTTACTGCATTGAGTTTCCATAGTTAGAACAGAAATACAAGAGAAGTTGATTGAGGTTTGAGGAAGTTGTGTTGATTGCAGGTGGATGATTTTTAATGTAAAGAAGGCTGCTTGAAAAGGAGAAAATATTATTTTGTTAGTAATTTTGATATTGATATCGGTATTCATATTATTAGTGAGGTCATGTTTAGCTCTGGGAAAATTTTGAGGGCTAACAAGTTTAGTATAATGTAGCATAAGAATCGATTCTCCTAAAGATGTGAAGCATGATATTCATATTAAACTCAAATCTTATAAGTTTGAGCTTTTAGAGAGTTTGTCGTTTAACGTAGTATCGAGGAGTTTGAGTGGCATATTGTCGCGATCTCTTTACTTGAATTTGAATGTTCCCAGTCTTCATTTGTGTATTTAAAGTTTACGGTGAATTCATTTAGTTTATTTTGTTTTATTTCTGATTGGGTATGTAGGGTGGGTTGCCGTGAGGTGCGACGTGATATTCACAATGGCGAATCTATAGTAAGCTATGAGAATAACCTTTTCATCCACCTGGAGATATTAGGTAAACTTTATCAAGAAACACGATTAGGATAATGACACAGATTAGGGAATGAGGATAGAGCTTTTATGATGAGTTCCATTCCCACCAAGAAGATGTCATGCAGGTTATGAATGTTAAACAGCCTACTCTCTTAAAGGTCGAGGCTCGTAAGGTCGGGTTTAATCACAGAGGTGTATTTACTATTCATAACCGCATATAGAAATCAAACAAACGAATAAGATATCTTATTTGAACTTTCAATTAACAAATGGGAACGATTGCAAGGACATGGCTAGAATCACAACCTCCTTGACCAGGCTTTGTATCTTGTTAAACAACCAACTCTCCTAAAAGTTCGACTTATAAGATTTGGGATTAATTCTATGAATACCATGCTTCTTAACAACAAAGAAATCAATTAGGAAAATAATAATACAATTAAGAAGAGTAGACAATGATGTATGAACACTAGAAACCTTGTTAGGAGAAGTTGTAGGAAATATAGGAATTTTCAAAACTAAATAAGAGAGCTAATGAAGTTAAATGTAAAAACCCGGGAAAAATTCTATTTTACGAAAAAAATTCTAAGCAGCATTCTTTGCTATAAATCTGAGGAAAAATGCGGAAATTTCACAAACCTCGGAGTGAAGGAGGCAGACACCTCATCGATAAATTCATCTAGTAGGTTTCGTCTGGAGTTCGTACCACGGTAAGGCAGAATTTGAATCAACAATATTTATATACCTAAGTTCCTACTCTTTATAGTAGTCCAGTCTTTATGAGTATAGTGATCCCAGGAATTGACAGCAGGGATGAGTTTTCATCCTAAGAATGATTTATAAGTGTAAAAGGTAAGGTTTTCTATTTTGGACTTTTTGGATTTTGTTTCACAAAAGCTTGAGTGTAATGAGTTTAATGATTAAGCTATGTGAAATGAAGTGAAAGTTAACTGAGATTTGGAGTCACTAATAGTAACTTATGGCAAACAGTGTCCCTCGGGTTTTATCCTGCGTTGTAATGACTGACCTATAGTCGAGCCCTGTTTGGATCTACATGTTTAGTACAAGTATACGCTTTTTCAAGATCGGCTCTTATTCCCCCAGTCGCCTTTGAGGATAACATGCATCTATGGCCCCGTTCTGTTTGAAACCACAACATTAAACATCATTTCGGTGGCTAAATGGGGAATATAAAAACCACAGTGCATCAGCAATAGAAATTATACCTTGCTGTATCTAAAGCATATAGTAAGTATTAGCGAATCACTAACATTGATGCTATTCGATATATTTTGAAGATAGGTCATAAACACGATGCTGTAACTTTTATGCTTGAAGCGACATGTATGTGTATTATCCTTCCTCTTGAAGAAAGGAAACATGGCTTGTCTATTGAGGTTATGTCACTCGAGAGGGTGTTTAGCGTAGGAAAATAAGAAGAGGAAGAGAAAAGCAAAAACCTAACTAAAGCTCACAGGAATGTTACAAAAATAAAGAAATTGCCAAGAATTGCTTCTCGATTTGTTACTTTTGAATTTACAAAATGGGAGGCTTATAGGCCACCTGATATACTTAAGAAAATACCATAAAGCTAACATTTTATGGCTAAATTGAGAGACAAGTAATACACCAAAATTGAAGTCGGTTTACATTAATTACAAAGTGTGACAAGGCGGTGAATTTATTTAAGGCATCTGAGATTTCGCTAGGCGTGAATTTATTAGCTAAGCGAAAATTTAAGCTGGAAATAAGCGAAATCACGAGATAAATGAGAAATCGAGATTTTCTAAGGCGTTGGCAGTTTAAGCTGGCTCGTGAGGAATTTATGCTCGTGAGGAGATTCTTGTGAGTGTGAGATCTGAGGAATTTCGCTGGAATGGTGCTTGCTGAATCTGGGTCTGGCGAGGGTTCTGCAGTTTCGCTAAGTTGGAATTTTTAGCTAAGTTTTCTGAGAGGTGCAATCCCGGTGAGGAATTTCGCATTCTTAGCGAGGAATTCACAGATTCTTGATTCTTCACTTTTTGCCTCTTGCTCCTCTTATATTCTTAGTTTCCATCAAGCACACTTCCTTTCTCTTTGATTTTTGGTCAGTTGATGTGGCGTGATTGGCCCGATCTTGTGATTAAACCGTAGTGTCTGCCGATATTAGACTCCCAGTCTGTAGAAAGGCACCTGGTAGCCCTGAATAACCTCTAAAGCCGGCATAGAGTGGAGCTAAGGAGGCTTGAACCTTCGATTGGCACTTCGTAGCGCAGTTAGTGTTTGCAAAGCCTCCGAGCCTATCTATTATAGGGGTTAGTGGCACTTTGGGCACTAATCATACCACGGCCAAACGTTGCTGGTCATGTGATGCAAAAGCAAAGGTGCATGTAGTGATTTTCAAAAGTTTATGATTCAGGGGTTTATGTACATATAAACATTACCTTTAAAAATTTGAAAAATTAATACTGAGTTTGAGCGGCATGAGCAAAACCCATTTAAGAATAATTTGAGGTCAATATTGGTTCCATGATTCCTCAGCTTGAATTTCCACCTAAGTCTAATGGTTCTTTGTACCTTGATTAATCCAATAAATTGCAAAATTTGTCCCCTCTGACCTAGCGGCATGGCTTCAAAGTTGTTGAAGACGACCTAGATAGGGAAACTGGTACATACTTCTTTCTTTATTCGACTACATTTAGCAGGGTGCAAAGCTTATTGTTTACTAAAAAGTCCGTTATAGCGAAAGGTCGATGATGATACGACCAATTAGGTTGGGGCATCAATGAAAGGATCATGACCCACCAAAGCTCCTAGGCTTCACACCAGGACTCTGGACTAACCCGAAAATCAAGCTCCTAAGTAATTTAGACCCTATACTATCCACCCGTGCGAACACTACTTATGACTCCCGGCTAGTCAAAGGCTTGAGGCATCGGGCTTCAAAGGCTTTATGTACACCTTGTGGTGGTACTCGGAGTTTACAGTGAGGCTTCACGACTTTGTTTTCTTTTTCTCTTTTTCTTTGCTTTTCTTTTCTTCCTTTTGGAGACTACATTTAGTCTTCAAATGCCGATATAAAAACCTATCCTAGATTTCTTGACATACCCTAAGGCAGCTATGCAGCGAAAGGGAAGCAAACAAATTCATTTATTAAGAACAATGTCTGGTGTCACGGTGTAAGGTGGCTCAAAGGAGAGAATTTCAGAGTTAGGCAAAAATGTTTGGGCTCAAATGACCAAAAATTTGGATCAACTATTACGATTTGTTCGAACATAAGGCGACAAGCAGAGTTTCAAATTTTCCATTTAAAGCGTTCAATTTATTTCAATTCAAAGAAAAACGAAATATACATGGTAAGGCTGAACATGAGTATACGAAATCTATATATATATAAATTTGAATGAAACTTGATATAGCGAGAATGGCTAATACATGAATACAAAGCTAGGCATGCAAAGTATCCTTTACTACTATGGATTGTGCATAGAGTCCTAATCAAAATTAGTGGCGGGTTGATAAGTACAGTAACTATACAAGAATGCGAAACCCCAGCACACCATTCTTGTGGTGGTGGTGGAGTCTGAAGAAGGCTGCTGTCTTTGTGTGAAACATCAGATAGATTCTGCGTGCATGGTGGAGCTCCTCTCTGTCGGGAACAGGGAAGGCGAGTCGTCATGATCTGCTTTGAAGCATAGAGTATGCTTGGGCCGGCCTGATCACAGGGTGCACTCTGTGTAGGCGCTTCTAGTGGGCGGATGGCATCCATCACGCATGATCTCTGGGCCCGCGTGAACATCTTTCGAGTAGATGGTGTCTGCTGGTGGATGGGCCGGGTGTATCTAACTGCTTGACTGCGGATGTGGTGTGTGGAGGAGGAGATGGGGTGACATACGCGGAGGTGGGCTCCTCTCTGTATCTCGGGCTCGGGGCGGGCCGCTCGTCTCGCCGAGTCCTCGCCACCCGACTGAGCTACCTCCTCCTTAGTCCTGCTATCGGAGATGGGGAAGGAATCCCCGGGCATGAGTCGTGCCAGCTCATTGTGAGGTGGGGAGGGCATCGAACTCTCGTCCCTCGATCCCTCGCTCCTCTGGGAATCCACATATATAAAGGCACAGCGGGAGTAGTACAAACCCGATGATGGAATGCTCTCTGCTCGTACTAAGTCCTTGGAGTGGACCTTCTCCTCGGAAATATGTCGAGAGGTCATCACTGCCCATTTCGGAGGAATTTAGACAATTATCCCTCAGAGATCCTGCAAGGCTTTCTGAGATGGCTCCTCCATTTGCACGCATCTTTATCGCGAGGAACAGGGACTCATCCGGAATAAATGGTACGATCGGCCGGCATCGGGAGGCGGGGCTGCCTCCTATAAAATCCCAGTCGGTGCCTTAGTGTCTGCGGCGATTACTCAGACCATCTCGATGAGGTGGGTGCGACTGATCTATAACCTCTTGCATTGGCGGCGGTATCGGGGCCAAGGTCTTCGAGGCTCACTCCAGTTTTACTCTGGGTACTCCGTGGCGATCATGAATAGAAGCTGCGATCACGCGGACCATCTGCTCCCTCGGGGATCTTCATGAGTAATCATTGCGGCACCGCTGGTAAGTAATAATCTTTTTCAGGTCATGAGGCGGTAGTAGATATTACTCGATCAATCTCATAGAATCCACTAGGCTTCAGGATTGACACAAGTATTTGGGACATCGCCGTCTGACTCTATTAAGAAGTCTGCGGTGGAGGCCGTACATTCCGGAATGGGGTTCCCAGTGACAATGACCTCGATCCACGGAAGTGCTGTGTTGTGGCCAGCGATGATATGCTCTGAGTGATCTTGTTTGAGTGATGTTGCGGTAGGAAGATGACTCTCACGGGCGTGCTGGGCGCAGGCCGGGCCCTCTAACTCTCCTCGAGGCTACGGTGGTGGGCTGAGTCATCCAGTGTCTGGTATCTGAAATCCTGAGGCTCCTCAGATCTTTGCCATAAGGGAGCGTGATGTGAGTTTGGGGCCAGATGGACCTCTCTAAGATTATCTTGAATCTAACCTTGTGGCTGAAAGCTTGGGACCCACCTCGTCTGAACCATATAAATCCGACAATACCGGAAGAGGGCTAGACTCCACCGAAAATGCAACTAAGGCAATCGACACCGAACCAGGCTCATCGGAGGTGATCGAGTCACTTCAGCGGCACTACTAAATAACCAGAGCACTGGTGGGTCCTCGAATCAGCGCGGGAGACGCAATGAAGGCTCTACAGAGATGGCTCAGCCGGGGCAAAGGAATCGCCAGGCAGGCAATCGGCTTTGGCAAAGGGAGTGACTGGGCGACGGGCAGACCGACCTGTGGTCACTGGCAGCGTATAATCGGGTGGCTCGGGCCGCGGTGGAAGGCAAATCAAGACACAAAGAGCAACAGGCAAGGACTGTGGCTCTGCAGACACCGAACTCGCTAGTGCAGGGCAAAGAGTGGCTATGGTCACGCTTAACGGCAAGAAGGGAGGCGCATGGCCCGAACTGGGGCGGGTGGATCAGACCAGGTCAGCCAGAGGGAGAATGTAGCGACCAAATAAACAACCCCTCCCTTCTTCTTATAGGCAAATGAGGAAGTCAAGAGTTTTGTTCTCATTATTTCGTCGGGTTCACGATCTATTTTCGCCCGCATCACCTTTAGCAATGCAAAAAAAAAAAAATTATAACTTAAATATTAGTACTATGTGAAAAATAAAAATTATAATAAAATTTACTATATGAAACCAAAATTAAAATTTTACAAAGTACTAGTATATAAACAAAATTATTAAAAAGGGAAAACTGGCTAATTTAGGAAATTTTCAAAAATAACTCGAAATTATCAAAATTAACTAAATTAAGACAAAGTAAAATTGTTGAATCAAGAACTGCTTTGAAAACACCGACCGGGCCAATTTCGTAATTACTCAAGGAGGGTCAAGGAGAATGATCTCCTCAACCCCTGCAGTAGTCTGGGTGACTCCATGGTGTTGGATGTCCAATTGTTGAAGTGATCCTCACTGATGGCTTTTGAATTGAGCAATCGCCCGCAAAGGGATGTTGATGGCAAGACCAATATTCTTCATCTCCTTGGCTGATTACTCCCGTACCCCCGACACCGTGCTTCCCTCGCATACTAAACATTTGAAACAACTTCACGCTTATTTGATTTTCATGTTCTTAGCAACTTTGGCTTGTTGTTCAAATGAAAGATGCTTAACTCCAAGGTCATGTTACCAAAGGTAAGTTGCATGACTCATTCCGCAATTTATTATTGCATTGGTCAGGTCAAATGGTCTTCCTAATATGATTGGCACATGATCGTCTATTCGCACTGGCTCGTTGTCAAGCACTACAAAATCTACTGGGTAGTAGAATTTGTCTATTTTCACCAAGACATCTTCAACTATCCCCTTAGGGATTTTTAATGATCTATCGGCCAATGAAAGTGTGATGTTGGTCGGTTTAAGTTCACTTAAACCTAGCTGCTTGTGTAATACTTAATACTAAGCAGTAGAGGTTTACGCTGCTCCTGCAAATCAAGTAATGATATCTATGCAATTCCCACCAATACCGACCGAAATTGTGGAGATCCCTGATCCGTGATGGATCGACTTACTTTGATTATGGCACTGACTTGTTCAGTGAGAAATGCCTTCTTCAATGCCTAATCCCTTCTTGATTGTACAAAGATCTTTCAAAAATTTTACTAAGGTGTACTTGTTTGATTATGTCCAATGTGAGGTATGTTAACCTTCACTCTGCCTTAAGACCTCTTAAAATGCCTGCTTGGTCGAGATGCCTTCTTCTACCTCTAAGTGCTCGCGGGAAATGGAGGTGGTATGCGGTATTTCATTGAATCCTCCTTTAGGAGAATATGCTCGCATCGCAATTCTTCTCCCCGCTTGGATTCTTCAATGTGCTTTGGCATAGGTCAGATCAACCCTTTCCACTTCGTGGTGATTATTATAGCCTTCACCTCATCCATTCCCGAATTGTCGATGATCCTACCTCACGGATTCCCTTGGTTTGCACTAGCTTGGGAAGGAACCTTCCTCCTTGTACCCTCTAGCAACTTGTTGATCTTGTGATTGAATACTGTAGGTTGTCAATTTTTTTGTTTAGATTGCTCTCAAGCCCATCTATTCTCTTATTCAAGTATTCTCAACAAAGATCAATCCTTTCGTGCTGGCCACACATTGATTCCTTTTTGTTCCTCAACAAAGTTGCCTACCACTTTACTCAAATTCAATATGGCTTGCTCCACAGGAGATGAGGATGGTGGTGGTTGTGGTTGAGATTGGGAACCAAACTGTGGTTTGGCACCTGGGGGTACATAAGCAGGGGGGTTGGGTCTCCATGAGAGGTTAGGGTGATTCCTCCAATTGGAATTGTAGGTATTACCATATGGAGACAATTGTGGTGGCTTGTATTGGACTCATACAAGATTTGCACATTCGACATCAAATCCTTCACCGTAGGGGCTTACAGGACACTGCTCTACTGGATGTACAGGGATTGATAATTAGTGCAAAGACTGGGTGTGTGCAGATTTTCGTATTAACGCATGAACTTTCATGGAGCCTTTTTCCCTTCAAGCTCCTCCACTTTCCTAGCTAAGGTTGAAATCCTAGCTTTCATTTCTATCCTCCGGCAAAGGTATAAATCCTCCCCTAGGTTACCGGGTCTCATTGTTTCCATTTCCTGTGGTTCGCTCATCCCAACCCTTAGAAGTTTCACCACATAATTTAAAAAACTACGGCTTCGCCAGATGCTTTAATGAAAGTCTCCTCCACATGGTTTCCAAAAGTCGCCATGGCAGAGACATACCACCATAGAAATGGTTTACCAAAGATTCATGTATCAAACCCATGATGTGGGCATGCACCGATGGTTTCATAAATCTCTCCAACACTCGATAAAACCTCTCACCATCTGAGCCGCAAAGGTATAAATTTGTCTCTTCAAATTATTAGTCTTATGAGCACCGAAGAACTTCTTCTAGTCTACCGCAAATTTCACCCTCAATTTCTAATGGTTCTTGGTCTCAATGAAGCTGAGCCAAATCTTGGCCTTGTCCTTAGGGTCGTGGAAATGCTTTCTGGCCTAAGCAACTATGTCCATCATTCCTTCCTTAAAGGTTGTGCAAACCTCCTCAAAATCCCTAATATGAGTGTATGGATTTTCATTTTCCATACCATGATATGTGGGGAGTAGGGGTACCAAGTAAGGCCTCACTGCTACATCTTCGCAGGGAGGTATGACAGAGGGGCACTAACTCTGAGGGTGGATGATCCTCATGATTCTATTAGCAATCGATTCATCAAATCTGGTCGACTCTTCTCGCTCTTTCCAGTAGCGGACTACGGTATCAAGTGGGTACACTAACTTCACTGTTTTGGTCAAGTTGTGTACTGATTCTATGTAGTCTACCTGATGTGTCTCTATCCCACTGTTGCATAAACAACTGTTATAAAATTGTAGAGACAACAAAGAGCACAAACAAACTTGCAAAAAGGGTTATTGTTAGCTAAAAAATAAAAGTCGATTATAAAGAACAAAGAGTGCGCTATCGGCAAAGTGATGAACACTTGCGCTATGTTAACCGGGATTCCAAAAGGCTAAAAAGGTTACCTTCACTTGTGATGTTAATTCGCACACTTCAACCTATCATTAGTAGTTTGCACCATCCCCTGCCAACGGCGCCTATTTGATTCGTGCCACGCAGGCCGAATCGAATCAACAATATTTATATACCTGTTTCTCCTACTCACGTAGTCAAGCTTAACGCAGATAGTGGTCTAGGGTTTAACACGGATGGGTTTTCATCCTAAGAATGATTTTACAAGTGTAAAAAGGTAAGGCTTTCTATTCGACTTTTTGGATTTTGTTTCAAAAACAAGCAATGAGTTTGAAAACTGATTAATCGTAAAAAACTAAAATGAAGTGTGAAAAGTTAACTTTGAAGATTTAGGTCACTAACTTGGTAACTTAGGGCAAACAAGTGTCCTCGGGTTTTATCCTCGCGCTATGACAAGCAACCTATAGTCCAAGCCACAACCGGATCTATGTTTAACTAGCAAACCTCACCTTAAAATCAACTCCTATTTGAGTTAACACGTATAACATGCATCTACGGCTCCCTTTGGCGCTTGAAACTCAACATTAAACATCATTTCAAATGCATTCAGAGCACCATCTAAAACCACAAAGGCATCTAGCAATAAGTATACACTGTATCCTAAAGCATGGTAAGTATTGGCCAAATCACTAACATTCAATGCTATTCAACCATATTTTGAGAAGAGAATATAAACACAAGACTGTGAATCCTTTAAATAATAAGAGGACATGCATATGCCCCACCAATTGCTAGCCTTCCTTCCTCTTCAAAGAAAGAGGCTTACTAAGCATCTCTTGAGCCAATATCCTCTATGTGGGTGTTCGGCAAACAAGAAAATAAGAGAAAGAGTGAGAGAAGAGAGAAGCAAAACCCTAACTAAAGCTACGAAAGATATTTACAAAAATAAAAACTTGCCAAAAATTGCTTCCTCAATTTGTTGCTTTTGGTTACAAAATGGGAGGGGGCTTATATAGGCCACCCAATGTATGAAAATACCATAAAGCCTAATATTTTGGCTAAATTTAGGGACAAGGGAGTAATACACCAAAATTGAAGTCGGTTTGCATTAATTACAAAAGTGTGACAAGACAGTGAATTTCGCTAAGGCATATAAATTTCAAGTAGGGCAAATGGGGTACTCGCTTAGTTAGCGAAAATTTCGCTAGGTAGCGAAATCACCAAGAGATAACGAAATTAAGAATTTTCGGCTAGGCAAAGGGTACTCATTAGCTAGCGAAATTTCGCTAGCTTAGCGAAATTGGGTGAGTAGCGAATAAAATTTCGCTAGAATAGTGCTTAGCGAAAAATCCCTGAAGTCTAAATGGGAAAATTCACAATTCTCGCTTAAGATTTCAGCCTTTGCTAAGGTCGCTGAATTTTCGCGAATCCCAAATAAATTTTCGTGATTCTTAAAGTAAATTCCCCGAATTGCCGATTCTTCACGCTGCCCACCGTCCTTCGCATTGATTTCATCACTTTGCCTTCATTCTTCTTTGATTTTCGTCCGTCTGATGGCCGACAATTGCCCGACCATGATTCATCATATGTCTCATATCAACTCCCAAAGTACGCAAAAACCTACAAACAACCACAAATAACCTCTAAACGGCATAAGTGAAACTAAGAAGACTTGAACACTTCAATTGGCATAAATGACATGATTAGTGCGCAAAAAGCACTCAAAACCTATCTAATATAGGGTTCAAAATAGCACTTTTTGGGCACTAATCAGTTACCCTGACGAATTGCGTCGATTTCTGAGGTGGTTCAAAATTTTATGTAATTCAAGGTGAGACGGGTAAATGACATGACAACGTGTGGCACGACACCACATGGCATCATGACTTAACATAGGGACATGTGGCAAGTGCCACATAGTGAGACCATGTGTGGTCTTGAAAAGATCAAGTGGGGAGTGGATGAAAGATGATGAGTGGGTTAGGTGTCATAGATGACACTTGTCACCAAAAGGCCAAAACAAAAGGGGACACATGGGAGCCATGTGTCACACCCCAAAAGAAAGATCAAGTAGTGGATAAGAACGGATGAAGGAAAGAGGGAAAGAAAGGAAAAGGAAAGGGGGAGAGGAACAGATGAGCGATCGGTAACACTACCTTAGATCTCTGACAAAGCGACGATCAAAACTCGTCAGAGCAAAAGACAAAGTTTATCTACGCAACGAGAGCTTCATGTAGGTACCAAGATCCGGAGTTTTCGTCAAACTCCAAGAGGTAGGAGTTCTCTCCTACTCTGGTTAGTCCTTGTCTAATGGTCATTCGATGGCCATGAGGTGTAGCCCTAAAGGTGGGGTTGATTCAAGAACAGTTGTGATCAAACTATTGATGAATTTCGGACCAATTTTTGGATCCTCTCTATTCTCAAAACTGCAATTCTAAAGTAAGGTGTGCTTGATGGAAAATACAGGCTTGAATATGATGGTTTGTAGTGTCAAGGTACATGGACTAACATGCCGAATCGTGTGTACCGCTCGAACCAACATGAAGATCCATTTTTGTGTGTCGTTGTTTGATCAATGACATGCAAGCTGTGTGAAAAAATCATGTGGATATATGCTGAAATTGATGTATTTACATGAGTTGTATTATAGATGTAAATTGTATGTTGTATATATGATTATCCATAAATCATAAATGTTGTATGTAACTCTCATCATATATGTAACATGAAAGAACAAGCAATGGCATTCTGCACTGCATATGCATGAGGACATCGCGTGAAACGGGTGTGAGTGCATGGTATGAAAGAACACTTTGTTTGGTGTTTAAATGGTGGGCTATAAAAAACGGACGACGTACTAGAGTCGCATGGTTGGAAATTATGTGTCGGGTAGTAGCAAGAAGGGATAGACACCCCCCGTGTGAAAAATCAGACTTTGGTCAAACACATTTATCTAGCTTGAAAATTCGCTAATGTGCCTGGCGCGCACGACACCTACCAGAAGACCCCGTGAAGTTCTTTACCCACAAAAGACACATGACTTTTGAATAAAGCAATTTTTCGGAGACTGTCCATGGAGTTGAAAAATAAAACAAAAATATTTTGTTTTGGAAATGAAGGTTTTCTACACGACGCTGCATGCACGAGTCACTGAGGTTCTGGACATTATCATGACATGAGAGCATTCATGTAGAAATGCATATGTTGTTACTCAATGTGTTTGAAATGATTGAATCATGGCATTGCATGTGCACTTAGGTGGGGAGTAGCCCTTATAGGACAATTACTCTACTGGGCATTGCTCACCCCATCGTGGGAAAATATTTTTCAGGTGTTGGAGGCCAACCAAGAGATGGAATCCATCCGAGGCCTTAATTGCAAAGAAGGCCAGATTATGGCTTATTCTATATTTTGTAAAATTCTGGACAAATATCCAGTTTTCTGCTATGTAAAAGAGAAAAGTTTTAATAAAACTCATTTTTGAATTGTCTAATACAACTTGACAAGTTTTTCCCAGATTTTTATGTTGCCTTTATCATGATGAGGCCATTGTGATAATTTAAAGTGTCTTGGGAAGAAGCTGGAGGTGCAGGAAATGCCAAAAAAAGGTTATTGCAGGTTTAGGCAAGTTTTAGGTCGCGACAGGGGTTTCCTGGTCTTGACAAAGTTTCTGGTCCTGTGTCGCAATAGGGGTTCCCTGTGTCGAGACATGGTTCTCAGTTTGTAAATAAATATTAGTCAATGACATAGTAATTTTTATCGCGATAGTGTTTGTTTCCTTCCTGGTCAGACGTATGTCGCGAATGTGAGGTTTTTATCGTGATCGAGACGGCCATGACAAGAGGTTAGTTGTTGCAACAGGCTTGATCTTGGTAGGGATTTCTCTGTCGCGACAGAGGATTTCTGTGTCACGACAAAGTTTAGTCAAGGCCAGGAGTTTCTATGTCACGACATAATATTTTTGTGTCGTGACAAAGTTTGGCCTTGGACAGGGATTTTATGTTGCAACAAAGTGTTGTTATGCCGCGACAAAGTTGGCCAAGGTGAAGAGAAATTATGTCGCGATAGAGTGTTTTTGTGTGGCGACAGAGTTTGGTCAAGTGTCAGAGCCGGCGGTCGCTGGCGAGTACTCGTGTCGCAACAGTTTGGCCTTTGCATGTGGATTTTATGTTGCGACAAAATGTTGTTATGTCGCGACATAGTTGGTCAAGGTGATGAGAAATTATGTCGCGGCAGAGTGTTTTTTTGTCGTGATAGAGTTTGGTCAAGGCCAGGAGTTTCTATGTCGCGACAGAGTATTTCTGTGTCGCAACAGAGTTCGGCCTTAGGGAGGGATTTTATGTTGCGACAAAGTGTTTTTATGCCGCGATAGAGTTTGGTCAAGACCAAGAGTTTTTATGTCGCGACAAAATATTTTTATGTCGCGACATAGTGTTTTTGTGTCGCCCAAGAGTTTTTATGTCGCGGTAGAGTATTTTTGTGTTGCGATAGAGTTTGGCCATTGATGGGGTATTTATGTCGCAAAAGAGTATTTTCACGCCGTTACGTAGTTCGTCTAGACAAGAGATATTAGGGTCGCGATGAACATTTCGTTGGGCGACCGAAGCTCGGGGGTAAGGGCCAAGAGAGTCTGACGTCGCGACATACAGCGCTCTATGTCGCGACAAGCAGGCAAGGCACTGCTGCAGCCTTAGGCCGCATGCGCTGCTGAGTGACGCCTGGCCACGATTGTGGCATTGTTGTGTCGCAACAGAGAATGTCATGCTTGCACGCGCGGCACAGACCAGGCCGGGTGCACACAACAAGGCCAACGCACCAAGGCTAGGAGCACACGACAAAGTTATTATGTCCCGACAGACTTCATACAATAGTAAAAAAGAAAAAAAAATGGACCCCTTGGGATTAGGGCGTCACAAATTAATTACAAGTAAAGCCTTATAATTTTACTAGTTGATTAGAGAACATATTTTTTTAGCCACTCTCACACAAGAATGATTCATGGAAAAAAAACAACCTTAATAAATAGGAACAATAAAGAGTAAATAAACAAGAAGGATATCATAGTCCTAATCTTATTTAGACATCCATCAATCTATAGGTAAGGCAATCACTTCTTAGGGGATAGGTAGCATGGATGAATGCTTACAAACAAGTATGTATTCAAGATGCTTGCATCATTTCACATTTAATATCAGTTGTGTATAAATTGACTTAGCTTAGTAATGTCCCAAGGAGAACTATCTGAGGGGGGAAAACTAAGATTGACAACAAATCATGACATAAGATAGAATTATTGTAATACAAACTTAGCAATACTTGGAAAGTTAACTACCGAAGGATTTTGTATTTCCAAAGGTTAGGTTTGGGTTTTTTGTTACGACATGTTTTGTTTTAGTTGATTTCCTAAGAAGGAAGGGTGATTTTTTGTCGGTCTTAGCCTAAAATCATCTCTTCTACATTTCTTTTTTCCTATTTCTTTCTCAATGGTCTTTCCTTACAAATCTGGTGTGTATTTATGTTTTTCTTGTTTTCATGGCGGCCTTTGTTGTGATAGGTGTTTTGTGTCATTTTATTACGACTTTGGTTTTCGATCAACAAAAATTTTTTTATCAAACAAAAACATCAATTCAAATCAAGATCATCAATACTGCATAATTTAAATCATATGTATTCTAGCCATAGAATTTTCAAATCTATAGGCTTAGAGTTTTGTCATTATACTATTAACTTAGATGATGCGTCATTTGTTAGTGTTTTTAGTAAATTGGATTATGTGTTTCAATCGAATATAATGCTAGTTTGAATCAATGAAATCTTCTTCTTTTTTTCTTTTTTTCTTTTTTTTTTGAAAAAAAAAACTAAATAAATTAACCTTTCACAAAGAATGGAATGTCAAGATATGGTTACTTTTTACACCAAAAACAAATGAGAAAACTCAAAAATTTGGGATTAATTAGTTAAATCTTGTAGATGTAGCAATTGGGAATAACTAGCTATATGTCACATATATGTTTTAAAGATAATGACAATCATTGGACTAGTTTTTTTATCTCATTTACTCTAATGACCAATTTAGATATAACTTGAAGTGTGAGGTAAATAAATAAAATTGAACTAGTGTGGACCTTATTTCAAAGATCAAACCTCTTTTTATGGTTTTTGTTTTCTTTTTAGAATTGTTTAAAGAAAAACAACAAGCATTGTCGGCTTTTTTTCTACTAGTCTCTTCTTTTTAAGTAAGAAGGGGTAATTTTTTGTCATTCTTAGTTTGAAATCACATTTTTACACCTCTTTTCATCTTTTTCTTTTTCAATAAAGTAGTTATTATTCCACACAAATCTAAGTTTATTTGTTTTTAGTGATTTGATCGTCGCCTTAGTGTGTGCTATCACATCATTCAAGTATGCATACTATCTCGCATATCAAGCTGCTTTATCAAGCCGTGATGTAGCGATTATTTATGCTACGATTCAAACAAAGTTAGTAAACATATATATATATATATATATATATATATGTATATATGCAGAGAGAGAGAGAAATCAAATCAACGATCACAAGACGTGACAATCAATACAGTAGATATAAATACAATAAGAATATCAACATGTCGACTTTAACTATTAAATGTATAGGCTTTAAGTTGTTTAATTATACTATTAACCATGATGTTGTTTCAATATTTGTGATTTTTAGCAATTTTGATTCAATATTTCTATTGATGTATTACTAGTTTGAATCAATGAAATTATTTTTCTCTTAAAAAAAAAAAAAATCGATTATCCAATCCCTTAATTACATTATTTACGTCTCCCTTCAAGCCATTTGGTTGTTATGCAATTAATAAGGAGTTATCACTTTGATAATTAAGGTTGAACTTTATTTGCCATGGTAATATCTGGGAGTATAAACAAGTCAAGCTATTTATGAATTACTCGAGTTTGACTCGTAATTAATATATATATATATATATATATATATATATATATATATATATATATATATTCTTCTATTATCTTGATTATAAGAAATACATATTCTTCATTATTCGATTAATAAGAAAATTAATATTTTGTAATTAGGTTGGTGAAAATAGACATTAAATTCTAAAACATACTTTTAATTTTATTTTTATAAAGACCAAATTAAAAATAAAAACAAAAAGCTAATCCTATGTATTCTTCTATTATCTTGATTAATAAGAAAATTAATATTTTGTAATTAGTTATGAAAAATAGATCACTAAATTCTAAAACATACTTTTGATTTTATTTTTATAAAAAATAAATTAAAAATAAAATCGAAAACAAAAAGCTAATCCCCCTCTCTCTCATTTTTTTTTAAACAACTTAAAATTAGAAATAAAGAAATAAAGCATCCTCGCATTTCCAAGCCATATTCATGAAAATAAAATTATAAAAAAATAAAAAATAAATCCTGCATTGTAGAGACACGTTCACGATGGGACTTGAACCCACAATCTCCCGCTCCGGAGGCGAGCGCCTTATCCATTAGGCCACGCGAACACGTCATTAATTAAATTTGCAATAATTAATATTATTCTTTCTTTTTTGTAAGACTCGTATAATTATATAATTATATAATTATATAATTATAATGTGAGGTGATTTATTAAATTTGTAATAATTAATATTATTCTTTTTTTTTTTGTGAGACTTGTATGATTATATAATTATAATATAAGGTGATTTTTAGCGATAATCAAAATATAAATAATCTAAGAGCTCAATTTCAATCTCACACCAAATGAATTGAACTAAATTAAAGATTATGTTTTTTTTTACTCAATTATGAAATGTAATTTAAATAAATAAAGGGGAAATTAGTATTAAAATCATGAACTTGCATTATTTTTGCATTTAAATTCTGAACAAAAAGTTTGTTTTTTAAATATAACAACTTTTATGAATTTTATTTTAGTATCTCAAACTTTCATTTTAATTGCAATTCTAGCATCAAAACAACGTTGTTTCTAGAGCTGGTAAACGGGTCAGCCCAACTTATTCGAGTTGCGAGTCAAAACAGGTTGGGTTAATCTGGTTCATTTCTATTTGGACCAGCTTTCGACCAACCCAACCTAATCTATTCAAGTTGTAGGCCAAAACAAGCTAAAACGGGCTAAAACCTTAAAAATACTAAAAAAAAAAAAATCATTTTACAAATTCTATTATTATTCAAATAAAAATAAATGATATATAATAATAATTAATGTATAAAATAATTGAGTCTAAACCATATAATAATATTAAATAAACTTAAATAAATAAATAATTATTGAGCATTATTATATTCAAAGTGGCAAACTAACTAGCTAAATCATATCAAACAAATAAAGTAACAATTTAATAACATCTCTATAAAAAAACATCAAAATATAAAATTAAATCTCATATACCTCTAATCTTCATCCTCATTCTCATTATATTCAATAATAACATACGAAAGATCTACATTGGGAAGATGCAGATCATAACGCCTACTTGAATTATCATCATTTATTAATAAATTTTTTAGAATGTTAACCATATAAATTTTATTTATATTTTGAATAAAATATTTTTTTTCCAAAAATGCATCTCAATAGTATAATAATGAAATATCCTATTTGTTTTGAAAATTCATCTTGCTTGAAGATATAATCATATTATGAAATAAATAAGTATATAAATGTTGTTAATTGTTTTTAAAATAATAATATTTTTTATTAACACTAGTTTAAGTAATAAAATTATTTAAAATATACTGATAATTTAGTTATTAAATTTAATTTAATTTATAAGTTAAAAAAATAAAGTTTAATATATTAATCATGTATTATAATTATAATTATTATTATTTTTAAAACCCTTAAGCTACAAAAGCAGATATTTGACTCCATATTAAATATTTGAAAGCCCAAAATATCGAATTTATAGATAAATATTTGAAAATCTTAATTACTAAGCTAATTACTTAAAAAAATTAAATAGCATTTTCATATCTTCTACTTAAGGTGCCAACCCGAACAAAACTCACAGCTCGGCATGCACCAAAACGACCGAGCCAAATCGACCTAATTTATTAATACCTTAAATTTACACCAAATCTCCAAAAATCGCAAGAAGGACGACCCATCGAACTCAACCCATATCACAACTATAATCGCTTCGCCGTGCCAATGTTACATATTTATGTAAGCTAAGTCTCGAGATATAAAAACAAAATTAATTAAATGCAAAACTCATGAAAGTTCAGAATTTTAATACTAATTTTTCTAAATAGTGTTAAGGGCTAGATTATTTGTTTTTGTAATATAGTTTTTTCTATTAATTATTAAAAAAATTAAAGAAATAAATATGTTACTCTTTATATTTAGAATAAGCTAAATAATTTTTGTTTTATATTAAGCAAAAGGTCTATAATAAGCCATGAAAAATAGAAAAACAAACAATTTAAAGTGGAAAAACTTATTGTTTTTTGTAAAAAGCTAAGAATACAAATTAAGTTTAGACTTAATAATTTAATTTGAACATAATTTTGGTGGGTGTTTCATGCTGTCTCAATTATTTAATTTAAGTTATTAAATAAATTAAGGCGACGTTTGTTTTTTAACTTATCGTTGAATATAATTTTTTTTCAGCTTAATATTAAATAGTATTTAATATCATTAAATATTAAATTATTTATTTTTTATATACTAAAAATCAATATATTAACATCTAAACATCATTATGTAAATAATAATGTAGCATCTAAAAATCATAATTAATATGAACGAAAATACTATTATAATATTTGTATTATTACCATATACTTCCTTTAATTTATTAAGATATTGAAATAATACTATCACATAAGATATTTGAGTGGCTAAAATATGTATGATCAACATGTATTTTTGCTAAAATCTAAGGTGGTGTTTGTTTCTGGCCAATAACACTAACAGTTTTCAGTGATTTAATATTTGTTTTTTAACTTTTCAAGACTTTTTAATAAAGTTTTTCATTTAATGACACCTGGGATTTTTAAACTTTTTGTTAAATAAAATATGTCAAAATATTTGGTCGTTTTGACTTTTTTTTAATATTTTTTATATTAAAAAAATAGATATTATAATATAGGAAAATCATATTTTTTATGATGGAATTGAAATTCTCATTATCCATTTCATGCTAATTAAAGTAAATAATATATAGATATATGAGAGGCAGAGAAGCAGAGGCAGAAAAAGTATGTGGTGTGTGCAGGTGGCAGAAATTTTATGTACTAAAAATTGAATTTTTTTAGAAAAAACAAACTGATGAATTACTTAATCTCTAAAGCACTATTCAAAATAAAAATTAAATTCAACGTTAAGAGAAAAAACAAAATAAAGAATTAAATCAAAGTAAAGAAGTTGGATAAAAATTTATATTCATAACACTATGTAATTGGTGGTCTTTTTGGAATTGTAAAAGTACCATGAATTGAATTAGGAGAATTAATCCAAGAATTGGACTGGATTGACTGGTCCAATCAATTGAACCGTGAATCGGTAATAAAATCGATGTGATTTAAAGGAAAAAAAAAAACCGATTTTTTTTAGCAGGTTGTGAATTGATTAAATCGATAGAACTAATATTTGACTTAGTTAAATTAATTTATAATTATTTTTATTTTTAATTATATATTAATTAATTATTTATGATGATATTTATTGGACCGTGATTTCACCGTACCTTAGATTGAATCAGGTAAAATAATTAATTTCGTTTAAAATGGCAGTATGGTGCGTCATGTTTTGATGTGGTTTTTCATACAAAAACCCTAAAACCTCATAGCTTCCAACGGTTCATTCTTCTCCTCACGGCACAGTAGCAATGGCTATGGCCTTCTCGAACGTCTTTCATTGCCCCAAACCACAATTTTCTCGCCAGACTTGCAATTTCAAAGCTTCATTTTCATCTTCGCCCGCTTGGTTTCTCAGGTAATTTACACTTGAAATCTCTGTTTGTATTTTGTTTTTGGAGAAAAATCTGGGTAAAAAGGGAAAATAGAATTCTGTATTATTCGGTGATTGTTCATAGGCTCAGTTGAATGGTTTTTGAGTAATAGTTTCTTTTGTTTTCCTACCGTTTCTTACCAACCAAACGGAGTCTCTAAGCATCACAAGTTCCAATTTTTTGGTCAGTTTTAACATCACTTTTTTTTTTTCCGAATTTAAGTTGCTTGTAGTTTATTTTCACTTTCTTATAGCTTAGATTTTATAGGGTCTCTGTATTTGACGAAGGTAATTTCAAATTTATTAGTACTTCTATTGAAATTCAGAAATTTTCTGGTCAATCTTTTTGTATGTTTAGCATCGTGAGCTTAGATTTATTAGTACTTCTAATTTTTGTATATTTAAAATGATTGAATAAAAATTCATATTGAGTCAGCTCTAAATTGTCATCCCAATAAATGGAAGGACCAACAATTGTTGGTCTTAGTGCTCAAAATATATTCTGTTTGGGGCCTAAATCAAAATCAAAATCATCTGAATTCTGCAAGCATGATTTTTATTTTCTGGAAATTTAGTTTTTTTAAAAGTAACCCAAGCTTTGGGGCATTGCATTTATCAGGTTTTCCAGAACGATGCCGCAAAGTAGAAGGATAATATTTGCTGCTGCTTCTGCTGCAGGAAGTTCTACTCCAGACAGTGACTTAAACCCGTACGAGGTAGTTTGAGCTCACATCCAGTTTGCACTTGGGAACAGGAAATTATGCATTACTAGACCACTTAATATTCATTTAAGCTTGTTGGGTTACATTGGATGTCTTAATTATCGACTAATTGTTCTAGGTTCTTGGTGTGAGTCCCATTGAGGGATTTGATATGATCAAGGCAGCATATACTAGAAAACGTAGGGAAGCCGAGAGGAAAGGAGATGAAGCAACTGCTACCCTTGTAGGTTATTCTCTCTCTCTCTTTCTCCCTCTTTTCGGAGTTATCTAGTGAATATCCATTCATTTTGCAACTTCTCGAAGATATGGTGAATTTATGGTTTGTAAATGTATAACATCCAGTTGGAGAAGGCTTATGACAAAGTCATGATGGCACAACTAACGAATCGGAAGAAGGGCATGACCTTTGGTTCGTTTAAGGTATAATCAATGTTTGTTTTTTATATTTGGGAGTTCTTGAATTTGATGGGTGAAAAGCACTTGATCATGCAGCTAGTGTCTTACCTTCTAGTATTTCAAAATTTTCTTCAACACTGATTATTTTGTGATATAAAAAGACTTGGAGTATTCTATAATTTTCTAATTTTGAATTTAAAGCTTAAAATTGCATATATTGACAAGGAAATTGCAAAATTGAGTTTAATTGAAAAAAAATGAATGTTTTCTTAATGTTATGATAACTAATGAAAATGTTGAGTAAACTCTCGTGTGCAAAAGGACAACCCAAAATATGGAAAAAAAAGTTATAAGTGATTGTAAACCATCTAACAACGCTTGACACATATTCTAGGTAGAAAAATAATGGAAATAGCTTTTGTTTGTGTGAGAGTTGTAAAAGGGAATTTTTTTGGTCATGGAAATGTGGATTGCTACATAGTTGATTGTCATTCATTTATTTATTTTAAGTAATGTTGAAATGATTTTGCTTATAGACAAAGAAAGCATCAGAAAGAAAGGAATGCATAAGAACAAGTTGCAATAGAATGACTTCCTTTGAAATTATGTTTATCTAAAATCCGTTTTACTTTCATATTCACCTGTGCGTTGGCACTAAAAAGGAATTTATTGCAATAAAAATGTTGGATGGGAGGGGGTTGTGGTATGTTCTAGGTTTGAGTCCCAATGTGGACAAAAAAAAAAAATACCTATAAAAAAATGCTACTTTAATTAGTTTATTACATAAATAGGCATACACTTTCATAATACATTTGTATAACCATGTACTGAATGATTATTTTAGCCTAAATATGATGTGTTGTAGCCACATGCAATTTTTTGCATGTTATATGACAAGTATTCGCTCCCGGGTCGTCGCTCTGTTGCGTCTGGCCCGTCCTCTAGGCACCTTTGGAAGGCAGGGAGTGTGACAACGTACACGCTTCCCTTTACTCCATAGGGCCTTCTCATCAGTTGCAAGGTTTGGTAGCTCGAAATTGACTTGGCTTCACCAAAAGGCTTCATCTCTAGAAGCTCGGCTCGCGAGGTGTCCCTCTCGCAGTAGGGCGTTAAGCACCTCACCTCGCTCTTGTGACATGCTATGTTTCCCCTCTTCATTCCCAAGTAAAGGGTGAGTGTGCATGTTAGGGTAATGGTGATTGTGACTATGTATAGATATCTATATATCTATACATATATAGATATAATTGTTCAAAGCACACTATGTTAGCTTGTCATGACTTGTTCTCTTTTATGTGGCTATTGTCCACCCTCATCTAAATGTCCGAATAGTTCTGAAACACATTTACATGGTTAAGAGAAGCTCACTACATATATGGTATTATGAACTTTTCTCTCGGATATGGAATCCCATAATCACCTTTGTGTGGGTGTCACATTCTTATAATGCCCTATGGGATTATGAGATTTAATACATAGACATCCATAGTGAGACTAGATTAACAAACTTTCTCATCAGCATTAGGATTCATGTTTGGTACCATTCATTTTCAACGAGTTTTGCATAAAATTTATAAAGCATTGGTACAATTGACAGAAACCTACTATATATGAAGTATTAGCCTGTAGGAAATTTTCTCCTTGATCAATCTAGGATTCCTAATCAAACGCTTCCTTTACCACAGGAAATTTTTTGCTAGCTCTGGAAGTTGACATAAAATTTTCTGTCAGATCATGACTACTAAGCTTCCTTCAAATGACTTTTTACCATTTTATTCTACTTGGTTTATACGTTTCCTTTTTGTCCTGGAAATGACCTCTCAAATCTATTCTTTGCTTTGTTATGTTTGCATGCTTTTTCCAAATTTGAGACATTTTGACTTTGGCTTATTGCTGTCTCATTGCTTCTTTTTATCTGTTCTAATGCTTCCTTTTCAATATGGATTTGAAGGCTAACAATTTATCTTCATTGGTCGATGCCTTGTACTCAGTCATTTTCTTTTTTCCTCTCTTTTCTTTGCCTTTCTTTCTTTCTCTTTTTTTTTTTTTTGGATTCCCTGATGGAGTGACCTGGAATCTCCCACATAGTCCAAACTTTTGCCACTTTAGCTGGGATTGAAGGGCTGACGACATATACTCATTGATATTCTTTTACACTTGTAAAATGCAGGTCTCAAAGGATGTCAAATATGCAGATAAGCAGCCAATTGTACCATGGGCTCCCAGGTTTGTCTTTGCATGATTTACTTTCTCATTAGTGGTTTAACAGTTAAAATAATGCTTATGGTTAAAAGATATTTATTAAGAGATGCTAAGCTCATAATTTCTAGAAAGATAAACACTCAAGCATCTTCCCTGCAAATACTAGGTAAATGCCTTAGAAAATTAATATTCCAATTACAAGATGGTTGCATTATCTAGCCTATTTGTTTCTTATGAACATGATGGCAAACATAGTTATTAAATTTCTATAAAGTAACCCAAATGTACTTTATGGTTGGTATAAAAGATGGAGAGGAGCAGAAGATGTTGCATGGTGGAGAGAAAAAACCTTTGAGATCAGGTTTGAAGTTGATGATGGAGGGTTTTTGATCTCCGTCACAAAGAGAAGCCAGGGTGTCACTTTCTCCATGGGGTTTGAAAAGGTAGAGATTGGCCGGTTGTTAGAGCATTTGTGGAAGGCCTTCGAATTGAAAAGAGGCATGGGTTTTATTCACTAGTACAGGGGAAAAAAACAGGGCACATCTCATGGGATTAATGGAGTTCAAAACGAATCAGAAGAACTTTTTAGTGATACCAGAAGGAAAGAAACAGCAGCAGTTAACAGTGATTTGATCTCAATAGTCCCTTTTGCTGCATTTAAATGGATTTTCTTTTTGCATATTTTCTTCACGAACAGGAGTTTTGCAATGTAAAAAAAAAAAGTTATTGCAAGTTATGGCCTTCTCTATGCCTCAAAGAATACATGCCGTACCCTGGCTTCATAATTTCTCCCACCCTGCCCTGCCTCATCTCAGATACTGGATAAATATGGAGGAAAAGGGTTTCTGTAGTTAGGATCTAATACGCTCTCCATTGTCATCCCTAGTAATGCTCTCCATTGTCATCCATAGTAGTATTCCCGTGTTGGATCATGAAAATACATTTCCTTTGCATGTTGATCTTTGAGGAGGTTATTTTGCCTAGTCTTGTAAACATTAAGTATATTTTCTTGTCCCATTTTTTCCTTGATAATTGCATTGCCTCCTGATCTCCTATGCTTTGTCAGTTCTTCAGAAACTCATAATTAGTCTTTATCTTTCTTCCACATCTGTTATATTGGTTCGTTTTAGCAGATTTGTATGGTTCTTACTGCCACTACATGCTCTGATTTCAGGTTCACAAAGTCTAGTGTAAATGATATGCGCATCAACATGGCAATAACTGCAGTTTTTGTAAGACTTGATTTATTTCTTTGTTTTATCAAATGTTAGCGGATTCTTTGAAGACTGAAAAATAGAAACTGTTCTATCATTCCTCTGAACCCTAGGCCCAGAGTTGATTTCTCTTGGCCCTCAAAATAAGGAAATAGAGCTTGCCTGTTATAATTACTTCTAATTCCTAGGAATGCAGAATAATTCTTGACAGCTTTACAATCTATTGAAGAAAAAACAAATTAAGCCACAAGTCAATCCTATATTTTGATACTTCTTCTCAAGTAGATGTAAAGATATTTCCATTCACATATTTTCTAAGAGTTAATGGAATGTGGAACTTTGAAATCCCTTGATGAGCACATCCGCTAACCATTTGGTTGATAAAGCATATGGTGTAAACACCAGTCCGTTGTCCAATTTTTTCTTTGATAAAATGTCGGTCTATCTCCACATACCTTGTTCTATAATAGTGAATTGGATTGCGGGTTATGTTTATGGCTCCTTTGTTTTCATTTATGACACCGTAGGTTCTTAAATTCTATCCTTAAGATCTGTTACTAATGTTTTAAGCCAAAGTAACTTAAATTTTTTGTGCCATAGCTTTCAATTCAACCTCGGCACTTGACTGTGCCACTTTATTTCTGTGCATAATTATCTCCATATTAATTGAATCTGCAATGCAATGAGTGGGTCATTTATTTTTTTAAGTCTTCATAACTGCAGAAGGCCTTCTTAAATCCACATTTGCATGGTCTATTTAGATTTGATTCATAGTTAAAGGAAGGGCTATGCACTATAGTTTCTTTTTACATCCTCCTTTTTTTCCTTTTTTCTGTTAAAGGGGGGTTATAGTCCCATCATTTGAATTGGTGTCTCTCAAATATATCTCTAATTTGCCTACCAAGAATAAATCTTGTTTTTGTGCAGACAGCTTGGATTGTTATCAAGCGTAATGCTGAATGGAAACCGTTGCAGTTTTTAGCTTTTGCTTATGTTTATCGGATATTTGAGAAGTTGAAAGCCTTTGAGCCACCTGTTTCTCCAACATTTACAGTGAGTTAAACTGGAACAGCTATACTGTATTTTTCTGTATTTAAAGAGCAGTGGAACTTTAACAAATTTTATTTTGGAACCATTTAAATGGTTGGTCTTGAATGCAGGAAGATGGTGTAGATGAAGGGCGGACACTGCGAATGGGAAAACGCCTGCTTCGCTCACTTGCACTGGTTTTCAGTTGTTTAGCTGTTGCATCTTTGGTATGTGATCCGATTCAAAATTTCTGATGCAAATTTAAAAGTATGTTCCTGTAGTTTTTCTGTTACAGAGGTCTACAATTTGAAACCTTAATATTCTAGAGCCCATGATAAATCCCTTTTGATAATTTTGAGTTGTGTAGAAAAAAACTTATTTTGTTGAAACTTGTGTAGTCCTGTCAAGGAACTGAGCTAGGTTGACTCAGACTTTTTTTTTTTTTTTTTCGGTATCAATGGCTCATTTTCAGGCCTACTGGGAATTTTGAGATCATTATGGCTCTGTTCAGAAACAAAACGATCATTATGGCTCTGTGATTTTCACTTTCTCTGAGTTGGCTATTTTTTTTGTTTGGAGTTTTCTCAAAGTGAACATGTTTGCTTTTCTTTGTGTCCTTAGAAGAATCGGAGGGAGATAATGTGGGGTTTGCATTAGAGATCCCTTTTTTCTGTAACTGCTCCATTCAATGTTTACAATCTCAGTAGAGATCCTTTTTTCTGTCAAGGCATCCTTTTAATAGACTGAGAAAAACACCCGGGATATTCTATCCTAACCATCACTTAAAACCTTACCACAAAAACCAAAAAAAAAAAAAAAAACCTTCTTATCCACCATTGTAGATTGTTTGAACAATACTACTGTAGCAGTGGGCAATGCTGCTAAATTACACACCACAGATTTTAATTGCAAAAGCTAATGAGAATTGAATTTCAAACAGTAAGGGAATTGAGGAAAAAAGCCATGAGGGGTTTTTTTTTTTTTTTTATAGACAGGATGAAGCTTGTAAATTGATCTGGCTATGGGGAACTTAGTATATGTTATTTAGTCAGTGAAAGGTACCTATATGCATATGGGGGTCGGTGGGTTGGGGATCGGTGTTTGGTTTGTTATGTCTTGGGAGAATTTCTTTGAGGAATAAGGCTCTTACTGGCAAATGATCCTACAAGATTTTCCTGAGAAAATTTGAAATTCCTAAATATAGAAAATGTTAGGGAAACAAATGTTTACTGAGAGATGCTAATCTTTGGGTAAGGTCACTGTCTCTTCCAAAGCTGCTTTCCGGTTTCTACTCTGAGTGACATGTCCATTTTCTATCTGACCAAATTAATTTGGAAAAAAAAAGTTCCACTCAGTGTCAAAGATTTTGTGGTTATTTTCTACAAAGAACGTTGATGCCAATCATATGCTTCAATTCTTGAGACCTTATAAAGCCATTAGTCATGATAGATGTCTTTTGTCCTCAGGATGAGCAGAAACAACGGATCATCTTCTCTTTCACTGCTTTACCTCTTTCATGCTGCATATGAGGGTTTTCTTTGGTTGGGATCCTCTGGTTTGCTCCCAGGGACATTTCCACTAGGATGATTATTTTCTTCAAAGCCTTTCACTTGGGAGCAAGGATTGGATTTCTCTTTAGTGATGTTCTCTTCTAGTAACCATTTGGGTGGTCTAGTTGGGTAGTGTGAAGCCATGATATTCATATTAAATTCAAATCCTACAAGCTTGAGCTTTTAGGAGAGTTAGTCGTTTAACATGGTATTTAAGCTTGGTTTGGCAGGAGGTCCTAAGGTCCTATGTTCGAACCCTCTTCTTGCAAATTTGAATATTTGATCCTCATTCAGCCGATTCAAAGTCTATACCTGACTGTGACTTCCATGCGCAGTAAATACATGCACGCGAGGGAGAGGTGCAAGCCACGAGATTCAGATGAACCAAATCCTAAAGCCTGGCCTTTTGTGAGAAATTTTCTGGCCATTTAACATATTTCTGCAGCCTTGGTTCGTAGGAGATTCTAGGTTCGAACCCTCTGCTTACAAATTTGAATATTTGATCCTCATTTATTGATTTGAGTCCATACGCACTCGACCTCCACGAAAAGTGGGTATGGACTCGCATTTACGCGAGGAGGGTGTGAAGCCACGATATTCATTAAACCCAAACTTACATGTGTTTCAGCCAGGTAGCTTAGACGCTTAACACTTCTCTTAATATGTTCCCATGATCCTCATGGTGATGATCTCGTGGGTGAGAAGCCTCCTCCAAGTTGAATGCGCCATTGTAAGTGGTGCCTGCGATTTGCCATCAAGAGGGATCCACTTTGAGATCAAGTGGATTAGTATCAAATTTGGAGAGTAAGATGGGGGCTGGAACACCAACGACATTGCGAGGCCATAAGACTCTGCCATTGGAGAAAGATACGGTAAGAATCTGGCCACCTTTTCTCAAAACACTACTTTCTCCTTAGGATATGGAAGGAGACTGAGTTTTTGGAAGGACTCTTGGTGTGGTGAGATAGCGTTGTGCAACGCTTTCCCCACTCTTTTCATTTTGGCAGCTCACAAAGACATCATTGTAGCTGATGTTTGGGACTCCTCAAGGGAGGAAGGGGGTTGGTCCCTAGTCTTCTTAAGACCTTTTAACGATTGGGAGATGGAGGAGGTCAAAAGGTTCCTAAATTTTCTCCACAGTAGGAAAATTAGGCCCTTTCAAGAGGATCATTTGTTTTTGAAGGAGACTACGTCTGATGGCTTCTTAGTAAGAGTCGTGTATAGGAAGCTGGCGCATTCTTCCCCTACAAACTTCCCCTTTTGGTCCTTATGAAACCTAATTGTTCCCTGTCGGGTTTTTTGGCTGGAAGCATTCTCGTAAGGTGCTTACACTGACCTCGTAAATTAAAGAAAGAGGAGGAATCCCTCTAGCAAACAAGTGTTTTTTATGTGAAGATGATGAGGAGACAATAGACCACCTGCTTATCCACTGCTCGAGAGCTAAGATGCTATGGGATCTTCTTTTGGCCATAGTTGATTCTAACTGGGTATTCCCTCTAACAGTACGCCAATCCCTTCTCGCTTGGCAAGGTGCTAATGCCTGCAGAAAACGTAAGAGAGTTTGGATGACAACCCCTCTTGTTTATTTTAGACGTATGGAAGGAAAGGAATAGAGTGGCTTTTGAGGATGAGGCCCCCTTTGCTCACAGGTTGAAATCTACTTTGCAGACAACTAGAGTTGTGGCTGTTGTATGAATGATAACTTGTATTCTTTTATGTATTTTTGACTTTTTGCTAGGTTATAGATGAGTTGGAGGTTTTTTTTTCTGGGTTTCCCTTTTTGTATACTTCTAGTGTACTCTTTGGAAGCCTTGTGCTATTTTTTTTATCTATATATTGCTTTTTACCAATCAAAAATCAGGCTTTCCATCTGTAAGATGGAACAGAGACCTATATCCAGAAAATTTTAGCAAGCTGAGAACTGATCTGGTGAAAATTCAGCTTAACTTAGCTTCTTGTGTATATGGTTGTTTTTGCATGCCAGATCATTTTGAGTTTTGAAGAATAAATGTTTGATCAGCTCAATTGAAAACATTTTCTGTTCTTATGTTGACTGGTTGAGGGAAACTTTATCGCCCTTTTTGATTGTACTATTGCTTCTTCATTCACTAGATCTGATGCCTTTCGTTCTTCCATTGAATTTCTTGTTTTCTTCTTTGTTCCTGTCACTTACTCGCCATGGATGTTTTTGTGCAGTCTTACACTGGTCTTCTGAATTTGATTGAGTTCGTGGGCAGTTTTATACCTGCTTTTCTCTACAATAACCAGGTACTGACATCAATCTGTTGTCCTTATCAGTTAAGAATCTGATTGAAATTGTTATATTATTCACAGCACTCTGAGGTGGCTTTTGTTTTTTTCACTTAATACCAAATAGAATTATTTTTTCAGCTTAATAAAAGCAACAAGACTTAATAATATTGGGTGCCAAATGCTTGCTTTTTTAACATCGCAGAAATGGTTATTGTTAATCATCCTTGTCGTATACGTGTGTTTCTGTTTTGAAGATGACTTTTTCTCAACCAAAAAACCCAAAATATTTGGTTTTTTCTATTCATAATTCTTTTTTAGAAATTTCAATTATAAGTCATGAAAAAAGTTATAAAACAAACAGGCTTAATGATGAAAGCTAAATATAAGTCATGCTAAATTTTTTTTTTCAGTTTAATAATAAATAGTACTTAATAGTATTAAGTTGTTTGTTTTTTAACATTAGGCAGTGAATGTTGTTAGCTCTCCTTCTTATTGGGCAATGATGGTATTTCCTGTTTTGGAAATTGGCTTTTTCTGAATAGAAAAAGCCAAAATATTTGGTTTTTTCTATTCATAAAAAGCCAAAAATTTTTGGCTTTTTCTATTCATAATTCTTTTTTAGAAATTTCAGCAATAAGTCATGAAAATTTTAAAAAAACAAACAAACAAAATGATGAAAGCTAAATATAAGTCATGCTAATTTTTTTTTCAGCTTAATGCTAAATAGTATTTAATAGTATTAAGTTGTTTTTTTTTTATCATTGGATAATGAGTGTTGTTAGCTCTTCTCTTTATTAGGCAAGGGTGGTGTTTCCTATTTTGGAAGATGACTTTTTTTTAATATAATTCTTTTTTAGAAATTTAAGCAATAAATCATGAAAAAGAAAAAAAAAACAAGTTAAAAGTTGAAAGCTAAATAGCTTCTTGTTTTTTTTAGCTTTTTTATGGCTTATTACTGAATTTTTTTAAAACTTTTTTGTTGAATAGAAAAAGCCAAAGATGGTGTTTGTTTTTGGGAAAATTATCTATCAGGCTATCAATTTGAAAATAATTGTACATACATCACTAAGAATTGAATTTATATGATTCACTTCATCTTCTAAAAAAATAATTATAAATCAGCCAATATACTATCATAACTAGTGAATGTATATAATAGTACATTCACTAGTTATGGCACTACCATAATTGTTTTTTACAATTATTTTTTTAGAGAGTAGCTTGAACCATGTAAATCCAATTCTTGGTGATGTATGTATAATTATTTTCAAATTTGTAGCCTGATGGAAAGGCCGCAATTTCCCTTCCACAATAATTTGTATATCTTCTCTAATGAATACTACTGATACCCAAAGAAATTTTCTTCTCCCCTTTTGGGGTACATCCTCATACATTATATACCGAGGTGGGCAGTTATGAGTGATCCTCAATGCTCTTACGTTATACATTAATTTATACACCAACCGCTATACATTAATTCGCGTAACGGCCGTGGCCGAGTCCCGCCGCTTATCGCTGGATAATTTTAATCGAGCTACCGATCCTATGCACCTCACGCCTGAAAGGACGGATTTGGTGAAAGATACCCGATCTTCCTCGCTATCAAACAAGTCTTGTCGAAGCTCTCGGCCGTTTCACACGATCGCTTACGATTGAGAGCTGACTACACACACGATACTACGTGAACCGCAATATATCCCCATTCCACTCGACGATACTTTCCTCATGCTTTTTCGCTTTTTACCAAAACTATATAGCTTTTATGATTCAAATTCTATTTCGTTTTTTAACTTTTCAATGACTTATCGTTTCATTATCTTTTTTCCCATATATTGGATTGAAACAATTTTGCAGGAAATGATCGTCTCTGCTTCAACGGCAGTCATGCTCTACGTTATGGCATCATTTTACCGATGAAGCAGTGCATCTCTCTCTCTCTCTTTTGGTTTAATCTACTCAGCAACAAATTTCATTTCCTTATTTCTGTTATCAAATTTTGTAAGTGAGACTGTTCTGTGAATCAAAAGAAAAGAAAGCGTTAGTGTCGGTTTATTATTATTATTATTATTATTATTATTATTTTGGTTGAATCTGGTGGCAGGAATTAGGGTTTTGTTTGGTTCTCAATAAATTTGAGTGAAAACGCAAGAATAAGGCATGAAGGTAAATAAAAATCTAGTTGAATTTGACATATTAATTTTATATACTATTTCAAATTTATTTTAATTCATTAATGTAAAGTTTTTTGAGTTTAGTTAAAAATTTATTGAAATATAATTTTTTTTTTATCAGCATCCAATTTAAGGTAGAAGTCAATTATTGAAAAAAAAAAAAAAAAGATTATAAGGATATTTTTAGATTTCAACTTAGAGATCGATGAAAATACACGTCCAACCATAAACTTCAACTTGTGAAGAAAAATGATGATAACATGCTGAAAAGAAAAGAAAAGAAAAACTTTTGAAAAAAATAGAAAAACCGTGAAACGCTGAAGCAAGAGTTTCGAACTCTGATATGATTCTCCCTCAGCTTTTTCTGATATATCCTTTCTTTCTCTCTATCCATTATCGCCCCTAAATCCTGCTCACTTTCTCTTCATCACTCAACTTTTACCGACGCCTTCAGTTCTTTGCCATTGACATTTCTCTGTCTCGAATCTCTTATCATCTTAGGGATTTTAGGTAAAACTGAGAAAGCCAAAATCTCAATTTTTCTTGTTCTGGATTTGGGTCCTTTTTGATGAACTGGGAGAAAGGAAAATTATGAGGTAGGAGATATCATACATTCCGTTATCGTTTTGGCGAAGTGTAGTTAAGGAGGAGTGATTGGGACTGTGCAATGGCCATGGCGGCGGCTTCAACTACTTTCTTTTCCTGCAATCAGAAGCTTTTCCTCTCCAGAAACGTTGCTTCTTCCACGAAAATGGCCTCTCTCTTCTTCGGAAACCGCACTATATCCTCCATCATCAGATGCGCAGAGTCTTCAGCTCAAACCAAAACTCCCCTTCACCGCTCCAATGTTATCGAAATTCTGGAGCAAAGGGGTTTGGTGGATTCCATCACCAGCCCCAATCTCCGCTCCTCTTGCGCCTCCCAAACCCTCAAAGTCTACTGCGGCTTCGATCCCACCGCCGAGAGCCTCCACCTGGGCAACCTCCTCGGCCTGATTGTCCTCTCCTGGTTCCGCCGCTGCGGCCACAAGGCCGTCCCTCTCATCGGCGGCGCCACTGCCAGGATCGGTGACCCTTCCGGGAAGAGCCTGGAGAGGCCCGAGCTGGACCTCGAGACTTTGGAGAAGAACACCATCGGAATCACTAACACTATCACTACAATTCTTAATCGAAGCACTCCCGATGTTGGTGATGATGATGATGATGATTCATTCATGGTATTGAATAATTACGATTGGTGGAAAGAGTTCAAATTGTTGGATTTTCTGAAAAAGGTCGGGAAGTATGCGAGAGTGGGCACAATGATGGCCAAGGAAAGCGTGAAGAAACGGCTAGAATCGGATCAGGGAATGAGCTATACTGAATTCACATATCAGTTACTGCAAGGGTATGATTTCTTGTACTTGTTTGAGAATGAGGGTGTGAATGTTCAGCTTGGAGGGAGTGATCAATGGGGGAATATAACTGCTGGGACCGAGCTAATTCGGAAAATTCTGCAAACAGATGGTGCCTATGGTCTTACATTTCCTCTGTTATTGAAGAGTGATGGCACAAAGTTTGGGAAATCAGAGGATGGTGCCATTTGGCTCTCGCCTGCATTGTTATCACCTTACAAGTTCTATCAGTATTTCTTCAGTGTCCCAGATTCGGATGTAGTGAGGTTTTTGAAGATCCTTACTTTCTTGGACATGAATGTGATAATGGGGTTGGAGGCACAAATGAAAAATCCGGGTTATGTGCCTAACACAGCTCAGCGGAGGCTAGCTGAAGAAGTTACTAGGTTTGTCCATGGGCAGGAAGGGTTGGATGAAGCGCTCAAGGCCACTGAAGCGTTGAGGCCGGGAGCTGAGACGAAGTTGGATTGGAAAACCATTGAGGGGATTGCACAGGATGTACCATCTTGCAGTTTGTCTTATGACGAGGTTTTGAATCTTTCACTTGTGGATCTTTCAATTTCGACGGGTTTGCTTGAGAGTAAATCAGCTGCTCGCCGCCTCTTGAAGCAAGGGGGGTTGTACCTGAATAATAATCGAGTTGATAGTGAAGTAAAGAGGATCGAGGCTGAAGACATTGTAGATGGAAAAGTTCTACTACTATCGGCAGGGAAGAAGAACAAAGTGGTTGTAAGGATTTCTCGATTCTAGTATCTGCTAGTTGATTATTTATGAACAACACTATTACATTTACTTCATTTAATTTTTGGCATGCTGTTTTTTGTTTTAATGATTCTAGTTCTGCTTTTACAGTATATATATATGAAATGCTTCCAGAAAGCATCTGAATTAGGAATTTTGTTCTATTTGTAAAGTGCATGTCACCATGAATTCCACAGTGAAATAACCTCCAACTAAACGATTGATTACCTTTTGGAATCCAATTGCTCTCATTTCTTATTTTGTTAAATTGCTTGCTGTTGTAGGTACTGAACTAAAAACACAATTTATGTTAGGCATTTGGAGGAAAACTCGGTTCACAGGGTGTTGTCTTGGGTGTTGAAATTTTATTGGATTTAGGAATTGCATAGTGTTTTTTTTTGTGATAGAAGTAAGTTCTTTCAACAGATTTATGTTGCTTATATGTTTGGAATAAAAGGTCAAAGCCACTTACATTTTTATGGTGTATAAAATCTTCTACAAAATAAACTAAGGGGCGTTTTGGTGAAGAGGGAATAGACAGCGGGAAATGGAATTTCATTCCATTTCTCTCTCATTCCTATGTTTGGATAAGTTTTACAAGAATAGGAATGAAAGTGATTCCGGTGGAAACAAACTCCTACTTCTAAGTAGGAATTTGATTCATCATACACCTAGGTGGTATTTTGATTCCTTCTTCTGTAGAGATAATGTAAAATAACTTCAATTTACTATTTTACTTGAAATCGATGTGATAGTAGTGTATTATTACCGATTTTTTTTTCTTTTTCTTTTCAATTCCTAGTATTACCAAACAATAGAATGAAAATAAACCATCATTCCTATGTAAGATTCCTAAACTAATCCAAACACCAGGAATGGAATCAAATTATTGATTCCATTCCATGAGAAATAAGAATGGAAAGGATTTTTTATTCCCATTCCCCATTCCAATGTACCAAACACCCCCTAAAGGTATAGCTTCATGTTTTGTTATCACATCTGCTGTATGTAGCGAATGGAGGTTGTCTTTTGTTTATCCCTCTACTTGGTATGACCATTTGGTGCCTTTTTTGTCTATATAGTAGGTACTTAGTGAGCTCTTTCGTTAGGCATTAATTGCAATAAATATTCACCTAAAAAAAAGAAAAAATCTACCACATGATTGCCTGACTGGAGGAACTCCAGTTAAGGAACATCCTAATTCTGAAGAAATATCAATAAATTGATGCAACCGCCCGTCAATACTCTACTCATAGAATGAAGACTACTTTTTTGTGTTATTTGTGGTCATGGATAACACTGATTCTTTGGTGAATTTTTGACTTGGTTGGGGTGTAGGTAAGTTAGAAGGTTTTTTGGGTTCCCTCTAGTGTACTTTTTGGGAACTTTTTGCTCTTTTTTTATCGATACATTTCTTTTTACCGATAAAAAAAAAAATGAAAAATGCAACCGCCCGTCAAAATGCCAGGTCCTTTTTCTTAGTTCTCATAATATGACAATTGCAGTATCACCTTCTACTAAATGAATTAAAGAGATGTAAAGCTTTTTTCTATAAACCCTCCAAAAGGGTTAGAAAATTTTCCTTAATGGCTAAATCTTGACTTGCCAATTTGGAGAATGCTCTTAACATTGTGCCATAGTGATCCTTAAGCAATTCTCCAATCCTTAGCTTAACAAATGGAGGTGGTTGCCATCCAAAAGTGTTTTGTTTACCATGTTCTCGTATAATAGATTGTTGATTTAAGATCTCTAACCTTGTGGTTTTTTGTCATCAAACTTCTTGTTGAGGTTTTTGACATAAAAATCTTTTTCTTTTGTTTTAATTGTTATCTGGGCTTCCCTTAATTAGAGTTTAGATGGTTAAATAATTGAAAATGTTTAATTCTGAGCTTAAAAGGTTCAAACACCTTTTCACCTTTAGGTATTCCATGATTGAGGTCTATAAACTTTCTAATAAACTTAAAACACAAGTGAGATCCAACTTCAAATTGCTTAGAGATTGCTAAATTTTCTAGTTCTGGGAATAATATTCTTGGTCCATCTCTGTCTTTCTGCTTTTGGTGCGTCTTGGACCTGCCCCCCTCCTTGTGAAAGATGTTCTTCAAAGCTGGCTGCATTTTCCAGTTAGGAAAAAGGCTAAATCTATTTGGAGGGCAACTCCTCTAATTCTTTTTTGTGTTATTTGGAAGGAAATGAATAGAGTTATTTTTGAAGATGACACTTTTTCAACCTTGAGACTAAAACTCTTTGTGATCCATTTCTTTTTTACTTGGGCTAGTTGTATTCCAAACACAGATATCTCCTTTGTTAGGCTGTTTTTGTATAGATCCTATGGCTATGGCTATGCCTAGGATGTTATCCTTTGGAGCTGGTTTGTAAGTTTTTTCTTTTTGTTCTCTAGCATTTTCTCGTTGTTCTTGGGGCCTTTCTTTGAATACTCCTTGTATACTCTTTTTTTTTTTTTGTGTCAATATACTGCTCTTTTATCAATAATATATATATATATATATATATATATTCTTGGTCCATCTCTGTTTACTATTCTTGCACATAACTGAGTTGGTATACCTTTGAAATTGTAACAATGGAGATCCACCATCTGCTCTAGCTAATCCAGTAGGAGTCAAAACACATTTCACCCAAAGGCATGCTGAAATTTGAAGACTATTTTACTGAACCCTTTTAAATGTTAGGCTAGGAGCTTTTCTTAAAGCTTGTAAAAACCTCTTATCAAGATATTAGCATAAAGCTAGGTAAGTCTTTTTCTCTCCCCTTCTTTGAACCAAGACTATGGCTTAGTGATACGATCCCACATCAGCTTCATACAAGGTTATAAAGTAGTACTTGAGCCTCGAGAGTGCCTCCCACCTTCAAAGCCATTGTAATTTCGCTCTTTCGATTAGGCTTGGGCACCCTATCATCATAGCTTAATGGCAATGAGCATTTATCCCACATCGGTTCCACAACGGAGTGTGGAGTAAAGATTGTTCGACGCTCTCCCACTCATCTTGGCCTTTGGGCCAGCTTCCTATCAGCTTTTGATACCTATCGTTCTATACCCCTTGAGAAATTAAATGTCCACGGACAATATTCACTTTGTTACTATACCTCTTAGCTTAGCATTCACCCAAGCCTAGCCTTTAATCTGTGCAGCCCCCCTCCCACTACATACCAGTTCTCAATAATTTAGTTTTCATTCTTTATCAAAATATTTTTGAAATGAGAAAATCTAGACTAGGTTTTAAGTCTCTTATTTACAAATTTTTAAATAAATTGAAATAAGAGGCGCCTATAACTTAGTTCTGGGAACAGGAAATGAGCCAGGTATTTGGTCGTACCTGAGTTGTATTTAAAGGAAACCTCCTGATTGAGTTCAGCTGAAGATGGAAATGCTTCAGTGTTGTCACTTGTGTAAGATGGTCTTGTGAAAAACTAATATTTTTAATAATTATAAAATATTAGGTAGTCCTTGAAAAAAAATTTAAATAAAAAACGAGTCAAAGTAGGCTATAAGCAGGCCGGCCTGGTCCAAGCCTTTATCAAAGTTCACCACGTTCTTGGGCTCTATTCGACTATCATTTTTGGTAATCCGATCCTTAAAAATATAGGTGACAACGGACCACGCCCATCACGCCAAACTCCATTCCCACCTTATGCAAAGGTGAAGACAAAAAACAGCCTTTTCTTTCCTTTCTCTTCCTCGTGAAAGATTCCAAGCAGCCGAAATAAAAGAAAAATGTGGCGCTTAAACAAAACCCGCCTTCAGAGCGAAAGAATCCTTTTCAAGCAAAGTGATTTGATAATGGTCAGCTGCTATCAATATTTGGGCAAATATTGCCGGGAACTATTCATGCCATTATCGGCATAAAAATTTCCATTTTGTGATGGTTGGTTATGGATGAACGGTTAGATAATGACAGAATTATTGGCCAAGAGTAGCTAAAATCGAATCGATGAGATACCAAAGTTTTGGGGATGCCACCGCCGGAAATTAATTTTTTAAAACTTGCTCTAAATCTCAAAATCGATTTTCAGAAATATACTGTACGTCATCTTTTTTACTAACTCGCGAGATGCTCTAATACTTTTAAATGACTTATGGGATAGGGGAGGAGTCGGGAGTGTCTCTTGTTAAAAGATTCTTTGTTGTTAATAGATTCTTTCTTTATGTCTCTTGCTAAAAGATTCTTTCTTGTTAATAGATTCCTTCTTTATGGAGAATCTTAAAATAAAAACCTTCAACACAAATTCAAAATTCAAAGCCTCACTCACTTTCATCTATTCCCAAACTTATTCCCAAACTTATTTACAAAACTAACCTATTTCTTTGAAATCCAAAAAGTACAAAAAGAGACATTTTCAAATAAAAATGCTTAATGCCAGGGCAGATTTAGTTATCACATTGGGATTTATTATAAGTTTAACACTTTAAGGGTATTTTTGTAAAAAGGTGGTGGTTTTAGGTTAAATTTACGAGGTTAATTTTATAAATAATTTTTAAATTTGTCTTTTCTAAAACCTGTAGTCGCCATTTTCTCTGTTAAAAGATTCTCTCTTGTTAATATATTCTTTCTTTGTGTCTCTTGTTAATAGAAGATTATTTCTTGTTGATAGATTCTTTGTTTATGGAGAATCTCCAAAAAAAAAAAAACACCTTCAACACAAAATCAAAATTGAAAGGTTCACTCACTTTCATCTATTCCCAAACTTATTTACAAAACTAACCTATTTCTTCGAAATCGAAAAAGTACAAAAAAGACATTTTCGAACAAAAATGCTTACTTTGGAGATAAGACAAATTACATGTTTATTTTTAAATTTGTCTTTTTTCATACTTATCTCTAAAAACTCTAGTAGCTCTTCTCTCTGTTTCTCTTTCAGTCCCTTGTTCGTTAGAGATGAGTGATTTTTTGGCCTAAAATTACCTTTTTCCATCGTTCCCTTCTCAAGATCTGAGTTTTCTTTTCCAATAAAATAGTTTCTTCCACGACGATTTGAGTTTGCCTTTAATTTTCTTTTGTTTTGTTTTTCATGTTTTTATCGCCGAGCATACATGGCGCTGCTTTATCACCAATCTATTACGTGATGTACGTCAACATTAGTTTTTTTTGATGGTTTTCTATACTGGATAAATTCAATGAAAAGCCTGATCCGGCTACTAGCCATCGATTAAAATGCTATAGATATGGAATCTTAAGTGTTTTAAGTTTTTTTTGCTATTAAATTAGATGTCGCGTCATTCTCCAAAGTTTTTAATATTTTTTATTACGTGTTTCTATCTATTGTATTCTTAACCTAAACCAATAAATTTACCTATTTTCAAAAAAAAAAAAAAAAAAAACCTTTTAAGTTTGCCTCATTTAAAATTTCTCTTCACCAATAATTTCAAGCCAGAATCCTGACGGACTTGAAATAAGATTTAAATACATTTTAATAATATATTTATTAAATCTTGCTGGAATCGGAATTCACACAACCAAATCATATTTGAGATTTTTATCTTTTTTTTTTTTTTTTTTGAAGATAATTTAAAAAGTTTTTCAGATTTTTGTCCTAAAATATTACTTTTTAAAATAAAAATAAAAAAATCAATATAAAACAGTTTAAAAAAAAAATCCAAAGTAGTGCTTAAATCCATAATTGATGATTACTGTTTTAACTTCAAGTTTAAGACCATAGTCACAAACATGATTGAACTTTAAAATTAAAATCATAGTTGACGATTATGATTTTAATTATTTAAAAAAAAAATTTAAATTTAAAATCGTAATCACCATATAACTAATTTAAACATTTTTTTTTCACATCATAATTCAATTCATATATGATTTATGAACTAGGAATTCCTAACCTAATTGAACTAGGAAACAACCTAACAATAAAATATGATTGATTGATTAATGTCCTACAATTAGGAATTTCATATTATCCATCACAATCTAACATTCCCAAATTTTTATTATTTTTTATTTTTTATTTTTTAATTCGATTCTGACTGCTATTAGTTGGACCCATATATTTATTTATTATATAAGTTGGACCCATTTATATAACATACTTTTTCTTTCTTAATAAAATCGAAAGATAAAAAAAAAAAAAAAAATGTTTGGAATTTGTATTTTTAACTTAAGTCATGATCACCTATTTTAGTGGGACAATATGTATAATTTTAATTATATTTAAGGGATAACCTTTTGGAAGCATCATTTCATAATATATTTGACTTTTTTTTTTTTTTTGGCATTTATTCATTTTGAATTTATTCTGTTATCAGATTTGATCCTTTCATTTAAAATGTAAAAAGATACTTTTAATTTTTTGGATAAAAATACCTCTAAGAATTTAGTTATAATTAGGGGTCTAAACGAATTACTCATAAACTACTCGAATTCGACTTCTAAAATACTCGAATTTGATTCAAAAGAATTAAATCAGCCAGCTGCTTGTCGAAATGTGTTTTTAGCAGATTACAATACCCAATTTGAACTGTTCAAGCAACTTAATCAGCTTACTATTTTTATTAATCTCCCGATTTGAACTTCGAATCTAGCCAGAAAGATAATTATTTATTAATTCTTTAATTAGTTTGAGCTTTATCGAATACTAGCTTGCAAGATCATAATACCTGCCTTAGTGTGCTCGTGAGTTTAATCAATTTTTATTATTTTATTAATTGAATTGAACTTGAGTCAAGTCGAGTTTGAGTATAATTATTTACTAATTTTTTTAAATTAACTGTTCTACAGTCGAGTTTCAAGTGCTCAATTGCCTGAGCCGAGCCTCTTCAAACATACGGTAAAAGCCCTCATACCAAGCTTCGTGTTGCTCAGTTTTTTAATCGAGCTGTTCGAGTTTGACTTTGTATCATATTATGATAAGTTACTAAAATTAGTTATCCAAATTACTTTTGAGATTCTATTTAAAAAAAAAAAAAAAATTCTACATATTTTAAGGTATACAAAAGTTTGTGGGGCCCACAGGTTGCTTGGAAGGAAAGAAAAATTCAACCTTCGTCCATTACATTTAACTATTTACTAAGAACAATTCTTTTATTCTTCTATATTTATATTCGAGTGAACATAAAATTAAAAGTTGAATGTATTATATACAGAAAGGGAGAAAATTAATAATTATTTTGTTTAAAAATAATTTTAATTAAAAGTAAAAAATATTTAGGTTTTTTTTTCTTTAATATACTATATTTTCAATTCCTACTCGGACCTGAACCTTTTTAAAACACGACTGAATCGTCGAGTCTCGGTTTAATTCGACTCAACGTCGAAACCGTGAATCGATAACTTTTTTTATTCAATCATTGATTCGATTTTTAAAACTTTGGTTTTAAGTATGAGCTTGACGGCAGTCGCATGCTCTACTGGTTTTGATACGTGGGTTCTCAACGCTTCAATGGCGTTACAGTATATTATTTTCCAGTCGCTTTCTCTCCCTCTCTATATATAGAGTCTTGCATTGCTCTACTGATATAGAGTTTTGAATCCTCTTAATTCTTGGCAAGTGCTTGGTTTGATTTTTCGATACCAGCCTTTCCATTTTCTCTTTGTTTTTCCTTTTTCCCCCCTCCTTTGTTGGGAGGAAATTTTTGCTTTTTTTGTTGAAGATTTGATAATTAAGTGTTTGTTTTGTGTTAAAATTTTCATTTCCGTGGAAGTTTTCATGGTGTTGGCGTTTTCTGCAGAGATTAAGGGGAAGAGGATCTCTGAAATCAAGGGGAAAGAATCGGTTCGCGCCTTTCATCTGCGTTTTTTGAGAGAAAAGAAGACGGAAAGTTTGTTGAGGTATGAAAATCCCTCCTTTTTTCCCTCTCTTGTTTTTTTGAATTTCCTTAAATAATGGTTGAAAATAGGTTTAGAATAGAATATATTTATTTATTTATTGAATCACAGTGTGAATAAATAAATGAGATTATAACTTTCACTTTCATGGCGAATCTGAGAAAAACAAATTATAAGTATAGGGGCTGGTAGTTCTGTTTTTTTTAATTGGGGAAAAAGGTGAAAAAAGAAAGAAGGGCAAAGTGTGTAAGTGGTGGTGGTGTGTGAGGTGCAAAGGTGCATGCAAGGAAGTAAAAGGGTATGTTTGTTTTCGTTTTAAAATTCACATATTAACAGTTTTTTAAACATGTAGAATAATATTTCTGGCATTTATTCAAAACCGTTACAAGAGTACGACCATAGTTGCTTTTATGCTCATGTTTTTAGAACAAAAAGGAAACCATGGAGAGACTGTTTGGCTTATTTTCAAACTCATCATATGCTTTAGAAAAACAATTTATAACAACATTTTGGTGTTATCGACCAGAGGTGTTTTTGTGTTCTCAATGTTTTTGAAAACAAGAAAACAGTTTTTCAAAAACTGTAACCGAACAGTTTTCAAAGGTCTCAAAGAATATGCCAATGGGTTAAGCTAAGCCTTAATAATTTAGAACATGAATTTTGCTTAATGGAAACAATAGATTTCTAAGGGCCTGTTTGGTCCCTGTTTTGAAAACTGTTCTCAAGAACAGTTTTCAAAAACAGTAACCAAACAGATCCTAAGCCTCTTTTTCTTTTCTTTTCCCTTTCTTAATCTTCTGGACTGCCAAACAATTAAAGGTTGTCATCCAAGAAATGGAGTAGCAACTAATTCCATTTTATTTGTTTTGATTTAAATCCAGTGAAAATGGTTACTAGAACAGTGGATATGAATTCTGAAAGGATGGAAGCAATAGATTTCTAAGTCTCCTTTTCTTTTCATTTCTCTTTCTTAGTTTTCTGGACTGCCAAACAAATAAAGGTTGTCATTCAAGAAATGGAGTAGCAACTATTTCCATTTTATTTGTTTTGATTTGAATCTTTGCTTAAGGTCTGAAAGGATGGAAACAATCAATAGATTTCTAAGTCTCTTTTTCTTTTTATTTCTCTTTCTTAATTTTCTAGACTGCCAAACAAACTAAGGCTGTCACTCAAGAAATGGAGTAGCAACTAATTCCATTTCATTTGTTTTGATTTGAATCCAGTGAAAATGGTAACTAAAACAGTGGATATGAATTTTGCTTAAGGATAGATTTCTAAGTCACTTTTTCTTTTCTTTTCTTTCTTAATTTTCTGGACTGCCAAACAAACAAAGGCTGTCACTCAAGAAATGGAGTAGCAGCAACTAATTCCATTTCATTTGTTTTGATCTGAATCCAGTGAAAATGGTGACTAAAAAAGTGGATCTCCGGTCTGACAACGTCACCAAGCCCACCGAAACAATGAGGGCTGCAATGGCAGTTGCAGAGGTAGATGATGGATGTCCGTTTCTGCACCTTACTGTACATCACCGAAACAGAAAGACTGCAAGAGGTTGTTCTGTTTGTTCCATCAGGCACGATGGGCAACCTCGTTAGTGTGCTTGTTCATTGCGAGGTGAGGGAAAGTGCAGTGATTCTTGGAGACAATTCCCATCTACATATACACGAGAACGGAGGCATTTCCACCATTGGAGGTGTTCATCCAAGAATAGTGAAAAACAAACTATTATGGAATCCAGTGGATACTACCCATTGAGCTGCGCCATCAGATTCGATAGGGGAGATTGTGTACCCTACAACTAGGCTTATCTGCTTGGAGAACACACATGCTAAGTAAGTACCGTCCTTTATTCCTATGACATGACTTTGGTTGTTTGTTTTTTTTTTTTTACTTAATGTTGAATAGAACTTTTTTTTCAACTTAATGCTAAACATTAATTAATGGTATTAAGTTGTTTGTTTTTTAACATTGGGTAGTGAGTGCTGCTAGGATGTTGGGTAAGGGTGATGTTTCGTGTTTTGGAAGATGACTTTTTGTTAATAGAAAAAGCCAAATATTTTGACTTTTTCTATTCGGAATATTTTTTAGAAATTGCAGCAATAAGTCATGAAATAGTTTAAAAAAAAAAAATCCAAAATCCAAAAAACAAACACCACCTTTGGGTCTTTTTGGTATCTCACTTTCTTAGTTTTGTCTTAATTCATTTAAAATTAAAAAAAATATATCAATTCCAAATAACAATAAACAATTGGAAAAGAGCCTAAATTAGCGCTAAAACTCCGTAGACACAACTATGGTTATAACTTAAAAAAATTTACATCTAATCAAACTACGGCTTTGAGCCGAGGACGCACTAGTTTGGGGATTATTTTGAAACATGAGTTAATTTGGGATTTTTTTTTTTTGAAAAAGGATTATTCTAGGACAAAGCTCGACTTTCTTGATGATTCTTTTTTAGCCTTGGTCCACAGTACTTGGTAGCTTTTGTTTTAGGTATATTTCACATTCCTTTTGCATTCGAGGGGCCAAACTTTCACTTCCACCTAGACTTTTTAATTTGGGATTTTCTATGCTTAGACAGACCATAGTATAGTATAGTACTTGATGCAATTGTAGGCACAAATTGTGGATTAGCGTAGAATATTGTCTTTTAACATTTTTTCAGTGAACTAATATTTTATATTTTGCAAAATATTTTATTAGGTTTTGTTACTTAAGAAATGAGAGGCATCTTGACTAACCTATCATTTTTCTTGGTTTCGAGTTATGAATTACAAGGGAAGCCAAAGGTTCTTCAAGTTTGTTGTGTTGAATATATAATAATATAATATGAGAAATTGAATGCAATAGGTGGGGAACACTAGGTTTTGGAACTTGAAACGCCGCCAAAATTGTGACACTCAACTCCTCTATGATTGGAGGTTTCACAAAAATCACTTCGGCCTTGAATTCAATATTTCGAGGGTCACTTTAGAACCACCTTAGTGAATTTGGTATGCCTTTTATGACTTTACCCCGACTTCCAAGCCACAATAATCCTAGTATTACATATTTAAAGTCGTATTAAGAGTTCTAATTGGATTATTTTACTTTGTATAACTGCTCATGGGTATTAGCATCTAAGTTACTTCTCACCCACATCCATGAGGGCATAGGAATAAGTTTTTCGATAAATTGTGTGGATTGCCTTGGACATATATTTTTATCTTCTAAAAAACGGGTAATTTTATGAGCTATTCTTTTCTATTCCCCTTTTTTTTAGTCACCAAAGTTTTAAAATTCGGTGTTAGACCGACCCTCTAGGCTGCAAGTGGATCTCCATAAGTACTATAAATGTTGTTTCATTATCATATTTGTTTTTCAATTTCATATTTGCGCTTGTAACATGTTATTCCAGTTAATATAGGAATGAAAAAAAGAATCGTAAGGAAAACGAAAAAGAGAGAAAATTGCCAACATTTTTCCACAGAGAAAAGTGAAAAAAGAAAAGAAAAGATAAAAAGAGTATGGTTTGTTCCATTAGTTATACTCGAATGGAACGTACCTTCTTCTTTGCTTATCACAATGCTGAATTTTGTGCATTGTTTGAGATAACACCCGACTTATGGGAATGCGTCAACAAACAGAATGATTCAATATGTTCCTCATCAATTTTGCCATTAGACATATTTCTCTCTTGCCTTTCTTGATTGTTTATCTTTCATTTTCTCTCTTATGTATGTATGATGTCTGACTCGAGTTTCTTCCTTAAATGCAGCTCTGGTGGTAGATGCCTCCCTCCAGAATATATAGACAGAGTTGGAGAGTTAGCCAAGAAACACGGGCTAAAGCTTCATATCGATGGAGGCCGTATTTTCAATGCATCAATTGTGAGTAAAAGCTTTACTTTACCAGATTTTTATTACTATTTATATTGCAAAAATTTTCCAAATGGTTTCTGAGTTCAATATCTGTTTCATTGGATCCAAATTCGAACTCGTGAAAAATAAGATTTATTATCAAACAGATAACACTTGTGGTGCTCAGGGATGTTTCACAACTAACAAACAGCAACTAAATAATACCGGGATAGTGATTCTGAAAATTAGTACAGGGAAAGAACTAATTACCAAATATTTGAATACAAGTTTTGAATATGATTATAGACATGTACTAGGAAAGAACTCAAGGGAGAGATAGTTTGTCAAAATGCGATTTCGGGTAGATACTCGCAAGCAAGTTTTACTTTTTTCTTTTTTGAACAACTACTTCAATGTTGTGGTAGGAATATAAAACAAAACTCACTTGGTCATGAGTCTAATTCTGCTTCACAACTTCCAATTAGACGGAATCTCATATGTGTAATTCGTTACTCTCTTTGAAAGTTTCTTTGATGTGGTAATTCTTTTCGGCACTTCTATTATATTTTCCACAAACCCTTGTTCCTTTTTCTAATTTCAATTCTGATTCTCTAAACTATGTTTCCCCCCCTTTCTTTTGTAGGTCAAATGAATGTATATATATTCATAATAACACTAACTTGCCTAGCATTTAAATAGTTTATTTTCTATATTTAATATCTTTAGCGTATTTTTATTGTGTATTTAGCATTTACTAAATTGAATCATCCCATTCCAATTTGCTGCCCTGTTTTTTATTCTGTGTCCTTTTAGGAACCCGTCGAACCATATTGTTTTGTCCAAAATTCCCTTTACATTTTACCTTTCCTTTTTCTGTGTTTGAGTTTCAAATGTTTATGACTGGCTTTGTTTCTCTTTTCTAAAACTGGTTTTCCCAGGCACTTGGTGTACCAGTTCACAGGCTTTTACAAGCTGCTGACTCGGCTTCGGTATGGTTCCTACTGGGAGTCTCAAGATTTTTGTTCTTTTTGAGTTTTGAGAAATGATTTGTTCCCTTATTTATATTTCAACAATTATTCGTTGTTTGAAGTAAATGTAAGATTATTCGTTCTTCCAAAACAGGTATGTCTCTCAAAGGGTATAGGTGCTCCTGTTGGAAGTGTGATTGTTGGGTCCAAAAGCTTTATTAATAAGGTAATACATAAAAATTGAGATATTTGTGATCATCATGCATGATTTCTTCATTCCAGAGAATAATGTAATCAGCCCTTCTTCTCATATGCCAGGCTCTGATAAACATGCGAAATATGGTTTACATGAGTCTTGCATCGTTTGTGCTGCTGCTTTAGTTGCACTGCAAGAAAACATTACAAAGCTTGAGGGTGATCACAAGAAAGCTAAGATTTTAGCTGGTAATTTTTATTTTCCTTGTGTATTTGGTTTCAAATACTATTTTCTTTGGCAGGGAATTTTAATTTTCCTTGGGTATTAGGTTTTGAATGCTATTTTCTTTGGGGGGTGACTTTTATTTTCCTTGGGTGTTTGGTTTCAAATAGTATTTTCTTCAGCGGTAATTTTTATTTTCCTTGGGTATTTGGTTTCAAATGCTATTTTCTTTGGCGGGTAATTTTAATTTTCCTTGGGTATTAGGTTTCAAATACTATTTTCTTTGGCAGGCAATTTTTATTTTCATTGGGTATTCGGTTTCGAATGCTATTTCTCTGGTTATTTTTGTCTTCTCATACTGATTTCACTCACACTGCCATTTTATTGATTTTGGTTTCAGAAGGACTGAATCAAATTAAGGGCTTAAAAGTCCTTAATCCAGTGGAGACCAACATTGTGAGTATCCTAAGAAGTGATGCTTAAGATGTGAAACAGTTGCTAGCTGATTTACATTGATTCATAATGATTTCTTATTTGTTTTTCAAATCAAGATCTAGACATGATTTTATACCGGGGTTTTCTCGGGCTGGAATTCAATTTAGAAGCACTGAACCTTGTTTTGGAGGATCCTTTCTCCAACAAATGATTTCTTATTTGTTGTTCAAAATTCAAATCAAGATCTAGGAAATGACTGATTCCAACATTTTGGATTCCTAGTTTTGGATGTTGGATTTGATGTGCATATTTAATGGCTTGTTTGGTATACTTTTTTCATTTTTTCCTTGTTCTCACGAGCAGGAAATGAGCTTGATGTTTCATTTTGTTTCTGCTTCTCTAGAAGCGATCATTTGGTTATAATTCTTCGGCTCCGTTTGGAACCCGGAGAATACTAAGAAAAGAAAATAGAGAGGAAAGAAAATTTGGAGGAAAATAAAAAATAGGTTTAAACTTAATAAATTAATTCTATATATTTTATTTGTTTCTCTCTCTATTATATAAGGACTAAGAAATTTAAAAATATGTAAATTTTTTATTATATTTGACTTTCTTTTATATTTTACACCACAGAATCAAAGATGAGAAAATCACTTTCCTTATCATTTATTTTCTTTTCCCTAGTACTTTTCGGGTTCAAAACAGAGCCTTACAATTTCATACTATGTTTCCAGGTATATTTTGACATACTGGAGGGATTAAACATAAATTCTGAAACAGTAAGCAAATATTTGCGAGAACATGGTGTGCTTATTTGGCCAGAGAGCTCATCTAGGTCAGTCTCCACTCCTTAACGCTCGGTTTGAAACCCGGAAAGTACTAGGGAAAGAAAATGATTTTTTCATGTTTGGTTTCACCGTGAAAAATATAAAAGAAAATCAAATATAGTTTCTCAAAACTTTACATATTTTTAAATTTCTTAATCTTTACGTAATACAAAGAAACAAATAAAATGAGTTTGAATAAACATATAAAATCAATTTATTGAGTTTAAACTTGTTTTTTATTTTCTTCCAAATGTTCTTTCCTTCTATTTTCTTTCCCTAGTACTTTCCGGGTTCCAAACGGAACCTAAAAAATCTGACACACTAGTTGACAAATCCAGCAGTGGAAATCAATATATTTGATTTTGTAGTGAACTTGGTGTTGTGAGGTTGAGTGAAAGGCAGTGCCATTTGAGAAAAATCTTGTGAATTGGATTTAGCATATTCTGAATAGGAATCCAGGTTTGTCCAATGTTTTAAAAACCGACTGATGATTAAATCGGTGCAACTGCTTCAGACGGCTAGTGGGCCAACTCATTACAGTCCCGACCGTTCGGGTCCAGTTTTTTTTTCAAATATTTGAACAAGAAGCTGATATTCGTTACTACTTGCTATTATTCCAGGGTTAGAATTGTGCTCCATCACCAAATATCTGGAACTGATGTGCAGTATACATTGTCATGCATTCAGGTGTGATTATAAATCAAAATTTTACATATTTTTAATTTTCCTAGTCCTTATATAATAAAAGAGAGAAATATATAGAATCAATTTATTAATTTCAGAACCTATTTTTGATGTGCATATTTAAGGGCTTGTTTGGTATACTTTTTCATTTTTTTCGTGTTCCCACGAGTTGATGTTTCATTTTGTTTCCGCTTCTCTAGAAGCGATCATTTGGTACTTATGATTCTTCGGCTCCGTTTGGAACCTAAAAAATACTAAAGAGATAAAATAGAGAAAAAAAGTAGAAGGAAAGAAAATTCGGAGGAAAATAAAAAATAGGTTTAAACTTAATAAATTAATTTATATATTTGATTTAACCCCTGCTTTTATTTGCTTTCTTCTATATGGCATAAGTGTTTTAAAATTTAAAAATATGTAAAATTTTTGATTATATTTTACTTTTCTTTTTATATTCCACCGCAGCAATCCAAACATGAGAAAATTATTTTCCAACATTTATTTTCCTTTCCTAAGATTCTTCGGGTTCCAAATTGTTCTTTAAAATACTGCTATATACTGTGGTTTCCAGGTATATTTTGACATAATGGAGGGATCAAACATCAATTCTGAAACACTAAGCAAATATTTGCAAGAACATGGTGTGCTTATTATGCCAGAGAGCTCGTCCAGGTCAGTCTCGACTCCTTAAAACTCGGTTTGAAACCCGGAAAGTACTAGGGAAAGAAAATGATTTTTTCATGTTTGGTTTCACTGTGGAAAATATAAAATCAAATCAAATTTAGTTTTTGAAAATTTTATGTATTTTTAAATTTCTTAATCCTTAATAGAAAGAAACAAATAAAAATGAGTTTGAATAAACATATAAAATCGATTTATTAAGTTTAAACTTATTTTTTTATTTTTTTCCCTTCTATTTTCTTTCCCTAGTATTTTCCGGGTTCCAAACCGAACCTAAAAATCAATTATCGACTAGTTAACCAAACTGTGAAACCATGGAATTTTTTGAGAAAAATCTTGTGAATTGGATTAAGCATATTCTGAATAGAAATCCAGGTTTGTCCAATGTTTTAAAACTAACTACATGATCAAACAAGAAAAGTTAATTGTTAATGGTTTAGGGGTTTAACTGGCGACAGTCTGACTGGTCTATCCGGTTTTTTTTTTTTAAATATTTGAACATGAAGCTGATATTCGTTACTACTTGCTATTATTCCAGGGTTAGAATTGTGCTCCATCACCAAATATCTGGAACTGATGTGCAGTATACATTGTCATGCATTCAGGTGATTACAATCAAAATTTTACATATTTCTAAATTTCCTAATCCTTATATAATAGAGAGAATCATATAGAATCTGTTTATCCTATTTTTTATTTTCCTCCAATTTTTTCTCTTTATTTTCTATCCTTAGTACTTTCCAGATTCCAAACCGAGCCTAACGTTTTTCATTACTCTACTTTAGAGAGAAACATATAGAATCAATCAGTTTATCCTATTTTTTATTTTCCTCCAACTTTTTCTCTTTATTTTCTTTTCTTGGTACTTTCCGGGTTCCAAACTGAGCCTAACGTTTTTCATTACTTTAATTTGGCAGCAAGCTGTAGGTGAAGTCCGTGATTGCAACAGCAACTTGAAAGAAATTTCTGAATGTCAAGGTCATGAAGAATAACCCTGGAAGTGTTTTTAATATTTAGAAAACAATTATGGTTTCGGGCTTTGTTACTATGAAACTGAATGAATGTAGTGTTGTTGAATGCTTTGCAAAACCTGTGGGGTTATATCAATAGGATTTTAGTTTGAATACAGCAAACAAGAAGTAGTTGACACAAAAACAACCATAACGAATGAATTATAGGGATGGGAGAAAACCTACGGCTCCGTTTGAAACCCTGGAAAGTTCTATGGAAAGAAAAAAAACCCTAAGGAAAATGATTTTCTTATGTTTAGTTTCACCGTGGAAAAACCCACAATAGAACTGTGTTCTAACTTGAATTTGAATATGTGTTTGTGGGGGTGAGCGAGGCAAATGGGGCTAAAAAAATGGATGCCATGTTCTTGAGTTTATGAGAGCGATTGCTTATCATTAATCAGAGTTTGGTTGTAATAAATCAGCTACTCATCGCCTCTTGAAGCAAGGGGGGTTGTACCTGAATAATAATCGAGTTGATAGTGAAGTAAAGAGGATCGAGGCTGAAGACATTGTAGATGGAAAAGTTCTACTACTATCAGCAGGGAAGAAGAACAAGTTGAATGTAAGGATTTCTTGATTATTTATGAACAACACTATTACATCTACTTCATTTAATTTTTGGCATGCTGTTTTTTGTTTTAATGATTCTTCTAGTTATGCTTTTACAGTATATATATGAAATGCTTCCAGAAAGCATCTGAATTAGGAATTTTGTTCTATTTGTAAAGTGCATGTCACCATGAATTCCACAATGAAATAACATCAGCTAAATGATTGATTACCTTTTGGACTCCAATTGTTCTCATTTCTTATTTTGTAAAATTTGCTTGCTGTTGTAGGTACTGAACCAAAAACACAATTTATGTTAGGCATTTGGAAGAAAACTAGGTTCACAAGGTGTTGTCTTGGGTGTTGAAATTTTATTGGATTTAGGAATTGTATAGCTTTTTTTTTTTTTGTGATAGAAGTAAGTTCTTTCAACAGATTTATGTTGCTTATATGTTTGGAATAAAAGGTCAAAGCCACTTACATTTTTATGGTGTATAAAATCTTCTACAAAATAAACTAAGGGGGCGTTTGGTATGAGGGAATAGACAGTGGGAAATGGAATTTCATTCCATTTCTCTCTCATTCCTATGTTTGGATAAGTTTTACAAGAATAGGAATGAAAGTGATTCCGGTGGAAACAAACTCCTACTTCTAAGTAGGAATTTGATTCATCACACCTGTGTGGTATTTTGATTCCTTCTAAGAGAGCAATAAAATAACTTCATTTTACTATTTTACTTGAAATCAATGTGATAGTGTATTATTATCAATTTTTTTTCTTTTTCATTCAAATTCCTAGCATTATCAAACAATAGAATGAAAATAAACCATCATTCCAATGTAAGATTCCTAAACTAATTCAAATAATTCTATGAACGCACAATTATTGATTCCATTCCACTTAATAATTCAACTCCATCCTCAACCCGTCTGCATTCGGGTAAAATAAACTTTAACTCGCTTAAAACCCATTATAATTAACCAGAACCCATTCCATTAAGGGAGAAGGATGGGCAGAACTCGAAATAATCCTCCAAGGCTATCTTCACTAATACCCACGTTAAAAACAAATAACTTAATACTTAATGTTATTAAGTACTATTCAACATTAAGCTCAAAAATTATATTCAACACAAGAAAAACAAACGCCACCTAAATCATATTTGGAGGGTAGCCTTCACTCTTTGGGCTATTTGGAAGGAAATGAATAGAGTTATTTTTTAAGATGCCACTTTTTCAACCCTGAGACTGAAACTCTCTATGATCCGCTCCCTTTTTACTTAAGCTAGTTGTATTCCAAACACGTATATTCCCTTTGGTAAGTCGCATAGATTCGGTTACATGTGGCTATGACTAAGTTTAGGATGTTATCCTTTTCGGGGCTGGTTTGTATGTTTTTCTTGTTCTCAGCCTTTTCTTTGTCGTTTCGGGGCCTCTTTCTTCTTGAATACTCCTTGTATACTTTTTTGTCAATATAACGCTTCTTTTATCGATAATATAGAATATATATATATATATATATATATATATGATATGTATATATATATATATAATACAACTTGTAATACAACCACCGTAGTGGTGTTTAAATATCTTGTATAGATATGCCTAAGTTTCATTTACTTATATTTACACAAACTCTAATATTACAAAAACTTTTATATTTACATTCCAAAACAAAATCAAAAAGTCTAATGTGTGGACTTCTATTAATGTGTCGTTCTAGACGACGTTTAATACCCCGATGTCCTCTCTTCAAGATCTACTGATTTAAACACCCGCTGTTTATAAATATGGAAACAAATAATGTGATATATGACTACTGGGTGGTCCACATACATATAACAAAATGCCTATGTCGACTCTACATATAACCCAATTCTTATTGCAGTTTTCATATAGCATAATTCCTATAATAGTTATTATTATCCTCCCATAGAGTTTGTTAGGAATGTAGATTTTCAGACGGAAGGTGACTGCTGTAGGTACGTTACATACCGAACTTATTCCTTATGCTTTCATTATTCATTATTCAGATTCTTAATATTCTTAATGGCTGTGGTTTTCACATTCCCGTGAGAAGTTCAGAATCGTAAATCTTGTACGTAGGGTACTGTGAGGTATAATGCATAACAGAGCAAAACTGACATTTATGCTTTCTTTATTGCCTGTCTGATTCCTTATCAAGGTAAATGTTTGTTTCAGATGTACCTCAAGAATAATGAATGAGAGAGATACAACATAAAGAGGGCAACTCAAGGTACGATATAAAACAACGTGGGCGTCACATAAACAGAGACGTGTCTCCTACCTAACAAGGTGTCTAGCACTGGGGTGGAGTGTCGAGCATTGAACAAAAGACGGTCTACCACGAGGTGTAACAAAAGTGTCGTGAGAGCATTAGCGTGTATGCCGAACACTCCACGTAGACACATGTCCGCCCACATAATGTATGGGCCACAAGAAGAATACAAGACCGGAACAAAGGTGCCTATTCATTCACAAATCGGTCTTAAGCAGGCATACATTATATGTGTTACCAAGTTTGTTATATCATTCTTAATCTCTTTATCAAATAAGGGCAATAAACAATGTCTACCCAATGACTCGTATACATGCATCGACTCCATTTCATTCAAAATAAAGAAGAACAAAATGTTAGGTTGTAAGTGACCATTCTGACCTTAAACAACTTTCAAGATCGGTACTCAACTTTCAAGACGGCATTCACCCTTTAGTACCCAGACTCAACCAAGATCACTCATGATCCTCTAGACTTGGGCAACCACTTTGAGTACCGGTAATTTCAACCTTCTGACTGATACTCAATATCCCAAGACTAAATGAATCTTGAAAATTCCAAGACTTAACCAGCGATCGATACTCCACCCGTGGATTTCAGAAATGGCGTTTGCTCTTTCACCATAAATCTCCAACCAAACCCAAATAACCAATAAAACCTGGTATTTAAACCAACAAAATATTAAAAGATAGGGTTCTTCAACCCAAATGATAGACAAAGGGAGAGTTTGATATGGTTTCCTAAATCCAAACAAATCCATTACTTTCCAAGATAAACCTAAACAAGTATCCATACCAAAGTTCCATACAAGAATTTCATTCATATAGGTTTCGTATCTTAATTTCTTCTCTTTTCTTCTTACTTTAACAAGGAGAACCCAAAAGATGGAGAGAAAAGCAAACCAAACTTGGCTTCTTCTTCCTCAACCATGCCCTAATCCCCAAAGTGAGAAAATATCTTCTCCTCGATCAATAGACCAATTTTTTGGTCTTATCCATTTTGAGTCAAATCTCACCCCTTGCATTTAGGTCCTTCTATTTCATTCTATTTTCAATTCTAACTTATCATAATTCCTACTTTAACATATACTCTTCTTGTTTTATGACCTTAAGCCCTTTAATGCTGACATTATACCAATTTTCATTCTTGACTCGATTAATTTTGGCTTTATCCTCTTTCACTCTTAACACTTAAATTCCGAAAAATACAAATTTTACTTCTCTTATACTACAAAACTGTAATAAAACTACTAGGGTCTAATTCGGGATGTTACATTCTTAGTCCATCTCTGTTTACTATTCTTGCACATAACTTAGTTGGTATACCTTTGAAGACTATTTTACATAACCCTTTTAAATGTTAGGCTAGGAGCTTTTCTAAAAGTTTGTAAAAACCTTACAAGATATTAGTGTGTGTTTCAAAGCTCTTTGCTCTCCTTTGAAACCAACAACAAGATCATGATTAAATCCATTATGTCAGGATACGATCCACATCGCCTATAAGTTACTGAGTGGTACTTAAGCTCGAGAGGTTCTCCACATAGGCCTGGGCTTTAGTCATTTCTGGAAGCCCATCACTGACGCTTCATCGAACCCGCACGATCTCACACTCCGCTCCACCGCAGGAACCGATACTTGCCTAATGAGCCTCCCATCTAATGCTTGATCTGGGTCAGCCTCCCATTTGTTTTGGTACTCATCATTCAATACCTCTCGAGAAACCGGACGTTTGCGAACGACATTCACTCTAGGTGTCTTACACTCTGGCTAGCATTCACTCCAAGCCCACATTTGGTGCACCATGTAGTCCTCTCCCGCTATATTCTGGCTCTCACTAATTTAGGTTTCATTTTTTATCAAAATATTTTTGAAATGTGAAGATCTAGACTTAGTTTTAAGTCTCTTTTTTATAAATTTTCAAATAAATTGAAATAAGAGGGGCCTATAACTCAGTTCTCCCAAAAAGATAGAGGGAACAGGAAATGAGCCAAGTATTTGGTCGCACCTAAGTTGGATTTAAAGGAAACTTCTTGATTGAGTTCAGCTAAAGATGGAAATGCTTTCAGTGTTGTCACTTGTGTAAGATGATCTTGTGAAATTTTTAATAATTAGAAAATATTATGTAGTCATTAAAAAAATTTTGAAATAAAAAACAAGCTAAAGTGGGCTAAACAAGCTAGCTCGATCCAAGCCTTTATTGTAAAACCCGATAAAAATTCTAATTTTCTAAAAAATGGTAAAATAGTAATTTTGATCAAAACTGAATTTTTCGTAGATCTCTGGATGATTTAAACTGACCACCGCTGAATTGTCTCGCGTGAAATCTAACTACCACATCGACCGTCGACCCCAGATACGACCAGACGCTTTTCGAAAAAGAACGAACAGAATGAATGACACTTCACATTACTTTCAGGCCATGGGCCAAGGTCACGCGTCAAATAGAATTTAATTAACTTGAGTTTCAAGTGTAATGGCGGTGACATGTGACATCTCCGACCTATAAACCAAACGTTAACTAAACGATAAGTAAACTAACGAGCCAATTAGAACTTGACATGTGGCAAAGAGGGGCACTAGGCTGAAATGTACGACAGCTTTCTTCTCTCATTTTGGTCGATCCCAAGAAGGGGTAGAGGGGAGAGCAGATTTTGAAAAAATTGAGGGTTTTTAGAGAGAGAAAGTGCAACTTTCTAGATTTCCCGCCGGATCGCTTGCCTCATCTGGGCCAAGAAGCAGTTGTTTTACGTGTGCGGTTGGCGTGTGGACACCCCATTTGCTGAGTTTCAACAACCCCAAGAGGCAGGGCCTTCCTACTCTCATATTTTCGCTTAAGAGCTTTGTGAATGATATGGTTGATTTGAGGCCAGAGTGGCTTTGAAACAGCCTTATCTCCAAAACTTTAGGACTAATCGTTGGAATTTAAAACGCTTTCGATAAATTGCCATCGTTTTCTGTGGGAGCCTAAAGCTGAGCACTGATGCAATTAAATTATGGTTTGGTGTTGTTAGCCGTAATTAATATGTGATTTCTTGCCCACAAATTGAACCGATGCTGGGGTGAGAGCGCTATCCACTTACCCACTCGTCGCCAGGGGATTGTTAAAAATAATTTCGATTTGCCGCTGACTGGACTCGAAATTGGTTTATTTTAAGTGCTTCACAAAATATTGCTTGAATTGAGCTGAGACTTGAATTGTGTGAAAGAAATGTTAATGCATGGAAACAATGTTAACATGAGGTCAATTATACAAAAGAAGATCATACGAGAGCTATCGAATTAAATTGGATTGTTGATTAAATTTCGTTAGTTTAATTTTGATGTTATTAAGTAAGAATTGAATAACATGATGTTGTGGAGTTAATCATGTTAATATATGCATAATCGATATATTGACACAGATGAATCAGATAATGATTTCATAATGACAAGAACCTGTAAAAATTAAGCCAAAGGAAATAAGATTTATTACGAAAAATTTAAAAAATGGAAAATTAATAGAAAAGTTTAATTTCAAGAGTAAGATTTTCCGCAATCGCTTTGATAGAAATTTGGCCCAACAGTTCATCTCAGAGGCTGACCCATGACTATTTCGGAAAAATGATTCAACAATTCACCTCGGAGGGTAGTCCAATACATTTACTGAAACTCGGTATGAGGTTTTCAAGAACAAAAATCTGCTTCGAAATATATTTTTCACACTCGCTTAAGCATACGCGAGTGGTTTCCGCAGGCACAGAAACGTAAATCGTGGAGTTACATTCTCATCTATATCATGCGTGTATATTCGCAGATCGATTCGCTGAACGCAGCGACATGTCAATCATTACATACGATCACCGAGAGAATCTTCATATAGGAGATTATTACCACAAGACGTCATCCATTGGGGCGACGGCCATCGCATGTGCTGACATCGCGAATATTCGCACTATTGTATGCCGCTGGTGGTGGTAAGTTCTGATTGTTATTGATATTTATTTTGTATAATATGTATTAACATAAAATCTTAATATATATTGGTGTTAAGATGATTAATTCCAACTTTCTTTAAATCATACGACACATGGGGCTTGCATGATTTAAATGAAGATTTAATATTTACTACTGAAATTATAATGACGTAGACACAATATTCGTTATGCTAATCCAAGATCAACTAGATACACCCCAAGATTTGAGGCGTCATATTTATGGGTCATGTTGGATCAATAAGCTTTAGTTCTATTCGAATTATCATTTTTTCAGTTCTATTTTTAAAACATATAGATGAAAGTGGATGGATGTTTATCAAATCACGCCCATATTCCCACCTCTATGGGAAAGTGACAAGACTGATGAGACCGGGTTCATATTCCCACCTCCATGGGAAGTTGACAAGACAAAGAAAAGCTTTCTTTCTCTTTTTTTTTTTTTATCTCTCTCTATTCTCTTCCCTCCTAATTGATGGAAAATGACTTGTGCGATAAGGGAGGAGTCAGGACTCAGGATTCTCTTTTGTTGAAAGATTCTTTCTTGTTAATAGATTCTTTCTTTATGGAGAATCTCAACAAAAAAAAAAAAATAAAAACCTTCAACACAAATTCAAAATTCAAAGGCCCACTCACTTTCATGTATTGCAAAACTTATTTACAAAACTATCCTATTTCTTTGGAATCCAAAAAATATAAAAAAAGACATTTCAAACAAAAATGCTAACTTTGGAGATAAGACAAAATGCCAGGGCAGATTTAGTCATCACATTCGGATTTATTATAAGTTTTAACATTTTAGGGTATTTTGTAAAAGTACTTTTAGGCACCAGTAAGTTTTATGTAAACAATTTTTCTTTAAATTTCTGGTTTTTCTTTATGTATCTCTGAAAATTCTAATCGTCTTTCTGAAAATTCTAATAGTCTTTCTTTTGCTTTTCTTTTGTGGACTTTTTCGTTATTTAATGACATTCGTCTAAATCTCACCTGTCTTTTCAGCATTTATATCTGCAAGATCTGGATTTTTTCTAATAAAATAGCTTTCTTTTTATATCGATTCAGCCACTTTAATTTTTTTTTCATATTTTTATCGTTTAATCTGTTGCTAACTGTTTACTACTTAATCATTAGGCTATTAAGACTATCATCAAATAATTACCTTTTTGCATGGATTTTCACTGACAAATTTCAATAAAGCTTCGATTCGATAGCGCATCATTCGATCAAATCACGATATTAATACATTACAAATCTAAATTCCAGGATGCAAATATTTTTTCGGCGATTAACTTTGGATGATCACACACCTTCAAAGTTTTTGATACTATATTTTTATCAATTATATTATTAACCTGAACCAATAAACTACCTATTTTTTTAAAAAATAAAACTTTTAAATTTGCCTCATTTAAATCAATTTATCTTCACCAATTATTTCAAGCCAGAATCGTGACGGACTTGAAATAAGATTTAAATACATTTTAATAATATTTTTTATTAAATCTTGCTGGAATCGGAATTGGATGTGGGACCCACAGTCAAAGAGAGTAAGGTTCCTACATAGACTTGAGTCATCAACCTAATCATATTTGAGATTTTTGTCCTTTTTTTTAAGAGAATTTAAAAAGTATTTCAGATTTTTGTCCTAAAATATTACTTAAAAAAAAAAAATTCAATATAATACAGTTAAAAAAAAAAGTCCAAACTAGTATTTAAATCCATAATTAATGACTATAATTTTAATTTCAAGCTTAAAAAAATAATCACCATTAAAATAAAACTTTAAAATTGAAATCGTTCTCGGTGATTATAACTAATTTAAACATTTTTTTTTTCTGATCATAATTCAATTCATATATGATTTATGAACCTTCTACAGTTAGGAATTGAACCTAACAATTAGGAATTCAACCTAACAATCATATATGATTGATTCATTGATGTCCTACAATTAGGAATTTCATGTTATCCATCACAATCTAACATTCCCAATTTTTTATTATTTTTTATTTTTTATTTTCTTAATTCAATTCTGACTGCCATTAGTTGGACCCATTTATTTATTTATTATATAAGTTGGACCCATTTATATAACATACTTTTTCTTTCTTATTATATCTTTTCCTACAAGCTGTTTTTGTTTTGAACTTGCTATCTTCTTTTCTTGACCTCTGTTAGTTTGAATTTGTAAAAAAATAAAATCCAAAAAATAAAAAAAAAAATCTTTGGAATTTGTATTTTTAACTTAAGCCATGACCAACTATTTTAGTGGGACAATATGATTTTTAATTATATTTAAGGGATAAACTTTTGAAAGGATGATTTCATAATATATTTGACTTTTTTAAGGTATACAAAAGCTTTGTGGGGCCCACAGGTTGCTTGGAAGGATCCAGGTTGTTTCCAAAACTAAAGGGAGGTACCCAACTTCTCTTCTTTTCTTTTCCTCTTATTTACTCCTTGCCGTCCATTATATTAAAAGTAAAAAATATTTAGCTTTTTTTTTTAGTAGTTTTAATAAATTGTTCTCTTCGAAACTCGAATCAGACCTTTTAAAAATAGACTAATCGCTCGACATGATTTAATTCGATTCTAATTTCTAAACCGCAATGAATAATTTTTTCAGCTTCAGACCCACTGATTCAATTTTAAACATTGATTCAATAAGACAGAGCTACTTATCGAGCATGAGATTCTTGGGATATGCAGCGTCATATTATCAGGTGGTCCATGTTGTTGTTGGGGAAAATTTGGCTGCTCGTGGATGTTTATGGCATATTCACTCAAGTACTTATTTGGTATTTCGGATATTTGTTTTGATTTAATTCTTGATACTTTAATTTTTTTATTAGGTCGTATGCGACGAGATTCTTTTTTTTTTTCTTTTTTTTTCTATGGGGTCCCTACCACCTTTCCTCTCTCTTGATTTTGACCGTGGTCGCAAAAACGATGAAAGTTGTTTTATCACTTGAGTTAGATATAAATGTGGTGGGTAAAAAAAATGTTTAGTTAAAAAACTGTAAATAAGTCAAAATTTGTAAATCTATCTCTCCATGAGTTTTTATTTTTTATTTTTATAAACAAATTATTATGAATAAAAGATGCCTTCATTTGATAATTATGGTTTGAAAAAAAGAGTTTTTTTTTTACTGCGAATAATAAGAAAGATCTTTCAGTGCGGTACCCCAAAAAAAAAATCGGGTCTAAACACAACAAAGCACGCCCCATTAGCGGATATTTCAACAAAACGCTCGTGAACAGTTAAATAATCAAGAAATTTCAATAAACTGTCATCACCAAAATAAAAAGGCCGAAGCATTTAAAATCCGAAAATAACTTCACATCAACTTAAAAACATCCGCCGAGTTTCGATGACCGCTGAGGTCCATATTTTGCAAAACGGAAATTTCACGATAAACAGAAAGCAAAACACGAGGAGCAAAAATTTATGAGATTCAAAGAAAAAACTGCAAAAGCCAAGTACCCAGATTTGAACCCCAAAAACCAACAAAAACCCGCAAATTAAACCTCAAGTCCAGATTTTCATACTAAAATAGAAAGATTAAAAAAAAATATTTAATTGAGCGCGAACATAATTTAATAAATATTTGGCATTATTGAGCCGATATAAACGAACGAATCTGTGATACGACGTGAATTATTGTTATTAAAACCAGAAATCGAATAGATTTAGAACAGACATAAATTTAGACGTCGATCGGCCGAGACGCTTTAATGGTAATCTCACTTAAATCAAAGACTTGTTCGCACCCATTGGATACTCAGAGACCTCACGATCATGTAGAGATGCTCACATTTTGTCCATATGACTAACTCAATGGGTTAGAATATTCTATATTATAATAAAGTGCTTTATTTTTATCAAAATAAGATCAAAAAAATTAGTTTTGAAAATCTCTTTTAATCAAATAACTCTAAAAGCCAAAATTAGAAAAATAAAAATAAATAAATACAAATAAACTGAAGGAGATTGGGCCCCCTGTTTGGTAGGGAGGGAGACGGCAGTTGCATGCAAAAGCGAGGTGGGTCACTGGTTTTGATACGTCGGTTCTCCTCTATCTTCTTCTTTGTTTCTCTCTCTCTCTATATCTCTCTGACAAAGCAAAGTTGGAATTGGAAACGCCTCAACGGCGTTACAGTATATTATTTTCCACTCCCTCTCTATATATAGACTCTTGCATTGCTCTACTGATGCAGAGTTTTGAATCCTCTTAATTCTTGGTTTTCTCGATCTTGGCAAGCGCTTGGATTCCTGAATCTTGGTTTTCAGTAAAGTGGGTTTGATTTTTCGATACCAGCCTTTCCATTTTCTCTTTGTTTTTCCTTTTTCCCCCCTCCTTTGCTAAGAAATTTTTGCTTTTTTTGTTGAAGATTTACAATTAAGTGTTTGTTTGTGTTGAAATTTTCATTTCCGTGAAGTTTCTATGGTGTTGGGCGTTTTCTGCAGAGATTAAGGGAAGAGGATCTCTGGAAATCAAGGGGAAAGAATCGGTTCGCGCCTTTCATCCGCGTTTTTTGAGAGAAAAGAAGACGGAAAGTTTGTTGATGTATGAAAATCCCTCCTTTTTTCCCTCTCTTGTTTTTTGAATTTCCTTAAATAATGGTTGAAAATAGGTTTAGAATAGAATATGTGTATTATTTATTTATTTATGTGAACTGGGTCAGTACTTGCATTTCTTGAGGATTAAGTGAGCTCCTTTTCCACTTTCATGGCGGACTCTGTAGAAAGAAAAAAAACAAATTATAAGCACAGGGGCTGGTAGCTCTGTTTTTTTCAATTGTGGAGGTGGCAAAAGGGAAAAGGTTATAATAGGTCTGTTTGGTTCCGGCTTTGAAACTCATTATGGGAAATTGTTTTTCTGAAAACATAGAGAATAATATTTTGGCTTTATCTGAAAACTGATATTGTTTTTTAAGTTTAGTGTTTTTTGTGTTCGTGATTTTTAGAAGAAAAACAGGAGTAAGTTAAAAATACGGGAGAACAACATTTTATTGCTATTCGACTGCTTAAGGTTAAAACAAAACTGTTTTCAAAACAATTTTCAAAGGTCTCAAAGAATATGCCAATGGGTTGAGCTAAGCCTTAATAATTTAGAACTTGAATTTTGCTTAAGGTCTGAAAGGATGGAAACAATAGATTTCTCAGGTCTCAAGAATAGTTTTCAAAAACAGAACCAAACAGGTCCTAAGCCTCTTTTTCTTTTCTTTTCTCTTCTTTCTTAATTCTTTCGACCACAACACTAAAGGTTGGTTATCCAAGAATGAGAGCAATTCACCCATTTTATTTATTTTGATTTAAATCCAGTGAAAATGGTTACTAGAACAGTGGATATGAATTCTGAAAGGATTGAAGCAATAGATTTCTAAGTCTATTTTTCTTTTCTTAATTTTCTGGACTGCCAAACAATAAAGGTTACATTGAAGAAACAGAAGCACTTTCAACCACTCCTTTTTCATTGTTTTGATTTCGGAATCAGTAAAAAATGGTTACTAGAACAGGAGATATGAATTTTGCTTAAGGTCTGAAAGGATGGAAAACAATAGATTTCTAAGTCTCTTTTTCTTTTCTTTTCTCTTTCTTCATTTTCTGGACTGCCAAACAAAGAAAAGCTGTCATTCAAGAAATGGAGTAGCAAGTAATTCCATTTTATTTGTTTTGATTTAAACTTTGCTGCTGTCCGAAAGGATGGAAACAATGATTTCAAGGTCTTTTCTTTCATTTCTTCTTAATTTTCACTGCCAAACAAACAGTTTTCGTCACCAAGAAATGGAGTAGCAACTAATCACCATTTGTTTTGACGAATCATGAAAATGGTAACTATAACAGTGGATATGAATTTTGCTTAAGGATAGATTTCTAACTCACTTTTTCTTTTCTTTTCTTTCTTAATTTTCTAAACTGCCAAACAAAAACAAAAGGCTGTCACTCAAGAAATGGAGTAGCAGCTACTAATTCTATTTCATTTGTTTCGATCTGAATCCAGTGAAAATGGTGACTAAAACAGTGGATCTCCGGTCTGACACTGTCACCAAGCCCACCGAAACAATGAGGGCTGCAATGGCAGTTGCAGAGGTGGACGACGATGTGCTGCTCTACGACCCTACTGCACATCGCCTCGAAACAGAAATGGCGAGGATCACGGGGAAGGAGGCTGCTCTTTTTGTTCCATCAGGCACGATGGGCAACCTCGTTAGCGTGCTTGTTCATTGCGAGGTGAGGGGAAGTGAAGTGATTCTTGAGCAGGCTCCATGATATATATATATTTCCAGAACGGAGGCATTTCCACCATTGGAGGTGTTCATCCAAGAACAGTGAAAAACAACGACGATGGAACTATGGATATCGATCTCATTGAAGCAGCCATCAGAGATCCGAGAGGGGAGATTGTGTACCCTACAACCAGGCTTATCTGCTTGGAGAACACGCATGCTAAGTGGCACCGCTTTATTCCTGCAGCACATGATCATAGTTGCATTTCCGTTTTTTTACTTAATGCCGAATGTAACTTTTTTTTCACTTATCAAGCAAACAAGACTTACAAGATAAGATGTTTGCTTGTTTTTACCGATCGTATGAATGAGTACTTCTAGCACGTCATGTGTTTTTCTGCTTTTCTTTTGGAAAGTTCACTTTTTAATAGAAAAGTCTCGAATATTTTTTTAAAATTGCAGATTAAGGTCACAAAGGAAAAACAATCAAAACAAAAAATGTAACACTAATTTCTTTGTTCCTTTTGGGTAGATTCCCACTTTCTTGAGTTTTGTCCCGGAATCACTTTTAAAATAAAAAAATATCAATCTAGCACATATTTGAAAAAAAAGCCCAAATTAGTGCTTAAAACCGTAGACAACAACTACGGTTTTAACTTAAAAAAACAAAAATTAAAACTATAGTCACCAACTACAGTTTTGATGAAGACGCACTAGTTTATGGATTATTTTGAAACATGTGTTAATTTCGGATTTTTTTTTTTTTGAAAAAAGATAATTCTAGGACAAAGCTCGACTTTCTTGATGATTCTTTTTTAGCCTTGGTCCATAGTATGTGGTAGCTTTTGTTTTAGGTATATTCCACATTCCACTTGCATTTGAGTGGCCAAACTTTCACTTCTACCTAGACTTTTTAATTGTTGTCTATACTAAAGTTTGTAGTCTTTTGAGAAATTTGTTTTTTTTTCTATACTTAGACAGACCGTAATATAGTATAGTACTTGATGCAATTGGAGGCACAAATTGTGGATTTGCGTAGAATATTGTCTTTTAACATTTTTTCAGTGAACTAATATTTTATATTTTGCAAAATGTTTTATTAGCCTATACTTTAAGAAATTTGGAGAGGCATCTTGGCAAACCCATCATTTTCCTTGGTTTCGAGTTTATTAGCCCATGTGGGCCAAAGGCTTTCGAGTTTGTCGTGTTGAATATATAATAATGTAAAATGAGAAATGGAATGCAAAAGATGGGGAACACTAGGTTTCGGAACTTGAAACGCCGCCAAAATTGTGGCACTCGACTCCTCTATGATTGGAGGTTTCACAAAAATTATTTCGGCCATCAAGATTGTGGTAGCTTGTTTTCTAGGGTCATCGAGTGTTGAAAATTTCAAATCCATGAGGTGTTGCAACTTGAAATGCCACCAAAATTATGGCACTCAACTCCTTTATGATTGGAGGTTTCACGGAAATCATTTCGGTTATCAAGATTGTGATAACTTGTTTTCGAGGGTCATTGAGTGTTAAAAATTTCAAATCCATTCCCCAAGGTTTTGGAACTTGTAATGTGACACTCAACTCCTCTATGATTCGAGGTTTCATGAAAATCATTTCGAGCATCAAGATCGTGATAGCTTATTTTCCAAAGTGATTGAGTGTTAAAATTTTCAAACCATAAGGTGGGAAACACAAGGTTTTGACGCTTGAAATGCATCCAAAATTGCAGCACACAACTCCTCTACGATTGGAGGTTTCACAAAATTCATTTCGGCCCTGAATTCAATATTGAGTAAACTTGTTTTCGAGGGTCACTTTAGAACCACCTTAGTGAATTTGGTATGCTTTTTATGACTTTACCCGAACTTCCAAGCCACAGTAATCCTAGTATTACATATTTAAAGTCGTATTAAGAGTTCTAATTGGATTATTTTACTTTGTATAACTGTTCTATGTATTAGCACTGCTACTTCTCTGCTTCCATGGAGGGTATGAATAAGTTTTCACATAAAATTTGGTGTGGATTGCCTTGGACATATATTTTTATCTTCTAAAAAACGGGTAATTTTATGAGCTATTCTTTTCTATTCCCTTTCTTTTTAGTCACCAAAGTTTTAAAATTCGGTGTTAGACTCTAGGCTGCAAGTGCATCTCCATAAGTACAATAAATGTTGATTCATTATCATATTTGTTTTTCATTTTCATATTTGCGCTTGTAACATGTTATTTCAGTAAATGTAGGAACGAAAAAAAGAATCAAAAGGAAAAAAGGGAAAACGAAAAAGAGAAAATTGCTAACTTTTTTCCAGTAGAGAGAATGAAGTGAAAAGATGAAAGCACGATTTTTTCCAATAGCAGATCATGAACCAGATCTTCGTCTTCGGTTATCACAATGCTGAATTTTGTGCATTGTTTGAGATAGCACCCGACTTATGGGAACGCATCAACAAACAGAATGATTCAATATGTTCCTCATTGATTTTGCTATTAGACATATTTCTCTCTTGCCTTTCTTAATTGTTTATCTTTCATTTTCTCATTATAAATGTATGATGTCCGACTGTTTTCCTAGAATGCAGTTTCAGGTATAGATGCCTTCCTCCAGAATATATAGACAGAGTTAGAGGAGTAATAAGAAATATTACAAAACATATCGATATCTTATTTTCAATGCATCAATTGTGAGTAAAAGCTTTACTTTACCAGATTTTTATTACTATTTATATTGAAAAAAATTCCCAAATGGTTTCTGAGTTCAATATCTGTTTCATTGGATCCAAATTGAACTTCAGAAAAATAAGATTATTATCAAATGATAAAACTAGCTACTCTTTATGCTCAGGGATGTTTCGCAACAACCAACAGACAGCAGAACTAATTACACCAGATAAAGATATCTGAAAATTAGTCTGTGTTAAACTAATTACAACATTTGAATACGAGTTTTGATTATGATGGTAGCCACATACTAGGAAAGAACTCAAGGGAGAGATAGTTTGTAAAAATGCGATTTCGGGTAGATGCAAGCAAGTTTTACTTTTTTCTTTTTTGAACAACAACTTCAATAGTTGTGGTAGGAATATAAAACAAAACTCACTTGGTCATGAGCCACCTGTCATGGTACCTCCAATGATGACTCATATGTGTAATTCATTACTGTCTGAAAGTTTCTTTCATTTGGTAATTCTTTTTGGCATTTCTATTATATTTTCCATAAACCCTTGTTCCTTTTTCTGATTTTCCAAAATTGTGTACAGTTCACAGGTGGCTTTTACAGCAAGCTGCTGACTACTTCGGTATGGTTCCCGACTTAGTCTCCTCCTCCTCCGATTTTGTTCTGAGTTTCGAGAATAGATTGTCTCTCATTTACACTTCAAACACTGTATTTGCTGCTTTGAATTAAATATATTAATTATTCTGCCTTCCAAAACAGGTATGTCTCTCAAAGGGTTTAGGTGCTCCTGTTGGAAGTGTGATTGTTGGGTCCAAAAGCTTTATTAATAAGGTAATATACAATGAGGTATTTGCAGTGATCATCGATAAAGAATTCTTCATTCCCCGAGAATGTTGTACCAGTCTCTTCTTGTTAAAGGCATCATATTCATATTAAATTGAAATTCTACAATCTTGAGCTTTTAGAAGAGTTGGTCGTTTAACACTTCTCTTTCTTCTTTATAGGCTAGGAGGTTGAGGAAAACGTTAGGCGGTGGAATGAGACAGATCGGTATCATTTGTGCTGCTGGTTTAGTTGCACTGCAAGAAAACATTACAAAGCTTGAGGGTGATCACAAGAAAGCTAAGATTTTAGCTGGTAATTTTTATTTTCCTTGTGTATTTGGTTTCAAATACTATTTTCTACGGCAATTTTATAATCTTTCCTTGGTATTAGGCTCGAATGCTATTTTCTTAGTTAATTTATTCTTCTGGAGTTTTATCTAAACATTATTTTTTCATTAGTAATTTTAGATTTTAAGATTATTTAAAATACTATTTTCTTTGATGGTAATTTTTAATTTTCTTGCAATATAATAATGCTATTTTCTTTGGCGTAATTTTGCATTTCATGGTATTCGTTCAGTCTATTTCTTTGTTGAAATGAAAGATTTTGTCTTCATAATTGATTACACTGCCATTTTATTGATTTTGGTTTCAGATGGACTGAGATAAAATTCGGGCTTAAAGTCATCAATTCAGTGAAACCAACATTGTGAGTATCTAAGCGATGTAAGATGTGAAAGTGATTTGCTAGCTGATTTACATTGATTCGTAATGATTTCTTATTTGTTGTTCCGTCAAGATCTAGTATGATTTTTATACGAAGGGTTTTCTCGGGCTGGTATTCAATTTTTGAAGCACTGAGCCTTGTTTTTGAGGATCCTTTCTCCAACAAATGATTTCTTATTTGTTGTTCAAAATTTGAATCAAGATCTAGGAAATGATTGATTCCAACATTTTGGATTCCTAGTTTTTGGATGTTGGATTTGATGTGCATATTTAAGGGCTTGTTTGGTATACTTTTTCATTTTTTTCGTGTTCCCACGAGTTGATGTTTCATTTTGTTTCAACTTCTCTAGAAGCGGTCATTTGATACTTATAATTCTTCGGCTCCGTTTGGAACCTAGAAAATACTAAAAAAAGAAAATAGAGAGGAAAAGTATAAAGAAAGAGAATTCGGAGGAAAATAAAAAATAGGTTTAAACTTAATAAATTAATTCTATATCTTTGATTCAAACTCATTTTATTTGTTTCATTCTAGTATATCAAGGACTAAAAAATTTAAAAATATGTAAAGTTTTGATTATATTTGACTTTCTTTTATATTTTCCACCGCGGAACCAAACATGAGAAAATCATTTTCCTTAACATTTATTTTCCTTTCCCTAGTACTAGGGTTCCAAACACTTATGCCACAATTCATACTGTGTGTTTCGGTATATTTTGACATAGCGGAGGATCAACATCAATTCACAAGCAGCTAGCGAATATTTGCAAGAACATGGTGTGCTTATTATGCCAGAGAGCTCATCTAGGTCAGTCTCCACTCCTTAATGCTCGGTTTGAAACCCGGAAAGTGAAGTGATCTTTGAGTAAAGAAAAATATTTTAAATGTTGGTTTCCTTTGTGGAAAATATAAAATCAAATCAAATATAGTTTCTCAAAATTTTACGTATTTTTAAATTTCTTAATCCTTACTTAATAGAAAGAAACAAATAAAAATGAGTTTGAATAAACATATAAAATCAATTTATTAATTTTAAACTTATTTTTTATTTTCTTCCCTTCTATTTTCTCTCTCTTGTACTATTTTCTCTCTCTTGTACTATTTTCTCTCTCTTGTACTTTCCAGATTCTAAACCGAACGTAAAAATCTATTATTGACTAGTTAACCAAACTGTGAAACCATGGAATTTTGATTTCCAATGAACTTCTGGTGTTGTGAGGTTGAGTGAAAGGCACTGCCATTTGAGAAAAATCTTGTGAATTGGATTTAGCATATTCTGAATAGGAATCCAGGTTTGTCCGATGTTTTAAAAACCGAACTGATGACTAAATCAGAAAAGTTACCGGTTAACGGTTTAGGGGTCGAACCGATGACATTCTGACCAGTTCGGTCCGGTTTTTTTTTTAAATATTTGAACATGAAGCTGATATTCGTTGCTACTTGCTATTATTCCAGGGTTAGAATTGTGCTCCATCACCAAATATCTGGAACTGATGTGCAGTATACATTGTCATGCATTCAGGTGTGATTTTAAATCAAAATTTTACATATTTTTAATTTTCCTAGTCCTTATATAATAAAAGAGAGAAATATATAGAATCAATTTATTAAGTTCAGAACCTATTTTTTATTTTCCTCTAATTTTTCCTTTTTATTTTCTTTCCTTAGTATTTTCCGGGTTCCAAACCGAGCCTAACGTTTTTCATTACTCTAATTTGGCAGCAAGCTGTAGGTGAAGTCCGTGATTGCAATGGCGACTTGAAAGAAATTTCTGAATTTCAAGGCCATGAAGAATAACCCTGGAAGTGTTTTTAATATTTAGAAAACAATTATGGTTTTGGGTTTTGTTACTATGAAACTGAATGAATGTAGTGTTGTTGAATGCTTTGCAATACCTGTGGGGTTTTATCAATAGGATTTTAGTTTGAACACAGCAAAAAACAAGTGGTTGACACAAAAACAACCATCACGAACGAGTTATAGGGATGGGAGAAAACCTACGGCTCCGTTTGGAACCCCGGAAAGTACCATAGAAAAGAAAAAAATTATCAAGGAAAATGATTTTCTTATGTTTAATTTTGTTGTGGAAAAACCCACAATACAACTGTGTACTAACTTGAATTTGAATAGTTGATGGGTGCAATTGGTTTTCGTAAGTTATCGTTGATAGATGTGTGTTTGTGGGGGTGAGCGAGGCAAATGGAGCAAAAAAAAAAAATCAATGTTTTAAAAACCAAATCGGATCGGTCGGTTCGATCAATTGGATCGTGAATCGGTAACAAAATTGGTTTGATACAAAAGTTAAAACTGTTTTTCTACGACTACGTCTGACAAGGGTTGAATCAGTCAATCGGCGCGAATGTTTCACCATTTTATACTATTTTTATTTTTAATACTATATTACTATCTATTTATGATATCACCGGTTCAATTACATTTTGCCTATCTCGGTTCAATCGGTGAAACTCGCGGAACTGCACAACTTTTTGGTTCAGTTGTTGATTCGATTTTTAAAACATTAAAAAAAATATGAATACCAATTCTATTCATGTTAAACTTAAATCCTATAAGTTTGAGAGCTTTTAATAGTCAGGTCGCTTGATACTGTGATTTAACTGCTCTCAGTTTCGCTTGCAGGCCTGGGTTCGACCCTCATCTTTGCAAATTTAAATATTCAATCCCCATTTGCCGATTTGAAAGTCTATAATGGGGTCTGATTGATTTGTTTGACTCTCCATAAGTACAGGTATGAGGGTCTCATCACATAATAAGATGAGTTCTTCGTACTGAAAATATGAATGAAATTAATATATTCCTTGTACTGATAAACGGTTCATAATTCTAGGAGTTGATTCATATTTTCAAGAGTAACCGAAAAGCCAAACCCTTCTATATAAGGGTATCGAAGTCATTTAGGATATACATAACTCAAGTTTATCGTCTCAGGTTTTCCGTGATGTCCTCTCCTCTTCAATTGGTGATGGAGCGAATTACATCCTGATTCATTTAATGGTCAAGTATACTTTTGTCGATCATTTGACAATCGTTCTCCCTTCAAGAGTGAATTCATCCAACAAATTAATGCCTATAGCCATAAATTAATTCTATATGCAGTGGCGGACTCAGAAAATAAGTTGAGGGTGGGCAAAAACGCTAATAGTGTTTGGTTTCCGAAAAATACTAAGGAAAGAAAAAGAAAAAATACAAAGAAAAATAATTTTCTCATGTTTGATTGTCTAATAAAAAAATTAGGTTATATTTGGCTCTCAGAAAATACTAAGGAAAGAAAAAGAAAAAATACAAAGAAAAATAATTTTCTCACATTGATTTCAACAATAAAAATTAGGTTATATCGCGGCCTCGTAAAATACTAAGGAAAGAAAAAACGTTTAAGAAAATAAGTTTCTTGTGTTTGATTGTCTACTAAAAAATTTCAAAGAAAATAAAATATAAATAAAATTACTTAGAAATTTAAGTATTTTAAAATTATTTAATCTTTATATTAATGAGTTTAAATAAATAAAACTGATTTGAGGTAGCAAATAAAAATATTATACGAAATTTAATTCTATTTGTTTAGTTCCTTAATTTTTTTTTTCTTATACTTTTCTTTCCTATTTTCTTTCTTTTGATTTTTCCTCGAATTTTCGGGGAACTAAACATAACCCTAAAGAAAATAAAATATAAGTGAAATTACTTAAAAACTTACAAATTCTTAAATTATTTAATCTTTAAAACTAATAAATTTTGTTTGAAGTAGTAAATAAAAATAATACGTGAGATTAAACTCTATTTTTATTTTTCTTCATATTTTCTTTCTCTTACATTTTCTAGAAACCAAACATAGTCTGAGTAAATTTCAGGGGGGGCAAATCAGAACACAAATTACTTAAATGGTTTAATAACAATTAGATTTTACTTTGAATTAAATATATGGCTTTAAATCCTAATATAAATAATTTTTTCCCAAATGCCCCCCTAACCCTATGCTATGCTAGGTCCGCCCTTGTCTATATGTTTTATTTAAACTCATTTTATTTATTTATCTATATTATATAAGAATTAAAAAATTTAAAAATATGTAAAATTTTAGTAGTTTTTAACAGGCGAGTTTCTTTTTATATTTTCAATTATGAACTAAATATGGGAAAATAATTTTCTTCCAAGCATTTTTTTTCCTTTTTCTAGTACTTCCTTTTTGGGTTCCAAATGAGTGAGGAAAACACAGTTAGCAGTTAAAAGTTGTTTTTTATTTTTTATTTTATTTATTTGTCTTGGATTGACCCCGCTTTAAACCCAACAACTGTAGCAAGATTTAAATTTTCGATTTCATCCAAGGCTTTATCGAACTTAGCTGCCTTCCAAAACAATAATTTGTTTTCATCCCCGACTTACGCCAATTCATCATGGGAAAGTACTGTTTGTACAACATTCAGAATTGCCTGAACATAAAATAAACAAAACAATATCAGCTGAGGCAAAGTGAATTAATTTATTGTATATGTACAATATATAAAAACAAAGCTTTAACGCAGACGCTAAGGACAGATATCATACTTACGCTTCATACAAGACGACTGTGAACTCCCATTGCCTTTATCCAATGCCAACCACTTTTGAAACTCGAGGAAGAACCATACCCAAGAATCAATATTTTCAACCTCCATAACCCACTTCTTACGCTATAGCGCAGATGTATCCGATCATTTCATTCCTCCTCATAGCAAATGAACAACTCCAGCCCATTGAAAATGTTTTCGAAATGGTACAACACATATGATCTTCCGATAAAACAAATTGCCTGGTGAAAACGGGTGGAGTCAAGCTTACATTAAAAATTAAAAAAAAAAACAAGGATTGACATATTGTAGATTACTTGGGTTTGGGCCTGGCCCATTTTGGAGTAAGCCCAAAGACCATAGAGTGGGCCCAGCCCAACCAAAGTCCAGGCCCAAACTGCCAGCTTGGAACCAGCATGATTCACTCAGGTACCTATCATAAATGATGTAGTACCTTGAACAATCAGAAAAATAATAAAAAATAAAATAAATAAAATAAATAAAAATAAAAAAGGTAAAAGGAATAGCTTGAAAAAAGAGGGAAACATGAGTGGGGGTGGGGGTGGGGCAGGGGCAGCCACCAACTCACACCTGCAATTCTTTTGGGGTTATAAATAGCAAAAAGCAGAGAAACACTAAACGTGGAAAAAAGGAAAAAAAAAAAAAAGAAAAAGAGTTGAGAAAACCTAGGTTTCCGAAAATACCCCCAATTCCCCAATCAACGGGTGAGATCAGTCCGCGTGGCGAAATCAGACAAGGGGCTGACACACACGTGTTTCCCCATGTGGGTTGACCGGGAATTGCGGAACTCCTTTTGTACGAAAGGAAGGTGAGGTAATGTAAAATAATGAAGGGCAGTAAGGGTGTGTTTTTTGTTTTTTTTGTCAGCTTTTGGAGGTTGGAACGTATTTAATAATTTTTTTTTTAAATACTAAAATACTTTGAAATATAAAATAATCTCTAAATTAGTACTTTTATAAATAGTAATATCGTATACTTCGGCATTATAAATATTTTGAAAATTATTTAAGATGATATAATAGTACTGATTATGACATTGTTATTTTTACACACTACATTTAATATTATTTTTATTTTTAATTATTTTAATAATTTAAAAAAAAATACCTAAAACTCGCTAAATTGCCAAATAATAAAATAAAATAACGTCAAAAATAAAGGCTGAGATCAATAACAAGTCATATAGTTATTTGATCGCACGTTAAAATTTTTAAGCTTAACGTCGGTGAATACGACTATATTATTATTCATATACTAATTTGAGCATTATTTTTATTTTCAAATTATTTAAAAAAAATTGTAAAAAAACTAAATATGTCCAAAACTCCAGCTTTTGTATTTGTCTCAACCGTTACATTTGCGCTTCAATTTGTTCCGAAATAATACGTTTTAAATAATGTATATACGAATCTAATATGTTTTTTTTTTTTAAAATAATACTCAAATTAAATGCTTAAAACCAGATCACGACTACGATTTTAAAGATCGTTTTAAAATTATAATCACCAACTCTAGTTTTAACTTAAAAAAATTTAAAACCATAGTTACCAACTATGATTTTAATGAGAACGCAAATCTAATATATTTTTGAAAATAATGTTTAAATTAATGTTTAAAACCATAGCTGTTTTACTACGCTTTATCTTTAACTTAAAAAAATTTAATATCATACTACCAACTACTGCCACGGGCACTTTAATCTAATACAATTTTTTTTTTTAAAATAATGTTCAAATTAGTTTTTAAAATCATAGTTAGTGACTATGGTTTTAACCTCAAGCTTAACATTGTACTCACCAACTACGGTTTTAACTTAAAAAAATTTAAAATTGTAGTTGCCAAGTACAGTTTTGATGAGGACGTGAATTTAATACGTTTTTGATAATAATGCTCAAATTAGTACTTAAAATCATACATGACTATAGCTTTTGACTGCTTAAACCGTAATCACCAACTACTTCGCTTTGATGAGGACGAATCTAATTACATCTTTAAAGTACGCTCAAATTAGTGATTAAACCAATCATGCTTTCAACTTAAAATAAAAATAAAACTGCACAATAACTGGCGATTTTAACTTTGGGAACTTAAAATCGTAAATACCAACTACGCTTACGAACATTATCAAATCTATAATGTTTTAAAAATAATACTCAAATTAATTTTTAAAACCATAGTTAATGACTACGATATTAACTTTAAGCTTAAAACCGTAGTCACCAACTACATTTTGATCCAGAAACAAAACCTGGTAATCACCAATTACTGTTTTGATGGGAGGGACATGAATTTAGTACGTTTAGGGTCAATACTAAAATTAGCATTAAACCATGCTGATGATTCTAATTTTAACTTCAAACTTAAAATCGTAATCACAAACTATGATCTTAACTTACAAATCACAAACTATGATCTCAAGCTTAAAACTATAATCACAAATCATAGTTAACAACTACAATTTTAACTTACAAAAATTTAAAACTATAGTTAATAGTTACGATTTTAACATACAAAAATTTAAAACCATAATCATTAATTATGATTTTAACGATGACACGTTAATTTGGATATTATTTTCGAAAACATATTATATATATATAGTTTAAAGGCATCATTTACTTCCAAGAGGCCCCACTATCGGTGGCGGACAGCCAACCAACAACTCAATCTTTTTATCACATTACTCTTCACTTTATTATTCATATGACTTTGGCTTACTCTTTTTTAAAATTGTTTTTTTCGACAACCATAAGGTTACTATATTTTGGTGTTATTTAAAAATTATTTATGTTGTCTAAATTTAATGTTTTTTATATTTTAGAATAAAAAAGCTGAAAATTAAACCCAAATGTATTTTTTGTGTTTTCTTTATTCTTCATATTTAAAAACAAAATTTTTTAAAAACTGTAAACAAACATGTTCTTCAAAAATAATCATTTGAATAAAAAAATGTTTTAAAATAATACTTAAATTAACGTATCCTTACCAATTACAAAAAGCTAAAGTTGATGACTTATGATTATAGTTTTTTTTTAAAATAATTAAATCATAGTTAATAACTATAGTTTTAAACTAAAAGTTAAGACCATAATTATTAACTAGAGTTTTAAACTTAAAATTAGAACTATATATGTTTTAAAACTGTAGTTGTCAACTATAATAGTAATTTTAAGCCTATAATCATAATTGTTAATTATGATTTTAATTATTAAAAAAAATTAAAATTGTATTATCGATTACAGTTTTTGTGACATGGGTCTTACATGGTAAAAAATCGTAGTACATGGTAAAAAATCGTATTTTTTTTTTCCAAAAGGGTTATTTCGGGGAAAAAAAAACTCTTCCTTCAGGCAGGGAAGATTTTTCTGTTCACTTTCAGAGTAGTAAGGGAAATTTGTTGGGTCAATTATTAATAATTTTATGGGGGGCAGGTGAACCAGCCAGAGTAATTTTATGCTCTCGTGCGTGAGGACTACGTTGTTGTTGTTATTTTATTTATTATTATATATATATATATATATATATATATATATATATATATATATATATATATATATTCATTTACTTATTATTTATTTATTAGAAATAGGTATCTGAGCGGGTAATCTTATGCTAGGATTTGACAGTTGGTACGTCATTTTCAGCTTTTGTTCACGAGCATGCACTGTTGCATGGACCCTTGGTTCACTGAACGATCAAATCCTTTAATAAGAGGTAATATATATATATATATATATATTAGTGTCGTATATGCAGATACTATTTAGTATTTATCAAATGTTTTTTATGAGAGTCTTAGGTTATGGTTGGAATGTGCATGGTCTTAATTTGATTGGCTTTCATAGTTGAGTTTTGTCTCAAAACAGTATTTTTAAAATAAAAAATAAATACCAAGTTAGTAATGGGTTTAGTGCTTGCAAACTTTGTAGATGATTACTATGATTTTAAGTATTAATTCGAGTATTTGTTTTTTCAAACTTATATTAGATTGATATATTTTTTTTATTTTTAAAAATAGTATTTTGGGGTAGGTCCATGTCTCTCCTTCAGCTTGCTGGCTGGCTGGCTAGCTAGCTGTGTGCATGCCTTTCTTGAAAAGACTTGGAATTGCCATAAAGGGATGATGAAGTTTCACCTAAATATTCCGATCGACTACAAAAAGGAAATTTGTTTTAATAATAATAAATTAAAAATAAAAAGCTAGAGAATGTGCCATGATGTTCTTTACTTGATCCATTAGTTCACATAGTCATCCATGTACCTGTGGAAGATTCAGCAGCTACCTTCATTGGGTGGGAGTCTAGGTCGAGGGGTTATTTGAAATGATGTCGATATGATATTGTTTATTTTGGATTCTGAGACCCTTGTAATTTTGTTTATGGGCTTTTTCATAAAAGGTCTCATACCAATCAAATATTATTCATATTTATTAACTCATAATCAATCATATTCCTTTTTAATCGGATGGGGACTTAAGTGCACATCCAATAATCTTTTCATTAAGCAAAGCTTAACTAACCTGATAAGTGGGAGAACCTCTCAAACTAATTAAGTACAACTTCATACTCTTGTATAGAATAAATGTGAGATCATATCATTTCATACCCTCGGTGAACCTGACATCCATAAACACGCATTTAAAGGCTTACGCGGCCCGATAGTATCTACTTCGACCTAATATTGGAGCATCAACCCTCTTCGTAACCTTTCCTGCGAATAATCTCCGCTACGTACTAACTCTTTAATGAAATACGCCACGATAGTGGCTTTCAAGTCCAATCGGAAAGTCTAACTCAAAAACACCTGGCCTTCATCAGCGAATATTTCAAGCTTAAGATTACCCACACCTCAGGAAATCGACATGAGATCAGATAATACGCCTTTATATGAAATACTACATGTCAAGCGGCTCATACACTCTGTTTCAACATCCGCCCACGCAGCTAAGCTCAACGACCTGATACCAATTTGTCGGGAAAATTCATGAACACTTCCTTATCCATACATACGACATTGCTTCACTTCTGTGGCCGACACCCCTACGGCTAGCTTTTACTTTTTCCAAAAATGTCTCATACTAATCAACGTCATTCACGCTTATCACCATAATTTTCTCCATACCTAACCGATAGCGAGACTTTTAAACTGTAACCCAACAAAGTCAATTTGAAATCTTTATTACCCACAAATTGAATCCACCACTAACTTTAATCTCTGGTTATGGTGACATAAGTCCCTCCATATAACTCATGAATTAAGAATTATCACAACAACAAATAAGGTCTACTGGACATGAATTAGGTGTTTAATTAATTAGATATTTCACGGGAATCTTTCACAAAATTTTAAACAAGTATTATCAATTAATCAAAATGGTTAATTTTAGATCATGGTATTTAATTAATTCGTCAAATATATTATTATTTTATACTCTATCATTTGAATGACACAACCCAGCATTTAATCAACTAGTATTATTTTAATCAGTTCTTCCTGCAACATCTTTCTCATTAAATCTGGAATTGAGAATGTGCTTAACCATCAACTTTTCTTTCAAACCTTCATCATTAGTTTGTCATCTCCTGATCATAAGCAAAGGCTCATATATTTTTGGGACTACCCTCGATAATTAATGGTTGTTCCAACATTTTGTTGAGGGCCTATTCGATTCTCACAACGGCATGGTCGATGCGGCGATTTCACATATCACTTTCGTGATATCTAACATGTCACACCATAACTTCATACCTTTACGCTGACTGGCCACTGCCTCGACTTATCAAGATAGCGACTTCAAATTCTTCCGAACACCTTGTACAGCAGTGAGATCAACACCCTTCTAGGCTGCTCCCCAAACTAACGACAAACTTCCCAACTTAACTAAATCGTCAAAGAATCCCAAGGCGATCATCCACGATCTACTTAGCCTGAATTCCTCTAAAACCACTCTCATACCATTCCGTTCAACCCGTCGGCATGATTGATTTTCATTAAGCTTTTTTGCTACGGTCATGAATGCATACACAATAAGTATGTGATATTGTTCTTATCATTATATTTGTAAATATATGTTTTTGTAATTTGCATTTTCATAATTAGGTTATGACACCCTCGAGGCTTGACTCAAATAGTAAAAAGGGATAGATGTATCAAAGATCTCAAACTCAAATCCTTATAAGAATAGAATAGTAGAACGATATAATGCAAAGTGAACATATGTCAAAAAAGAAAAAACTATGACCAATGCTTTTAGGCTATGGTTGAAACCCCAAAAATTACTAAGGAAATAAACTAATGAGGAAGATTAAGAGAAAAAAAATGGAAAAAACAAATTTTTTGAAGAAAAATATAAAATAACTTTAAATTTAATAGATTAATTTTATATGATTTATTTAAATTCATTTTATTTATTTATTTTTATTATATAAGGATTAAGAAATATAATAATATGTAAAATTTTGAAGAATTTAATTTGATTGCATTTGATTTTCTATTAAATTTTTTTACTTGGAATCAAATAAATTTTTTTTTTTTAATTATTAATATTTTTGGGATTCCGAACAGAGTCTTAAAAAGGTCTCTGAGTTACTTACTGGGTCCTTGTTATGAGAGTAACTCGCTCCTTGTTAGGAGAATGTACAGAAGAATTCAAATTCAAGTTTACTTTATACGGAAAGGTACTGAAAAATCTTGAACCAAAGCAAGCGACTTAGAATCTTCAGCTTGTTTTTGAAAAGTTGAGTTTTGAATCTTAATACAGATTAAAAAATCTAAAATATAATAATCGTTTCAAAATAGCTAAACTAATAAGGTTGAGAATTTTTGAAGATGAAAGGCACGGCCACAACGCCGTTATCGTCGGCATGCTCAGTGGTGTAACAGAAATAAAATAAGCGCCACATCGGTTAATAAATTTGCCGCTCAACGCCGCCAAAATTTGGGGAAATTAATAATAAGGCAGAACGCGGGCTTTTAAAAATGCTAAATTTCAAACGCATCATTTGTATATATTTCAAATCAAGATATATTTTTAGATTTTTTTCTAAATGCACCATTCCCGTTCAAAACTCTTGAAAAGTAGCTGAGTGTATAAAATAATGTACTTGGAATCTTGGATAGATAACAAAACCACATCATAGAATTAGATAAACTTAAATACAATTAAGGATTTTGAGTTAACAAAAATTCACGAACAGTATGAAATAAAAGAAAAAGAAAATTACATTTATTTTTAGACAATTTTCTAGTGTATATAAATATATATATCCCTCTTCCCCTCTCTCTATATATATAGAGAGAGATATATTATTTTTATTTAGTGTCTCAAACTCATTTTATTTATTTGAACTCATTAATATAAAGATAAAAAATATAAAAATAAGTAAGTTTCAAATTGATTTTATATTTGTTTGATTTTTTAGATTTTTTTTATTTATTAAAGAACCAAGAATGAGAATATCATTTTTTCTTTCCCTATTATGTTTCAAGAACCAAAATACTCTTAATAGTGTGATCATTGTTATTCTACATTTCATTAAGAAGCATCTTATTGAAATCGCTATCACTTAATTCTACTTATGTTCATGATTAGTTAATTGTACTCAAACTTGAAATCACCATAGGTCCTTACACGAGGAAGTCAATATTTTGACACGGTTTAACATCATCTGCAAAAGGGTGGGAATGCATACTGTGGTTGGATGTAAAATGAATCATGAGAAGGTATATGAGTGGAGAAGAAGGAATTCGTCCATCTCTTTAGAGAGATATCTATGGGCCCCTCGACAAGTAAGACTAGAAAATGCATAACTATGCTCAAATGAATTAATATCATTTGTCTTGTCGGTCTACTTTGAATTCAAGAAATTGTATGATTGAATTTTACAAGGGTGGAATTTGATAGGGTCTCAAGCCCAATCGGAGAGTTTAACCCAAAAGACCAATCTAGTATGTGAGAGAACATCTCAAGCTTAAATACTACTCCACAACTTTATGCGGAATTGATGTAGAATCGTATCATTTCATACCCTTTGAGAAGCCGGACGTTTGTGGACGACATTCACTTTAGGTGGCTCACACTCTAATTAGCATTCACTCAGAGCTCACCTTTGGTGCACTAGGTAGCCCTCTCTCGCTACGTACCAACTCTCAATGAAAGCACCAATAATAGGATCTTAAGCCCAATCGGAGATCCCAACCCAAAAGACTGGCATGATATATGGAAAAACCTTTCAAGCTTAAGTACTACTTCATAACCTTGTGTAAAGTCGATGTGAGATCGTATCATAATCCATGCCTTGTGTTCAAATCAAGATATTGTGTGACAAAAGGAATAGGATGTTAAGTATGGATTAGGTTATGTGGGCATCCACATAATTTGAATGGTCATAATGTCTTGCTAGAGGCTGTTTATGATTTGTGGGCTCAAAATAGGTTTTGAATCCACTATCAACATTATATGGACCTACAAAGTCGCAAACTTAAAATGGGCTGAAAACCAAGCCTTTGACTTAAATTAGTATTTAAACCAAAGATTAGGGGTGGGTATGGTTCGGTTAATTGAATTATGTCACAAAAAAAAAAAAAAAAAAACCAACCATCTGTTTTTGGTTTGTTATTTATATAAACCAAAAACCTAACCATTAATCCTGTTAACCAAATCTTTGGTTAATCATTTTTTCGGTTAATCATATATCGGTTTTTCGATTAACCAGATACCTTGGGTCTTGATCAATGCTATACTGTTAATGAAAGACACATCTCTTTTTACATCCCTTAACTTCTAACAATATTGTATAGATATTTTCCCATGAACAAGGTTTGAGTATACCATATCTAATCATATATCCTTTTTTTCTGCCGCTTTCACCGACTTTATTTAAACAACATATTATTTTGAATTTAAATTATTTGGCCACAGTCACACTATATGTATTTTTCCCTTTTTCTTAGGCTTCAAATCAAGGCAAAAAACTAGTTTATTTGTTATTTCGTCCAGAGAGATATATGATAATATTTCCAACTAACAGTGAATATTATCTGAAATCATATTATAAATTTGATAATAATTCTTTTCAGCTATAATGTTGTAGTTAGGAATGAAGATTATTTCGGTTTTAGTCAGTTATTTTCTAGTATCTTTTTATTTTTCGATTGGTCAATCAAAATCACGATTTTTGTATTTTGTAAACATAAGTTGAAACTGAAATTGAGATTTATATAAAGCTAAAACCAAAATTGAACCGATCGGTTTAGTTAACCTATTTTTCAGTTTGGTTTCCTGATCCATTCGATTTCTTAGGGTTTTTCGCCCATCCCTACCCCAAGGTACTCCTTGTGGGGGCATCTTTTTGACAAAAAGATGGCTAGAGTTTTGTGAGACACAACCCATATACCCAATTAAGTTACAACAATCTTTGACGATCTTTGTATGAATTGAAACAATATGAACACATGAGTACAATCATCTTAGTGAATATTTGTTAAGATAAAAGTATGTTATTAACCCTTATGTCCATGTGTTTTTATTACGATAAAAAGAAAATGAATTTGCGATTATTATTGTGTATGTTGGAAAATAGTTATCAAATTGTCATATAGTTTTTCTCTGTAAAAAATTCTATTTGAGAAATTAAAATATATTCACAATTATTCTTCATGTTTTCAAATAGCTCTTAAAAATAACATTTAATAATAATATTTTGTTTTGATAAATATTTTCAATCTTTATATAAATTTAAAATAATTATAAAAAACATCATCAAAACAATAAAAATATGTTATAAAAAAATCATAAATTCTCCAAACAAGTTATTAAAAAAAAAAATTTTCAAAAAATTCACCAATTAAAAATTTTACCTAGAAAAATCCAATTTTCAACCTTACATAATAAAATTTGGAACTCAACGTTCTTCAATCTCTATAAAAGGTTTTTGTTTAAGCGCTTAACTCTAAACTATAATACGAATAAAAAAAAATACTAAATATATTAAAATTTTCATATTGTTTTGATTTTTAAAATCACATTTTAATATAATCTATTTGAACATATTGTTCTAATTTTTAAAATCATATTTTGTATTAGAGGAATGAGAACGTGATTGTTAAAGGAATGAAAACTTGAAAAGAGAACGAGAACTTGACTTTTAAAATCATATTAAAATACATTTGACTACAATAAAATCATATTTGATTTTTAAAATCAAAAACATAATTTGAATAAAAAAAAATCATATTTTATTCTAGAGACTTAATAATACTACATTAAAATAAAAAACACAATTCAAACTGGGAAGTAGCCAAAGTTTTAATTTCTTTTTGAACAAGCAATTTTTCTAGAGACTTAATACATTATAATTTTGGTTATAGCATTTAAACATCTATGAATATATGGTTCTCCATGGCCGAATAAAATCATATTTGATTTTTAAAATAAAAAACATAATTCAAATAAAAAAATTATATTTTATTCCCACAAACTACAATGCCAATATATGATTTTAAGAACAATAAAAAACTAACAATTCAAATAAGAAAAAAATCAAATTTTATGTCGATAACTACAATACGAATATATGATTTTAAAAGCCATAACAAAATTTTAAAATCAGAATAATCAAATTTTCAATTTTACCTTTAAACTACTCGCATTCAAAAATCTATGATACGAAAATATCTAGGGTTAAACCCTTACCTCTAAAAAATCTAATTAGTTTTATTCAATCAAAAAGTCATTTCAAATCTTTACGAAAAGCGCGGGAGAACTTGGAAGGGTGATTATTTATACTTATTCTATAAAAGTCAATAAATGTGATTAAAAGTCTAATATTTGTGCAAGTTACTAACTTTTTCAATATCTGTATATTTTTATAGAGTCTATAAAAATTGTAATGAAATATACCTTGATTTTTATAGACATTTTTAAAGTCTATAAAAGTTATTATTCAATACATCATTACTTTTATAGTCTTTAAAAATCATAATCAAATACCCGACTTTGTAATTTCATAAGAGTCATTAATTTTCCTAATCCAATACCCCCTAAATTAATTTAACAATTATGACCTAATGTTGGTAAATTGGACATAGATTTAAGCAAACTTTAATTAGTCTTTCGAACCCGCCTGGTAAAAAGACATTTTACTTTTACCTCTTTTTCTTTTTTTGGAAAGGAGAATAATTTTATTGTTCAAAATTAGCAATACATTCGATATAAACACAAAATCAAATTCGTTAAAACTCTGGTAAGATAAGACACACAACATCCGCATTAATGAAGACAAACGACGGCTTAAAGATCGCGACATTTGATGCTAAACCAAACGACGACATCACCTATGACCCAAGTTCCCAACATGATCACTACGATTCGACCTGACGCCCATTCGATCAGGGAATCTGCTTTGGTCATCTCGAATCACCACACGCGAAACGCCGCGAACAAGATCTACGAAACCAAACAATTGTAACCACATGTTGCAAAAGACGATGAATAAGGAAATTTACACATACGATTAAAAAATAAATCACAATAATCTTCAAAACCGAATTTATTATCATTGGTGAAAATCTGGTTAATAAAATATTAAGATTTAAGATATAGATATCTTCTTAAATTTAAACAATCCGTTGTTTTATATGCATCTCTATAGATATGATAATAATTATAAATATTTAAATCTTGAGAAAGTCTCCAAATATCCTCCATTAATAGAATAATTGAACTATGTAAACTACTTCTTTTATCACAATAATCTATAATTACTTTGGAATCTCCTTCAACCTCTAAATTTGTAAAACCATTGTAAATTACTGCTTAGAAGCTACACACTCCGTAACAATAATGATTGCAATAGGAAATTAATGGCCATCTATCAATTAAACCATCATCAAGTCTATTATTGGGGAACTGTTTTTGATGCCTTTGTACCTTTTTCTATATCAATTGGTTTTGTTTGTTCTTTTCTTTCCAATAGCTCCACTATCTTGTCAAAGTTCTTTCTTTATGGCTTTGCATTTGTAGCTTTCTCACATAAATTGCTTCCAAAGGGCTTCTTGATTTTTTTTTTTTTTTTTTATTTTATAAATTTAGTATATCAATTCTTCTACTAGTCACTGGCATGTACGTTGAAACAAATCCAATAATTCCAAAAGTTTTTACAACCAAAAAGGATTTAGGACAACCTTACCCTAACTATCTCTAATCAAGTTAATTCTTTGGACTAGGGTTTCATATTTTTTTAGCTTATAGGATTGAAGGAAAAATATAATTATTACCACCAACATGTATTAGATTTATCGAGCTCCTAACTTAACCTACGGTCTTGATGTCAAACCTCGAGAATACGCAAAGAGAAGATGTGATGTAGCTTTATCGTCTCGCATTTCCTCCAAATGGTAGATGCTGGATAGCCTAAACGTGGTATGACTTAAAAGCGCATTTTGTGTGTGCACAGGCCCGCTCAGAAGACCTTTATTGTCCTTGTGGTCCCTCTAGTCTTATATGGGGATTAGTCTAGACGTGGTAGGACTTAAAAGTGCATTTCGTGTGTGCACAGCCCGCCTCAAAACCTTTATTGGCCCCCGTCCCTCCGTCTTATACTGTGGGATTAGTCCGAATCGCAGACGACTTAGGCGATTTCTGCAGGCAGACAGACCGTCAAGACCTCATGGTCTGACCAAAAAAAAAAAATAGTAAATTGAGATTCCCTTGTAAGAATTTTGTTTATTATCCTTAACATGATGTTTAATCCATGCAAAATATAAAAATAAATTGATAATCTAGATACAAATTAATGGTATTCGGGCTTGATTGGCATGCTAATCAAGGCATCTAGCAAAAGTTAAGTAATTAATTCCAAGTTAACTAAATTCACTTGAAACAATTATCTTTTTCAGGTTTATGGGATTAGGAAAGATTAATTTCTCAATTGATATATCCAAATTTTGAAATTTAATTTTTTTTAGAAATGCACCACTAATTCCTTTTCTTTTTTTTTTTCTTTTTTTTTTGACTCTTATATTATGAATTTCTAACATCTTAATGTTGTATGTTCCCTCAAACCAGTGTAGCATCTTTATGCACCATGACAATATGTACGTATGCCATAAAGTGATGGGGGGCCGGCCAGCCAAACTCATGCTCCTCCTTTACATGAAAAAACAGTTGTACAATGTATATATTGTCTGTTTCAGACTTAAAGATATTCTCGGGTTTAAAATATATCTGTAAGATTAAGACGAGTCCATACTTATAATGTAGGAAACTTTCCCTTCTAACCGATGTAACATTTAATATATGCCTTTTTTTTTTTCTTTTTTTTTTTGTATTGCATAATTATTTACTAGGAAATTAAGGTACTAATCTTATGATATAAAGTTCCTTTTACTCCCTTACCACTTTATTTTATCACTTTTTTTCCCATTTTCCACCATTGTTTTAGCTTGTTTGAACTTCAATTTCCTCCCATGTCAAGGTTGTTGGTGTATTTAAAATGCCAATTGATTACACATGGTATTGATTTCTATACAAGGAACACACCAACTTGAGATCACCTCATGATTCATGATCCATGGATGAGACCCCTATTAATCCCATTCCCATGACTTTGGCCTATACAATGTGAACCAGGTTGAATTGTCAAGACAGATGGGAATGGTGTAAACCTGTATCTAATCATGTCGATATTGTTCGCACTAGGTTCAAGCTTTCATGACTTAAAAATAAGTCTATAAAGTTAAAACAAACAGATATTTATTTATTGCTAGAAACTTTCACCTTATCTGATATAGGATGTGACAGCCTAATTATTTAGCTCAGTAAGGGTAAGCTTACAATGTGAAGCACCTTTTCGCCTTTACTACTTTATTTTAGTACTTTTCCCCATATTTTTACACCATTGTTTCATCTTAATTCAACTTGATTGATTTCCTCCCTTGTCTAGGTAGTTGGTGTATTTAAAGTGCTAATTGATTATATGTTGCATATTGATTTCCATACGAGGAACACTTTGGGGTCTGAGATGTCAGAACTGAGGTCCACGTCGTGTTCAAGCCGCACAATATACGTATTAAATCAGATGGCAAACTGAGTACTCTACATGGCAATAATCTTATTAAAATTACAAATTCAAACACCACTCATATAATAATTAGGTAACACGACATGTAGAACTCGTTTATTAATTTGATCATTTAAATTAATATGAATTACAATTAACCCATCAATATTTAACACAAATAACATATTAAACGTGCTAATATGGGTTAAATTTTTAATTATTATAGAAGAATTAAACGCGGTCAATTTTAACACCTCGTTACACGTTGACAAAAATATAACTCGTTTATTAAATGGGTTATACGGATCAACATGAATTTAACCCAAACATGATTATACTCAATCAACCACGTAAAAAACATATCGAGTTCGTGTCGGGTTCACATGTCGTGTCAATTAAGCCCATGCCCATCGAACTTCCCCCCATAGACTTGCACCTCCATATAATTTGATTAATCATCCTCTTCATGGAATTCTATCTGTTAATTTGAAATGGAAATCCTTCCTAATTTACCTCATCATGAACACATGATTCGTATGAATGTGAATCTGAACCGTATATATATGGTGTATATATGCACTCTAATGATCAATATCACAATAATTAAATACAAAAACAAAGAAAAATATCATATTTACTTGGAAGCCCTTACGAGAAAAAACCACAAGAAGAAGGTTAAAACCTGAGGAGGTCATACTTATTTAAAAATACCCAAACAAAAAGGCCCAGTAGTCATGGATACGCTCGCCATGCACTTTCCTCGTGGATCGCTGTGGGCTATGTCTGTTTCTACAATACATTCATATTTTTTTCTCAACATTTTCGGATAAGATATAAACCCAAAACCAAATTCGGATCACAAATCAAAATAAACAAACAAAAAGAAGTCAAATCATCATCAGATGATACGTTTGGTTTCTGATTCCATCCCCGACATTGCATTTATCCAAAGAAGAGTCAGACGTCAACGAAGTGCATGCTCTTGTCTCCCATTCATTATCCCCTTAATGCCCTTTACTACTATTGTCCGCGTGATCTTCAATCCTCCATCTTTCTCTTTACCATCTCACATAAAATTTTACTGAAATCCTCGTGGAAGATCCATCTGACATTGCCTACAATGGAGGGATGATACATGTGAGCTCAATAAGGCTGATTATCAGTTCATATATTTGATCATTTATATATATATAGATAGTACCTAACCTCATTAATTATGATAATTAATCAAGAAAGTTAAACTTTCTATGGAATTTGTGGGATCATTTTATGCATAACAGCTTTCATTTCCTCTAAAATGTGTTGGACTGACAACGACATAAATCGGCTTTCTTTATGGATTACTGTCGATCGACAATTATTATCATATGATGTCAAATGTTTCGATAAAGTTGTGGAAAACAACTTGCTAATGATCATGCCTATGGCTCTCGAGCCTTGGTTGGGTTGTTGTGAAATTATAATATATATATATATAATAAATTGTTGAATCATGAGAAAAATGATGAAGCATGGTTCCTTGTTTCATTTGAGTAAGTGGAAATATGAAATGGGGAAAATATTGGTAATTCACTGCAAGGTGCAGTTTATACATGGCTGACATTTCCTCATGGATTAAATGAAGAAGTGGTAAAGAAATAAATGCTCTGAATTTTCAAAGTATTCATCAATTCATGAGAAATGATGAGCCGATGCTGTATATTCTTGTCTTATAAATGTACACCTAGTATTTAGTAGCCATATATTGGATTCCAATGACAGAATTAATTCAGTCTTTTGTATCATTCACTAATTGCAACTATTTATCCATCAGAAATGACTCTTTTCGACGATCAAGTATGCATTTCCCGGTTTGCTTAAGCTCTATTTGGAACCCAAAAAGCACTAGAGAAAAGAAAATTGATTTTCTCATGCTTGGTTCCACAAAAAAAAATCAAACATAATCAAAACTTTATATATTTGTAAATTTCTTAGCCTTTGTATAATAGAGAAAAATCTATAAAATAAGTTTGAATAAATATATAAAATTAATTTATTAAGTTTAGACCTATTTTTTGTTTTCCTCCAAATTCTCTTTCTTTCCACTTTTCCTCTCTATTTTCCTCACTATTTTCTTTTCTTAATATTTTCCGAATTCCAAACTGAGCATTAGGATAGTTATACAGAGTGGGGTAGCATGGACTTGAATGATTTATTTCCCAAATGAAGTTAAGGTTTCCACCATCATCAAGCATAATGCATGCTACTATCAAACCATCAATTGATGAGATTATTTTGTGGTCCTCATTTTCAATGATTAGAGAAGTCCTATTTGGTTTAGTAGGCAAGTAAGAAAGGTACCAACAACTTGATTAAGATAATGGCTATAAGATATTTTAATATTAATCAACGACAAGATTACATAAACAAATTAATTAGAGATCTCTTACAAATCTAATGGCCTAGCTAATTGAATACAAGTTGATATTATGTGACAAAACTTTTGGCACTTACAATCTCAACCACCCACTTCCTTGTTTTTGAATCCAAAGAGATGGTAATTACTCAAGAACAAAGAAATTCACCTTTAAAAGTACTTAGATATTGCATTAGATTCAAATAAATATAGTATTCCGGATTGAAAGACAATTATTTTGTATCATGCCTGCAAAATAAAGCCAGTCCCAGCCTCTCTTTTGATGATATATGCACATAGTTCTGAGCACAAATTCTTTATTAAGGGTTTTGATTTTACCATGCCCAATTAAAGGAGTTCCATTTCTAGCATTATTGTTTAGCAGTTTATACCAATGTTATAAAAATCAGATCGGTAACTGAACTAAAAAAGTTACTGGTTCACGGTTTAGAGGCCGAATCAATGATCGAACCACGATCAAATCGGATTAAACCGGGGCCGAAAAAATCACTGATCGACGATCAAACCAATCAGACCGGCCGATTCCGTCCAGTTTTTAAAACACCAGTTTTATACATATGGAAAACTCACTCACATGCATGAACTAAAATAGAAATGGATAGTTTTCTTTGAAGACCAAGAAAAGGTTGTGTAGCTTATGATCATGAAACTTAGGCTATTCCCTTGTCAATGCCCTAAATCATCTCTAACTCCATTATCTGTAACCAATCATAATATAATTCTTATTTGTTTTAGGTTATCATATCTAGAATGCAAAAAGTTGGATCTAGGTTTTGTCTTTTTTTTCCTAATAATGAATCCAACAGATAACAATATTCTTTGAGTTTATAAATTATGTATACCTAAGTAGATTCACTGTTTAAAAGGTTCATATGAATTTTCCACTTCTCTTAAGCTTTGTCCTCTTTTAGGAACCTCTCCAGTACAAGAGGAGAGAGAGAGAAAGATTACCATAAAAGTCCCAAAAATGGGAAAGAATATAGAAATTGCATTGTCTGCCACTACCAATGCCTTCAAATGAAACGTCTGTTCTAGAAAAATTGCCTAAAATTTTCTAACTTGATCCAAGTAAAGCTCTATATATCCATGATCTTTTTTCCATTTCCAATATCAAGAACTAAATGCTCCAAAACTCACTAAAAATAGAAAAAAAAGCAAAGAATAAGAAATAATCAAGCAACATGTATCCTTACATCAACTTTTCAGTACAGATAACTCATACTCAAATATTACAAGTTCTAGTACTACTAGAAATATGCATCATCAGTACTACCATTAACTGGATAATACTGCTATTAATTACCCACTATTTGCTACTCCCAATCTTTTCTGTTCCCACTGACAACAGATTCAAGGGCTCCCACAACATTGCTATGGAAAATATTAACCATGTTTTTAACAAAGCAAATTAAGCAATACTACACACAGGGTATATTTTTGAAAGGGAAAGATATAGAAATGTACCCACATAGGTAAATCTACAGTAGGGAGGAGGATTCCAAATCCATTGGTTTTGCATCTTTTTTTTTTTTTTTTTCTTTGGGTTATTCATGTTGTTTTGAATCCTAAATGCAGACCTTCACTGAGTTGCACCGGTAGGAGGGGGTTCTAGCTTGGCCTTATTAGAGCGCTTTCTCTTCTTCTCGTAGCTGACCCCCCTTGCTTTGGCCTGAAAATCTCGGACTTCTCGAAGATACAGCCTCACTGTTCTTGCACCGAAGGGGTTGGCCTCCGGCTTTCCGCCGTGTTCCTCGTAGGCAGCTCGGAGACGGCCGATCAGAGCGTCCAAGCTTCCCCAGGCCTGCCGGAGAGGGCAAGGACAAGGAGCAGGAGGGTTTTTCAGGCCGAAAAAGGGACACGTCTGGTTATGGACCTTGGTCTTCCCGAACTGGTCGAGGTACCGGAGGAACTCTAGGACGTTTCCGCCATTGCAGAGGGAGAGAGACAGCGGCGGCCGGTGGTTCCGGAGATACTGCCCGAAAGTGTTCCAGTCCCGGCGCTTCTGGTTCTCGTACCGGCTCGGCGCGTAAACAGCAACAGCAGCAGCCGATGATGAGCTGTTCTGAACGTTAGAGGGCTTTATGTTGCTCACAGCACTAGGGTTTCCTGAAACCAAATCCATGGAGGAGTCAGCTATTTCTCTGGATCTTGATCTGATCTTCTTCTCCTCCTCGTCGTCAAGCAGGTGAATAATGATGGAGTGAGCGGTTATTCAAGTGAAAAAAACCCTTTTCTTTTTCAGGTAGATTTTGCATGGAGACATCCTTATGATCTCGATCTTGAAACAGAAACAGAAACAGAAGGAGGAGAGTGATCGTAGAATATTCTTTCTTTCCTCTCCTTTTTCAGGGGCTTTCCCAAATCCTGAATGATGCATGAGACGTTTCAGTTATTGGGTGGATGGATGATTTTATGGAGGATCAGATCATTAGATTTTCCTTTCCCTGAAAAGGGGAAGCAACTGTAGTTATATATCCCAATTCCCAGAGAGAGAAAGAGTTATAGAGATAGAGAGAGAAAGAAGGAAGTGGTCCAGACTCCAGCAGAGAGAGAGAGAGAGAGAGTGAGAGAGTCAAAAAAGAAGCAGAAATAGTAAGTGCAAATAGCAAGACTGAGTACATTATTATTATTATTTTTCTTTTTTTTTAACAGAAAGTACATTATTTTCCTTTGCCAAAATAGGACAAGTTTGGCAAGTTACAACTCACTTCCCTCAGCGCGTGAATCCACATCTCAAAAACATAAAGAATCACTCCAAAAATTAAAAAAAAAAAGTAACAAATATTTTGAATTTGGTATGGAACAAATCAAGGAACCTTCATAGAAATTCCCCACTTTAATCCAAAAAAAAATCGTACCCTTTTCTCCATTTCAATCAAAATCATGGGGGGATAACTCCACACTACAAATCTTAATCAAAACCAAAGCAACATGTCCTTTAAAATCTCCTTCCATCTCTCCATCCAATAGCCAATATCCATTCCCTTAAGCTCTAATTATAAACGGAGAAGTACTAAAGAAAAAACAATAGAGAAAAAGTAAAAAGGAAAAAAAATTTTGAAATAAAATATAAAATAGGTTTAAACTTAAAAAATTAATTTTATATGCATTCAAAATCATTTTATTTGTTCATATGTTATAGAAGGATTAAGAAATCTAAATATATGTTTTGCACTCAGATTACACTAGCCGACACCTGGCGCTTGACTCAAGCAATTTCGAGTAATAAGAAGGACGGATGTATAGGAGATCTGGTACCGAATCCTTTTATAAGAACAAAGAAATAGAACAATGTAATGTAAAGTAAATAGATATAAAAAAAAAACTATGATCAATGCTTTTACGTTTTGTTTGGTATCCAAAAATTATTAGGGAAAGAAAATAGTGAGGAAGAAAGAGAAAAAGGATAAGTAAAAAAATTAGAGAAAAATATAAAATATGTTTAAACTTAATATATTTTTCCTTATCATTTTTTTCCTTTTCCTAATACTTTTCGATTCCAAACGAGCCTTAGTGATTGAAATATTAAATCCATGACAAGGTCTTATACATGGAGACAAATGGGTTTCCCTTGTATAGAAAAACAAAAAAAATACATACAACATGTAAATATATAAATGGGGATTACAAGATTTTAAATTGAATGTTTCCAAATTAAATAAGTATCTAACATTCTTGTGGGGTATGTATATAGTTTATTTCTATGGGTTAATGCCAAAACTACCACTTTTTCTTTGCTATACAACCTAAGGCCCTCAATTAGTATTAGGGTTTTTCTTTCTTTACAATGTATAATTTAGGCGAATATGTACAAGGAATGTGAGTGGTGTTATGATTGATGTGATTTGATGAGTCACTTCCACATAAATAATTTTACATTTATCAAATGTAATTCTAGTGGCCCATATAAATCAAGCAATTACTAGGTCAACATTACTTTTGGAGCATTAAAGTAATCATTCCGATTAATCAAAGTGGGTGCAATTAAGCCCTTGTTACCTTCCAGCCCATTCTGGAACTAAAATCACTCATTTGTATTTTTTTTTATTTTTTATTTCTCAATAAAATAATTCTTTTATAAATATTTAGGTTTTATCTTAGTTTTCAAATCATCATCGTTTTATTATAATATTTGATTTGTTGCTAACTCATTATGACATGATGTTGTTCGTCGTCTTATTGTGATACTTTATTTATGTGTCGATGATTCAGACAGACAAAACGGATTTCATTAGTCGAATATTTCAAATTATGGTTATTAATATGTGAAAATCGGGTGATTTTTAAGCTGATATGATATCAAGGTGCTAGTATATATAAAGTTATTATGTTATTAACTTGAATATGATTTTCTTTTCTATGGTTTTTAACTATTTATATCATCTATTACAAATTTGAATCAATAATATTATTATTTTTTTATAAAAAATTTGGTGAAATTAGGGAAATATCTTAGTGACCAAGGAATAGAATAACGAAGATGATACTCATTTTCAACCCAACAATTACGGAATCCAAGGCTACGCTTGAAACATTAAGACTTAATTATCCCTATACTACCCAAAATTATGGATAAAAGGTTTTGTTGTCGATCAGTGAGATACTTAAGGTATCTTTCAGTTTAACTAAACGTCTTGAGTTCGAGTCTTAAAAATACAGTTATATTATGTGATAGAGTTTTATCATCTTTATGATCTATCTCGAATCATATAAGGATTAACTTGAGTATAATATGATTTATAAAAGTTTTTCGTATGCAGCCGTACCAAGCGACCCTATGACAAAAGAACAGGGTTTTTGTTGTCACCAACCTCGATCCTCACACAGCCCTAACGTGAGCTGACTCCAAATTAATGGAAATAACCCATCTCCAGAAAACCCCAAAATGGAAGGAACCCACGTACTCTCATTTTTTTTATTTTTCTATTTTTTATTTTTTATTTTGTATTTTTATATCATTCTCTTGTTTAAAAATATAATGAATTGTCGATAGAAGTTCAAACTGTTTGAATAAAACAAAACGGGATATTCATATAGTACAAATATTTTTCTTAAATAAAATATAATATTTATGAATGTCTAATATAATAAACCAAAGTTGCATGTCATGGTTTTATTTAGCAAAACATACTCTTTAAGAATCCTGATGCAAAGTTATAATCTTTAAATTAGAGAGGCTATTTTCAGTAATTAATGGAGAGTTTTCACTCTAAAGAAGCTAATTAGCCCCAGAAGAGAATTAAAAAAAGAGTGAAATTATTATGTCAGGTTAAAAATTACAAATATTATACTTTCTACGTAAGTTTATAAGGCGTCTCGTGAGTTAATAACGTCTAAAAATTTATTTTTTCTTTCCATCTTTTGATATTTAAATTAAAGATTTATTAGGCATCTTAATGATGGCTTGTCCCCAAAGTTTAAATATCACCATCTGATTCGATTTCTTATTTATCTTCGCCCAGCAATTACATAAGTATGCAATTCGTTTCATTTTATATCCTCCATACACTATAAATTTGATTTAAAAATATAAATATTTAATTAAAATTTAAAATAAAAATAAATATTCAATTAAAAATAAAAATGGCCATAAATATTTAATTAAATCAATAAATATAAATATAAATATTTAATTAATAATTTTTGTAGTTTAGAAATGCCTTTTTGGTTACAAATATTAATTAATTTTAAAAAAATTTGTACTTCTTATAAAAAATAATGAAAAATAAATGATTTGTTAAATATAAGGTTAAAAATAAATGTGTTGGGATTAATAGAAAAATGAGATCCGATGCTTAGTTGATAAAGATTTTGATTTAAGTTAATTGCATCTTTTTTTTTTTTGTCATTTTTACTACTAAAATGACATGGATAATTTGAATATTTCATTTTTAAGTAAGTGGCAAATTTAAAAATTACGTTGAAAATAAGCAATTTAATGTCTTGTTTATACGTTAAAGTTGACTGGCATTTTTCGCAATTAATAATAGTGTTCTTGTTCGACGGACGTATGTGAGATGTCTTTTATAATGGCATCATTGGCGATCATCGCAACCTATCTTGCTCATACGCATCCACATCTTGACACGTCTGCGATATGCAGTTCGCGCGTCCTCCCTCTGTGCTTGCTCCTTCAGTAATTAAAACTTTTGATTTTCATAAAAATTATTTCTCTTTTCCTCTGCCCGGATAATTCTGAATCGTATACGAAATAAATTCATAGTATTTGTTGGAATTTCGCGTACTTTTACATCTGCTTTCTTTATTGCTTTTCTTCGGGGTCTCTTCCTTGAGCTAACGGTTGCATTCTATATGGATCTTGATCAGAAGTCGAGAAGACTCTGAGTGTATCCTTGGGTTCCCTCATAAGCGGGAACCGGAAACAGGTTGCTTTGCGGTATAATCATCCACTTATCACGGAGTATTTAAGCACCTCGACAATGATCATAAATCCACGGACTCTAACATATTCACCAAACACACCTTTGCAAAATAAAATTAGAAATAAATAAAATTTTCATTAAAATATTTGTTGTAAAAAATTATATGATAGATAAATGACCTCGTCGGTGATGTTGGCTCCTTTGCGAGCCTGTTGCGATCTGTGCGAAATTATCATGTGTTTGTACAATAATGTCGGATTATCCCATCGATTTGTACAAAACATAAAGAAGTCCGTGATGGGTCAGCTCGACATTGGCAGTGCTCCAAAACTTGGTCATCACTCGATCTGAAAGCACGACATCGGTTGCCCAATGCCGATTATCGGATAGGTTATGGTCATCCAAGATATCGCGGTCTTACGTCTTGCCGCCGTTTAAGAAATATTTTCCCGCCTAGCGAAGTATTGGAGGAGATGTCATTTTACGCTACAAAATCAAACTTAAATTAAGTATGAATAAACTAAGGTGGAAAATTAATAAAACAAATTATTTAAATAGTTAATGGAATATTAAATGAAAGATATGTGTGTTAATGACAATAAAATAAATTAATTCATATCAAGTAAAACATTTATATTTAAATTTGTATTTTAATTATTCTAAAAATTATGATTTATGGTTTTTTTCATTTTATTAATAATATTTTATTTATAATATTATAAATTGAAAATAATTAGAAGTTGATAAAAATATTTGTAGGCTAATTATTTGGTCAAAAATGGGTTTAGGTCAAAACGGCGTCGTTTTGTCATTTTTTGAGCCAAAATGAAGTTGTTTTGGCTCTGCAATTTTTTTTTGAAATTCTGCCTGTGCCAAAATGATGTCGTTTTGGACAAAACTACTGCAAAACGGCGTCGTTTTGGACAAAACTGCTTCAAAACGGCGTCGTTTGCGGCAGTTTGTTCAAAGCGGCGTCGCTGACTCTTATTTAAAAATAAATAAAAAGGAAAGCGGCGTCGTTTGTCTCTAAAAGCGAAGCGGCGCGTCGTTTCATATGGCCGCCTACCCAAAAATGAAATCCCCTGTTCTTCCCTTCTGGGTTCGCGGCGGTTTGGGAGGAGAGGCGACCACTCGTTGCGTCAAGATCTCACTTCTGAAGGTAGCGGCGGCGGTGGCCGAGCTTTGGGCCAGACAAGCGGCGTGGGAACGGCGGGCGGCTCTGACGGCGGCTTGGCGGCAATGACTGCGACTTCTTGCCAAAATGGTTAGCTTTCCTCCCCAGATTCTTCCCTTCTTGAAACCGTTTATTGCAATTTCCCTCAGATCTGGAAATCGTTTCCATTTTTTTGCTATTTATAGAATTTTTTGTTTCAATTGTTGGGAGTTCAAAAATGGTTCACGGGTCGTCGTTTTTTGTCAGGGGATTCTCTGTATTTTCCATGCCAGTTTGAATATTTGGTTGAGTATCTGTTGGTTCACGGGTGTAATTTTCTGCTTCCAACGGCTATAATGTTGAGGGTAGGATTAGTTTTGTTGTCATTTTCTTTGATGAAACGATTTATCGACTATATTTACTTAAATTTGGCGATCTTGTTCATGACTAAGTCTAATCACAGTATTGCTCCTTTGCTTTGGAGCACCTTTTTCCTTTAGCATCAAAAGTAAACTTTGCTCCGGTTTTGGCTAGCTAGCACAGGTGCTCTAAGGATAACAAGATAAGGGTGAAAGATAATTTTCTATTTCCGTTGTATTTAATTCCGGTACAAGAAGGATATATATACACATTTTTACATGACAATGGAAGGGATTTTTTTTTCAAAAAATAATATTTTTAAAAAATAATTTTTAAAATATTATAGTTAAAAGAATATTTAGGGAATTATGGTAGATTTAGCCACGTAAGTATGAAGTAGCTGCCACATATATGCAAATATTAAAAAAAAAGATTTTTTTAATCGATAAAATAAAGTTTTAAATCATGTCTTTAAAACACGACAATTTACATTAAAAATCATTGTTTTGAAAACACGATTTGAGAATTTTTCTCTTGAAATCGTGTTTTGAAGACCGACTTTCAAATTTCTGGCTAAATCGAGTTTGAAAACCACGACTTCAAAATTTTACGTGTCTTTAAAAAACATGGAAACCGTAATTTTCTACTTTGAAATCGTGTTTTGAAAACACGACTTCATAATTTTACATTGAAATCGTGTTTTGAAGATACGACTTCAGAATTTTACACTGAAATCGTACCTTCAAAAGACTTCAGAATTTTATATTGAAATCGTGTCTTGAAAACACGATATCTATTTGGCACTTTGCTGACACTAAGTGCAATATATTCCTAAATATTTATTTTTGTACCTTATTTTAGATAATATTTTTTTAAATAATAGTATTATTTTAAAAAGCCCCCATGGAAGCCACATATCTTGGAAGATGTTACAAACAAATATTTGAATTTAAAAAAATTGTTACAACCGATGAGTGGCAGTGAACAATCCACGTGCCACATGATCACGAACGAAATGATAATCAATAATAATGTGTTTCATTCGTGAATGAAAAACGGGATTAACAGAGAGATATGTCGTACCAATGTTGTCACAAAATATATTTGGAGACAATGGACATGTAGTTCACTAAGAAGGTTTTTGAGATAGAGCTATAGTATCTATTGCACATGCAAGAGGCAAGGGCCTGACATTTTGCTTCTATAGAAGAACGAGCAATGGATTTTTGTTTCTTAGATTTTTGTTATTTCATGTCACAATTAAATCATCAACATATACCAAGAAATATAATGTGATAGTTTCCTTATGATAGATAAATAATGAGGTGTCATTGGTTGAGAGAACAAGGCTAAAAGAAAGCAAGAGCCCCTTTAACTCATTGCACCATGCCCATGAAGTCTGTTTAAGACCATAAATAGTCTTGCGAAGTTTACACATAAAGTTAGGGTGATTGCGATCAACAAAGCCCGGAGGTTGTTGCATAAAAACATCCTCTGAAAGTGTACCATGTAAGAAGGCATTATTAACATCCAATTGTCGAAGAGGTCAACCAAGGGATAAGGCAAGAGTAAGGACAATGTGAATTGTGATAGGCTTAACAACCTGACTAAAGGTGTCATGCAAATCCACTCCTGGTTGTTTAGAAACCCTTGGCAACAAGACGAGTTTTATACCTTGAAATGGTGCCATCTGGATTCCATTTGATGCGAAAAAACCTATTTGCAGCCTACAACATTTTGAGAACTTGAAGGAGGAACAAGGTCCTAAGTACCATTGCGAAAAAGTGCAATAAGCTCATCAGACATGGCAATCCGCCATGCAACACTTTTTACTGATTAAGAAACACATGTAGGTTCAACATAATCAAGAGGAGGATGATTAGTTGCGATAGGGCATAACTGTTTAGGTTCAAAGATGTTGTTTTTGGAACGAGTAATCATGGGATGGGATGGGATGAGAGTGTAGAAGGATGAGGATGGGCCAATGGAGGCGGGGGAGAAGGTATAGTTGCTAAGGGAAATGAAATTGGAGATGGTGGAGAGAAGGAAACAAAAGGAGAGGGTGAAGGAGATTAAGAAGTACTTGATCTCGTCGAAAATGTAATCATGGTTGCTATGGATGGCCGAGTTGGTGCTAGATGTAGGGTAATAGGCGAAGATAGTGAGGAAAGGGAAAAAAATGAGAAGACAAGGGCCAAGGAGGAGAAGGATATGTAGACTCGGAAATAGAGGTTGAACAAGAAAATGGAAATCGAGTTTCAACAAACCAAACATGACGAGAGGTGTAAATTTTGTGAGTTTTAACATCCAAGCAAAGGTAACCACTTTGGTGAAGAAAGTATATAACCAAGAAATAGACATGGAGAGGATTTTTGTTTAAGTTTATTAGACATGTCCGGTCTCAACCAAGGAAAGCATAGACATCCAAATACTTTCAATTTATTATAATTTGGCTTTTAATGAAATAACTTTTAATCTAGCGACGAAAACGGGAGAATTGGAGTAGGAAGTCATTTAATTAAATAAACGACGGTTTTGAAAGCATAGAACCAATACTTTTGAGGAACATGAGCTTGATGGAGAAGGGTTAAGCCGATATCCATAATGTATTTGTGATGTCTTTCAACAATGCCATTGTGATGGGGAGTGTAAGGTGGAGTTTAGAGATGCCGAATCCCGAACGATTAATTAAGGGCTATATATTTTGATATAATTGGACGATTAAAATATTTTTCAACAACCTTGAATTGAAGGAAAATGACAAACACATCAGCTTTTAATCGTACGAGATAAAACCAAGAATTCTTTGTAAAATGATCAACAAAGATAATGCAATAATGGAAGCTATGAAATGATGGGAGTGGTGATGGCCCCCAAACACCAATGTAAACCAAATTAAGAGGACCACAACTCTCTAGGCTAAAAGGAAATTTTGAGGATAATAAAAAATGTGTGAAATTAATAAATTAATTTTATATATTTATTCACACTCATTTTATTTGTTTGTCGCTATTATATAAGGGCTAAGAAATTTAAAAATATGTAAAATTTTAAGAAATTTTAATTTTATTTTATTTTATTTTATTATATTTTCTATGATGAAACCAAACATAAGAAAATTATTTTTTTTTTTTTCTTTTCTTAGCATTTTTCGGGTTCTAAACGGAACCTTAAGATTGCAACGTGAGGGTAGCTTCATTTTTTCTCAATTTTTTTTTTCTACTAACCTCTTTTTTCTAAGCAAAGAGGAGTGATTTTTTTTGTCAGTTTTTGTTTGAAATCACTTTTCTACACCTTTTTCTATCTTTTTCTTTTTTAATAAAGTGGTTATTCCACAAAAATTTAGACTCTTTTGTTTTTTTCGTGATTTAATCATCGCCTTCGCACGTATGGTTGTCATCATTTAAAAGATAAAAGGACATGCCTCAGATGACATTTAGCGTGGTGGCGATTTGTGTTTGCGCTGATGAATAACAGTGATATAATGATTAGATAAAGATCAAATCATCGGTCACAATATACTACAGAACCTGACCGCGATAATATGGTCATAACGTTAATATCAACATTACGCTAATTATCAAACGGATAGTTTGAACCAATCATTACGTATTGAATCCTTAGACATTTATTTTGTATTCTTTTTACACTTTTTAGCTTATTTATTCTACATTAATATTATTAGTTTGAACTAATAAAATATTTTCCTTCAAAAGAATCATATTAATAATATAAACCATTAATAAAAATATTAACTTTACGTCATTCAAAGAAAAAACTTTATAAGTCTGATGCCCGTTTCACTTTATGCATAATTCCTCACTTAATCTACCAACTTTGATAACAACGTAAAACTTCAATAATCAAGAACGAAATCGCACTATTCAACAAACCACGAAACGAACGGCAGAGCGCATCTCTCGGCGTCCGGGCGAAAATAGAGTTAGAAAAATTTGATATTCAAAATAGTTAATCATTTTTCGCGGCGAAATCGTTATTAATAAATAGACAGACTTCTTCAATCGTGAACATAAAATAATAAAATAAAGAAAATAACGTATTACGGTTTTATAATGTTGGCAGTATTGTCAATATTATCTTAACTTCAATATTATCATATTCAATCGAACGGTCGGCTTAGCGTTACAGATGTTAAACAACAACACTTAATCGAATGTCAAAATTGGTAGATGGTGGTATTCCAACGGCTTCGAATAATCAGTGGTCAACCGATCGATCGCCGAAACCGTCGGATTTAATAATATCTTTCTATCCGCTGATCTTATTCAACTAAACAGCTGAAACAGGTCTTCCATTCCAACCAACGATCCGGTTTTAAACATTTTACCAACCTCTTACAAATAAAGGGCGCATCCACTTCACTTGTCATCATTTTCAATTTTTTCCAGGTTGAAGAACTGGCGACGAACCGATCGATCACGGTACGTCACCTGAGTCGCCGATGAATCTTCATCCAGAACCGACTTCATCGAACGTTCCACGAACACGATTTCCACCGCCGGTCGCGAACGCCATATTATGTGGAATTTTTCCGGTTGAAGTTTCGCGAATATAGTCCTCGCGAACGGTCATTCAACCCGGAACTGATTGGTTGTTCCTTCCGGTTGTCACCATCAATCCGGCGCGCCCGGATGGAAGTTTCAACACCGGCTCCAGCGAGGAACGTTACAATCGGCGAATTATATTCAGTACCTATGAGATAACCGTTGGTTTCGTCCATGGGGTCTACACGTCTGGTTTGGCGGTTCACTGTGTGCAAGGAAAATTTAATCTGACCTTCCGTAAATAAAACGTATTTCAATTTCATCTCAAGATCCTTGAACATAAAAACAGCTAAAAAATGCAATTCAAAATAATAGAAAAGAAAAATACTTATGAAAATGATTTTCTAACATTGGTCTAACTGGTGAAAATATAAAAAAATCAAATATAATAAAATTTTATATATTTTTAAATTTTTTAGTCTTCGTATAATAAAGAGAAACGTTTGAATAAAACATATAGAATTAATTTATTAAATTTAAAATTATTTTTTATTTTCTTCTAAATTCTCTTTCCTTTCAATTTTCCTCTCTATTTTCATCACTAGTTTATTTTCTTAGTACTTTTCGGCTTCCAAACGGAGCTTATGGTAAACATTTTCATGTTAGTTTACTGTGGAAAAATATAGAAGAAAACTCAAATATAACTCAAATTTTATATATTTTAACTTAGTCCTCATATAATAGAGATAAATGTAAATAAAATTAGCTAATAAATAATAAAAGATTCTAAACCTTTTTTTTTTTCCTAAATTTTCTTTCTTCCACTTTTTCTTCTTTCCTTATACTTCCGATTCAAACCTTGTTTCTCTCGGCATGGTTGACCTGTAGATTGGCATGTTAAAGTTTATGGAAGCAGTTTTCTTTGTTGTCTCTCTAACTGACTTTCGTTTTTCATGTGGATTTCAATAGAACATTTCACAACTCATAGAGTATATATATATATATATATATATATATATATATATATATATATATATAAGGGTAGCTCTAAAACCCAAGGTGCCACCCACTCCCGCCACTGTAATCTCGCCTTGTGGGTATTTTGATGAACTTCAAAAAGGCGCAATAAGCTCCAAAAAAGCCCGTGTCCTCACTTAAATTTTTTTATTTAAAATTTATATATAATGAGATATAAGTTTTATTTATATTAGATAGAGTGCACCTTACTTAGGTAGAGTGATACAAGGAGATATATAAGTAAGGTGCTCCCTCACTTTGCTTAAAAATTATTCATAGTGCATAATGTAATTTTAATATATTAAAAGACAATCACTCAGAAAACGCCATGCTCTTTATACCTCAAATAACTATGATATATCTATATATATATAAGGCAATGTTTTAAAAACCGGACCGATGACTAAACTAGAAAAGTTACCGGTTCACAATTCACTGGTTGAACTGATGGTCGAACCGTGGTTGAACCGGTAACATCATAAATAGATAATTAATATATTATTAAAAATAAAAATTATAAATTATCTTCAATTTGGCTCAACCACCGATTCAAAGAAAACTGTTTGAACTTGAATCAAACCGGTTTATCCACTGGTGTTTGACCGATCCGTTTTTAAAACATTGTATATAAGCATGGTAAGAGTAAACAGATTAGATCAACTGTGTGCTTAATTCCATTATACTGTGGGAGAAGAAAAACCAAACATTTCCATGCCATCAAGACTCCCAGGAGGCTGCAAAGGGGGAAGTGGCATTCTTCCCAACTTATGCTGCTTTGTGATTTCTTGATTCACTCTCTCTCTCACCATTTCCCAGCATCTGGTTGGAGATACATGGATGAATACCTCACTTTCACAATTCTCCAATGATACCTGAAAACCACAATAGCATCAAGGGTTTACTTCTTTTTTTTTTTCTTCTCTCCAGATGGTGATAGAAAATTTAAAAAAAAAATCAAACCAAAAAAAATAATAATGGGATCCTCAAAGAGAAAAAGATTGTAGTGAGTTTGATAATGATTGAGTGACATTGCTTCTTCAGCCCAAAGCAAGAAATCCCTTATACGACATGGAAAATGACATGTCATCACTGATTGTATAACCTCCATGAAAAATAACTCAGAATCTGATCAAAGCCAGAGACTCGCAAGTACAATATAGCATGTCCAAAATAGCGCCATTTTCTTGAATTATGCATAAACTTGAAGAAAACTTCTGATGAGATCCAGACAGTGTAAACAAACATTCAAAAGTTCATTGCTGCTACTGAGAGTTGTATGAAGAGCCTGAAAAAAGGGTTTGCCCCATTTTCAAATAATTATATATATAAATGAATTATAGTTGTATAAAACCTTCTGATTCATCAACTTTCTAATTTAATTGACTATTATTTATGTATTGTATTATAGAAAGATAAGAGCCACAAGATAATGTCACGCTTTTTTCAAGATTATAAGAAAAGGAAGAAATATAAAGAGATGCTGCAGTGAGCTTGTAATCGCAGACCAAAGTTTTAAGATTTGTAATTACCATAAACAGAGGTCCAGCCAATCCTGCATCCAGAATTTCCGAGACATAGTAAGACATATTTGTTGGATCCAAAACACTTATGTACTTAACCCCATCTCAAACCTGCAACAAACAAAATAAAACGTAAGGCATAGACCATTTATTCTGGGAAGATATCATGGTTCAAAACCATTTTTGTGATGAATCATAATATATATACCTTTGGGAAAAACTATTACCTGTTAAATCATAACTAGAACCACAACCTGTGATTCAGAGGTTCTTAATACGTGAAGACCTCGTATAATCTTTGCACTCTATGTCCTTCTATGAAATACATTCATCCAAATTGTTTTGACTGCAAGATGGGTTTCCTGCGGTAGTTCTAGCATTGTCTATCAACTTTGAGCTGGCAGCTGGTCCTATCCTTTCATTGTTATCCTCAAGCAACAGATTTTCCATCTCTAGTTACTATCACTGAACGTTTAATGGGTATTCATACTATAGAACCTATATGAAAAGGCACAGTTCAAGTGATTTGATCCGAGAGCAGTATTCTCACCTTTTCCAACCTAATCCTTTGTAAACCATGAGAAAAGACGGGCAATTCTTCGTTTCTGCACAAGGCAGTTAGTGATTTCACCTGAGCGCCATGTACATTAGTTTAGACGTTAAACCTCTGAACTTTGTATAATCACATGTATTCACTTTAGCACTTAACTGTTTAGGCCTCTCAACGAATTCCACATGCTTAGCAAAAGAAGCTTCTTTAGCAATTTCTAGAACCGGCTTCTTCCGCTCCTCACCCTCATCGTCACTGACAAGTATGATATTACCATGCCCTGAAACGGCGCTCCAAACTTTATTTCACCGGGCTGTCATATACATCACACAGATTTGGTTGCGAAGGGATGACAAACTGGATTTCCTAAACTAAGAGCTGAAGATACAGATTCTTCCTTCATGAACTGCACTTGGATTTCCGCAGCCCTTGGAACTGGACACCTTCGGTGGGCTTCCAGTAACCATAAAGCCTTGATGGAACTCACTTCTGCAAGAAACGTTTCACAATACCTCTCGTCGAATATGATTATGTGTTAATTCTCTGCCCTCCAATCTTTTTTTAAGGATGGTACAGGTCTAGAATTCAGCTCATTCAATACCGTTCCTTCTGAAAACTGAGATAATTTCCCATTAAACCCAGGAATCGGCAAACTGTCTTTGGAAAGGTAAGAACTCAGAGCTAGACCAAGATCTAGCCTCGCCCATCTATAAACTGCACTTAGTTTTCCCTCCAAAGCTTCAACAAGAATTTTTAATTCACTGATATCAGCACTTAAAAGAGGAAAATTTTGGTATTCAAGCACAATGAATTTACCACAATGATTTAAAGTACGCATCAATGGGGAACAGTGACAACCTGCTGCCGAGAGGATTTCAAACTAAAGAGGCATACAACGTATCTCCCTCCGCTGGTTGCAACAAAGCCAGTGTCCATCTCAATGCCCAATAACTCAAAGAAACTCCCTCCTTGCATGCTCCATCTCAACGCGTGCCTGAACAAGAGAAAATAATTTTAAGAAGTCGAGAAAGCAAACAGGAATTGACACCGATCTCAAAAGTTGAAGATGAAGTAAACAAAGGGATGAAAAAAGTTTATATTTTACTATTCTCAATGTACCATAAGTTCCAAATTTGTACAACATCATGGTTATAATGTAATTGTATTGAATATATCATTTTGATCACAGATAATCTAAAAGATATTTTTGCCTTTGCTTACTTGATAAATAAGATGTAAGCACTCAAGTTGGGAACATTCCAGGAGTGTAAGGATTTGCGAAATATTTAAAGTAACTTCTACTAGATTTCATTAATAATATCTCATTGTCACTATTTCCTCACATTAGGTCTCACAAACCCTGTGGAATTCAAAAAAAAGGATTGGTGTTGATTAGTCCAATGAACATCAAGAAAAGCAACAATAAGAGATAAAGCATACCTTGTCGCTGCCAGATCTCATCCTCCCACAGAACTGGTTTCCACCTTAAGCTATCTTACATTTCTTCAATAAATTAAGTTCCCAATTAGCTCTCACCGCTTCCCTCGCTGCCCCAAGCAATAATTTATCATGGGAAATCGATGTCTTCCGCCCCTGCTCACGATAAAGTTCTATGGCATTCTGTCCATGAGTGCAACCAAATAACAGGAGCCACAGATTCGATCACCTGCCCTGTTAAACAATTGGGTTTCACATAGTTAAACCCTGAATGATAAGCTCGAGGAAAAGTCAGAACAAACTCTCCAGGATTCTGAACACATCGATAGACAGGTACCCCTTCAGATTTCACAATGGAGGGAGAAAGTCATGACCTGTAATAAAAAAGATGTCAGAGCACACTCACACTCAGTAACTATGTTCTCATCCTAGAAGTACAGGCTCAACCCAAACCAGAAGACCAAATCCTCTACAAATAGATATTGGTTAAAATACCCAACTTATTGTTCTGAACTTTTTCGCCAGTCCACATTAAATCCTTGAAGTGGTTCATTAAGTAATTCTGACTCATATTGAATTATATTTCTCCATAATCATATATAAAATTTGCATGATTTATAAAGCCTGAACTGCAGCAAAGAATACGGTTCCCATTCTACATTTGATCTTATATGCCACTCTGACCTTTTTCTCTTTCGAAAAATTCACATTTCTCAAAATAATGATAAAGAAAAATAAAAACCACTCAAATACTTAATTAAGGAAATTTTCCATGACCGGTAAACCACCTAAAGTGGGAATCTCTTTATAATATTCAAATTCTAATTAATAGGAATTTGCCTACAATTACGCTGTAAGAAACCAAGTATCTGGCGCGATTTTTTTTTAGGTTTTGAATCCATGTTGCTAACCAACTGGCCTACATTCCATGATTATAATTATCACTGTGTTGCCACCAAATTCACATTAAACTTTCTGTGATTACCATCATAAACTGTTGCAACCATACATATCAAGCCACTGAATCAAAATAAATCTAAGAAAAATACTCAGACCACTCAACAGAGCTTAATCAAGGCCATGGTACAAAAGAACATTGTGGGAAGCGTAATATTAAGGAATTCCAAAAGGAGATTAAAAACAACTAAATCAGAAAATAATTTTATTTCAGAAACATAAGACTTAGAAAATGAAAATTACAAAATAAGGATACAATGTATCCACCATTTAGATGTGGGGAGTTTTTGTTATATTGATCTTCTGTCAGAAAGTAAGATGAAGCTGCTTCACAGTCATTTGGAAATCAAAGAACAAACTGCAAATTTTACTTCTAGATGATTTCAGACCAAAAAAAAAAACTGAAATCTGATTCAGACTTTATCCGGTTGCATAAATTACAAGTCTTGAAAAAAAGCTGCATAAGTGAACTATGCTACCAGATCCTTGTCGGATACTCCTATTTTGCTTTTTTCAATTAAACTGTCTTCTAGAGATAATATAAATTTTTATAACATGCCCATCCCCTATATCAAGAAGATTTTTTTTTCAGTAATATTCTTATATTCTTTCAATTTCACTAAAATTATTACACTAGAAAGATGAATTATTTATAGAATATTTTGAGATAAAAAAGAAAAAGAAGAGGATTAGAGGGGGGAAATGATATTATTTTTAAAGGATATTTTTGCTTTCAATTTATTTTTTATTTGATTTTTCTTTTGTTTATCTTGTCTCAATTTTAAGATTCTTTTAAGTTGAGTCCTCATGCCCAAAATTAGAGTTGTGAAGGATTATATAACTTGACACATACATGCATCTAACACTCAGACCTGAACCGACACAACCTAGGCAAAGTACGTCAAACTTCTTGGGTAGCACACAAAGTAAGTTACTCACCAGCTTATGAAGTAAATCAGGTTGCTCCTCGAATAGATCCGGTAAATACTTTCGCATAGCAGCCTCCAATTTAAGAGCATCTTGCCCAGGCACACCATACCAAATTTTGGGAGCACCCCAATGCATGTAGTTCAAAGAATATAAGTGATGATCTTCAACATGCTGTTCTCAAAAATAAATTGGAACGAAAAAAAGAAAAAAGGAAAAAAGAAAAACAACACAAAAGAATCAGCATAATCTTCTCAAGAGAATCAGCAAATATTAAACAAATTGCAAGATGAGTATTTCATTTTTGTTACTTCAAGTTCCGTTTGGTTCCTAGAAAGTATTGAGGAAAGGAAAGAAAAATGTCAAGGATATATTTGTTTCTACAAAAAATTAAGGGAGAATGAGGAGAAAGGAAACAAATAGTAAAGGGAAGAAAAAAACTGAAAGAAATTTTTTTTTTAAATGTATATAAAGAATAAATTATTTTTCTTGTTTTACCTCTCTATATAAAGATTAAATGATTTCAAAATGCATGAACTTCTAACTAATTTTAGTTATATTTTATTTTCTCCGTTTTATACATCCCCACCAATAAATAGAGACCATTAGTAATAACCGAAGTCTGTGGTTATGTATAATGTTCTTAATTTCATCCTAACTTTGCTTTTTAGAGAAAATACAGAGGAAAGGTAAAATGGATGAAAAATGAAGTAAAAATAAATTACTTTTTATTAATTTTTTCTGTGTATTTTAATGGCAAAACCAAATACGAAAAAGTCATTTCCTTGTGTCATTTTCTAGCTTTAGTAATTTTCCTTCTGCAACTACAACATAGGAACCCTAGAAATTTGAACACAAATTACTACTAAACAAATATAACAATTTGCATAATGAAATGACTTGATTTTCTCAAATATTCTGCATATTCTTAATGGGTTTATGAATTTTTTAATTCTAAAGAAAAAAATGCACTCATGGAGTCAATCTCCATTCTCGGTCAAAATGCACACACAACAGTACGGATACACAAACATTTCTAAGCATACATCTATATTATATATGTCTAGGCATACTAATAAGCACATGATATCAGTGAAAGAAGAATCACGCCTTACCCAACAGAACGAGGAAAAACACATTCCTATATACAACCACGGTACCAATACTCCAGATATATCACCACTTTCAAAAGCAAGAACCGAGCCAGGTAGCTTCGGAAAGTTATTCAAGTTCCAGCCTGATTTTGAATACAAACCGGGCGTAGAACCACAAATGGAAACTTTGGGAAACCTTAACACTGCCAATTTCAAGGTTTGTGTGGCCAAAGTCCCAGAAAGCACTTTATTGAGCAGAATTAACAATAAAGTATTGAGTGGAGCGTTTAGCATTACATGACATACACTAGTCAAATAAACTTCTTGGTAGAAGCTTACTATAATTAATTTCTTCAGTAGGCTTCCCTACAATCCGCCAATATTCACCCTCAATAATCTCCACTGATGGTTCCAACAGCTCCTGAGATATAGTCACATTATCTCTCGAATCAAAGACATTTCCATTCTTGCGGAAGTACTGAGCCCTGAAATCATCAGCATATTTCTGAAATGCATCCAATGTAAACTCCGGACCAGGTTCAAACCCAAAAGTCTCCCCATCGCATGATCCAACTTGACCAAGGCCCACGACATCTTCATTGCCAGGTTCAAAATCTATCCCTGTTCCCATACATCTTCTCTTTTTCCTCTTTGTTTGGCTTTGGACCATCGACATTTTTCTCACTGATTCCCGGTTCTGAAGCTTTGGTTCTGTCCTGAATTTTGTAGTAAAATTTGTGGTCCCTCCTAAATATTTTTCCTGAGAGACAGGAGGCTTCCCAAGAGGAGGGAGTGAATACTGGGCAAATTCCATATGGTTCTGCTCTTGATCGTATGCTTGCTATGTATCTTAAAGTGTCTTCAAACTCCTGTAAACAACTTATGAACTTGGTTTAGGGGGAAAAATCCAAATTTTGCTAATAGATAAACCCAAATGAAAAAAATATAAGGAACAAAGATAGAGGAAAATATTTCAAATCGGGTTTTTGAATATTTGAATGCTTACAATACAGAATTTCACTGGGTAGAATACAGGAGCCCTCAACAGGGTTCACAAGCATCTTCTGTCGCCATCTTAAGAATCTGTCTGCAGCAGATCTAGAGAACGAAGAATGCAATATAAACAAGGATCCAGCAGCGATAAAAAAGCCGGTAAAACACACACAAAATAAGAGAGCTCATAAAGTTTACAGATCAACCTTCTGGCAGTTAATGCTATCTAAACACCCACGGATAACGCCCTTGGGAAGTCGAAGGGAAGATTCTGCAAGAATAAGTAAAACATAAGATACAAGAAATAAAGCAATCGCCAAGGGGAAACCAAATATATATGATTAAAATCAGAAAAATAAGCAGACCAAATTAAATGGCTATCATCGAGAAATATGGTTCACATCCACATCTCAGAGATTGATAAAATTGGAAAATAACAATAAAATAATAATAACAATAATAGCAATTTAGTAATAGTAGTTATAATGGGAAAAATAAAGTAAAATAGCTTAATGACGGTCCATGAAAATTGAAAAGATTACTAGCACTGGTGGTAGTTGTAATAATACAAAGAAAATACTAACTTGATGAAGATGTTCAGTATCAGACTCCTCATCTGAATTGTTATAGAATTGACCATAGTTAATCCAGGGTCTACGCCTGAGGGACCTTGATATGTTTGCAGCATCACTAATGTCAAACTCGGTTTCCATCTTGATCGACTGTGATTCAGAACCACTTGTCGATGGCAAGCAAGGAGTAGCGATTTCATTGTCTTCTGCCCTCTTCAAGGTGAAAGATGTTAGTGATTCAAACCCTGGTGGAACATCGAGATTCTCTTCCTTAACACAAGCTGTAATCAGTTCCGTCCCCATCGATGCTGTCAAACAAGGATAGTGATGATGTCATCATCACAAATTTTCTTCGAATACAGGAGGAGGCAATCTCAAGTTAAAAAGTTAAATAAGAAAATGAACTGATTTAGGGCTTACCGATCTATATAAAACTAAATGGCAATGTAGAGGCAAATCCAGCACTCTGTTCTCCAAAACTCTTAACGAATCTAACAGGTGAACAGCTGGTTGTGACACCACAACAATATTTGAAGTCTTCTAGAGAAGCTTATGCAATACCTCAGGAAACATAAAGCGGGGCTGAGAACAACTGTCCACATAAATAGCAATAACAAAATAATATATTAGAAACAATATACTAATCGGAAGATCCACATGCTCATTATCATCTAAGCTTGGTATGATGAATGTGCATACATGTAGCTAGATGGCATTTTTCAGACAGCTAAAACCAAGATCACCCATGGCCACCACACTAAAATAATAGGAAACCTCGACTATTAGGTAATTGACCAACAATGAATACCAAGCTAACAACCAAACCCATCAAGAAAAAAAACCCAAAAAAAAAAAAAGAAAAAGAAAGCATTAAAAAAATAGCTAATAAAAAGTTGAGCTCATAGGCAGAGCCTTGTTTAGGCTTGCCCATCAACCAGATAAATTGTGGAAATGACTATCAGAGAATAGACCTCACAACCTCCAATAATCAAGATTCTAACTGCAAATTGGCATGAACGCTAAATTCGATAGGTAATGGAACCATCAACCTAATCTCGGGCTAAACCCCAAACAACTTCGATCCTAATGATAACTATTTTTTTAGGCAGGATCACATAACCGCCTCAATTTATAAAACAAAGATCCTTAAAAAGGGGAAATTTGTTAGAAGCATGGAAATAGATGCGTTAAATTAATTTCCATTCCTCTCCTTCTCTAACGGGTATTGTACCATTTGGCATCAGAATCCATGTCCTAGATTTGTTTAAGTCATGGACGAGTCAGCTGAATGGAAATGCAGCCGACGTGACATGGAAAGGGCCACCCTAAGTTCAGCTGCAGGTAGCTTCAGAAGTCATGGGATTATCAGCATGCAGAGGTTATGTCACAATCCAGATTCTTAAAATCTCCTGACTTCACATGATTAACAGTCTCAAGGCCTTTTATCATATTGGTGGTATCCAAAACAACCTCACTAATATTTTTCAAAACAACATTATGGCAAATTCTATATTAATATCTTCTTTTTCTTTTTATAAAAATATTCTTTATTAATATCTTGCCGTACTTATCTCGCATTCAACCTGAAAGTTGACTTTTATATGCACATAGAATCACAATTCAACTGCCAGCATAGAAAGTAACATTAACTAAACATGAAACCCGTATGGGGTAGTACGACTTAGAAATTTTAAACTGGGTGAGACATTTATCCTTATCTGCATACCCTTAAGACCCGGCTCAAGCGGTTAAGGGTTGGAAGCGTTTCTATGAAACAAATGCACACACAAAAACAACTAAGCATGAACCCCCATTACAGGTATAAGGATAAGAAGTTTTTCACAAGATGTCTTACCGAGACATGGACCCCATAAGGCAAGAAGTTTTACAACTTATTTGATTTTTATCCAATTTTCACATACAAGAATGCACACTGAACATGCCCATATAAAACATTTTTTTCATAAGCAAGCAAAAAGATATATTAATAGTGCCTATCAAAAAGCGCACCAAAGACACGGTATAGAAGGGCACCATGGTCAAAACAAAGAGAATATCGTGTTTCTACTTGTATGTACATATAATATTATAATGAACAACATTTATTTAAGCATATTTATTCGTCTAAACATCATAGGCTCCAATTGGGACAGTTTTCTATTTTCTGTTTTAACTGAAACTTGAAGCCAAAGTCAAAATCATAATTTTCTACAAGGTGATATTCGAATGTACAAACATCATTAAAGATAAAATCTCTTCTTAGACAAACCAAAATGGAAGGAAGATCGAAATTCAGTGAGAGATTCCGGAATCCTGGAATACTGAAAGAGCATCCAGATACGATGAGACACACAAATGTAGCTCAGGTCCTTAGAACATTACAAGCTATACACGGATGGATTCACAGCACGGGACAACCAACTCATTGAAGTATACATCAACATCTAAATGAACCAGAGAGTAAAACAATATCTATAATATAATTGCAAATGCATAAACTGACGCATTCAAGGTTTGGAACACTGCAACAAGGTGTCGACTTTGAGGCTAAAAAGGTTGGGCAAATGCCGGAGCGGAGCGTAGCGAAGGGAGCGTATAGGGGTATTTTTGTAATTTGGTCATGTGGCTCAACATCTATGTGTTTTCTTCGGTTTTCCTTACTTCGATTTTATCACCATTGTTGCACGAATCACAACACATACTCCAACAGTGTCCTTCCAATAACTAAATCTTGTTCCAAGCCTAGGCTATCACCGAGTTTCCAATCAGGTTTCAAGTAGCACTTAAAGAACCCTAAATCCATAGACAACAGGACTAATAGCTTTATAAGTAAAAGCAGCACACAAATCGCTATTTCCACCAACATTAGAATGTTTTTCAAAACAGATAAATTCATACAACTATATTTTAGAGAGCAAATAATTCAAGATCCAGAAGTGGTATGTATAAACAGCCAATTTATACATGATCCCTATAAATAACAACATTATTTCTTCATTTTCAAAACCACAAACCCTAATTGCAGCATCAACTCAATCCATCAATTGAACAACTCACAGTGACAAATTAATCAATATCATTGATAAAAATAAATAACCTTTTAATCTCCTAATTTCAGCAGCAAATTCATAAATCATGGGGAATATACAGAAGAGATCAACATTACACCATAGCCAATATAAGAAAAGGAAAAAATTATATATTAGACTTACATAGTATTGATCCAAGAATCTGTAGTTTCCACAGCAAAAATTAAGTTTCACCCAAAAAAACAAAAACAAAAAAAAAAAATAACATGAAACCCTAAAATGGGCTAAAATAGAATAAACGAAAAAATATATATAAAAGGTAGGTATATCAGATTCAACAGATCTAACCCTAATCAGATGGTCAAGAACAGGAAGGGTTATGAAGGGCACTCACAAACCCAGAAAAGACAAAAAAACCCCTCTTCCACATTTAACCCAAAACCAGTTTCTACTTTCTAGAATAAATTCATCAAGAAACCCACAACAAAATCAAACTACAAACCCTAAAAAAAAAATTCATCAAAACAAGAAGGACCCAATTCAGACAAGATGCGGATAAGGTGACCCCCCTCTCCTAAAATTTTCAATAAATTTTCCAAATAATTCAAAACCCTAACCTCAAAAACCAACAAAAACAAGCACATATATGGAAGAAGTAAAAAACAAATTTCAAAAATCAAAACCTTTTAATTAAGGAATGGGGCTAATAATTCCTCACTACCAACATAAGATTTTTCTCTTTTTCCAGAAACCATTAGTATCATGTGACAGCTATTAAAAAGGTAGTTTAGATGAGTCAGACACAAATTTCTTCTAGAGGGGTTAAAAAGGAAAGGAAAAGAAATCTTACAGGGAAGGAATGGTTGGAAAATTAGTAATTAAGAAAACAAATAATGAGTTGGGTTTTATTTTTTTATTTTTGTGGGACAGAAGTTGAAAAGGGGGGCGAGAAATTGACGAGATATTGGAATTGGAATTAGAATTGTTACCTAGGGGTGGCCAGTGATGGTGCTTTCCGTGTCTTTCTTTCCACTTAGTTGGCGTGAGGAGATGGGTGGGATGACTTTTTGTTGCGATTCCTCAATCCTCCCCCTCCAGCCTCGCCCCCTCCCCCCACACGGACAAATTCTGTGGGCATCTAATATCTATTTAGTTCTCTAGCAATTTGGGTTTTTATTTATGCCTCCCCTTTTTTTCTTCAAATTACCATCACATCCTTCTATGTTAGGTATATTTATGGAAAACTTGTGTTTCAGTACTTCGATTCGAGAATAATTGTAAAAATGACAAGTAATGCATTTAGGGTTAAACGCGAGTTTGACTATGTTTCTTAAAAATGTTTCTAGGCCTCTTTTGAGAAAAACGGACGATTTGTAGAATTTTGAAAAACGTCATTGAAACCTAAAAAAGACACTTAGGACTAATTTTGTAGTACTTCTTAAAAGTGTTTCTAAACAAAAAAAAGTTTTCGGTAATATTTTCAAAAGCGCTTTTGAAACCTAAAAAACAATATGGGCATTTTTTGATAAACATTTTGGAGGTTTTTTCAAAAAAAAAAACGCTTTAAATTTTTTTGGATATTTCTAAAATACCTATTTGTTTATCCATAAATATTTATTTATTTTTCCTTAAAATATCTATTTATTTTTTTAAAAAAATCATGATAATATGATTTACTTTTAAAAATTCAAATAATTCTAATGTTTTTGTAACTCTTTTTAAAAATATAATTATAATCATACAAAAATTATTTTATAAAAATAATTATTTTATGTTCTTATAAATACAAATTTCTGTTTTCGATTTATTATTTTTTTATAATAAATAATCACTTTATTATAATGTAATAAATTGTCCCCGATTATAATAAACTGTCCCCATTGGGATGACCCCTCCCCTCCTTGGATGTTAGGCATGTGGACATAGTTTATTAATTAATTCAAAAATTCTATAAATATTTTTTATAATCATATAAATAATTATTTTTATTTTTATTATACAAAATTTTATGTATGTTCATTTATTAATTAAAATATGTTTGCAATTTCTTTTAAAAATGCTCATGATCATAAAAATAATTATATTATATTTTTATTAGTTTATTCATTAATTTAAATATTTTTGAATTCTATAATCATAAAAATAGTTTTTTCAGGTTTTATTAATATAAATTTTTATGTGTTTATATATTTTTGCACTGAAAATTTTGATTTATTATAATATCCTATTTTTGTAATTAAATTATATGTCATTTTTTTTGTAATTTTAACAATATAAAAGTGTTTTTATACCTATGTAACATGTTGAAAAAAAATCATTAGTAGAATAGCTTTTTCATATTCAAATAAAAACGTTTATAATAGAAATACTACTAGATAATGCGTTTGAACTAGAAACACTGCATCAAACTAACCCTAAATGTACTTTTTTTTTTTGTAATTTTAATGATAGAAAAACGTTTTTATACCTATGCGACATGTTACAAAAAACACTAATAAAATCATTTTTTTGTATTCATATAAAAACGTTGTTAATATAAGAATTGTCTAAAAAAGCGTTTTGACTAAAAGTGTTGTTACAAGAAGCAGCGCCAAACTGGCTTTTAGTATGATATACCAAAAATGTATGGAAGTTGTGATTTGACGTAATATACCGAAAATGCCTCTCATCAAGTCAACTCATTATGGTAATATCTATGACTATTAAGGTATTATCTCAAATCTGCTAAGATAACCTCACCTAAAAAATATTTAAATTGAGATACTACTTAATAAATTGTAGGTATTATATGAACAATCATAAGTACTACCATAATTACCAGTGCCAAACAGTTTAATTGGCTTGGTTAGATAAGCATTTTTGGTATATTATGTCTAATCACCACTTTCATACTTAAAACATAATTATTTTATATGAAAACATATTGAATCCAAGTATTTTACATTATTTATTCCTTATTTGCAATTATTCCCGAATCAATAAATCAAAACACAAGTTTCCCTATATTTATTCTAGATGGGTCCCACAAATGGATTGTTAGGTAATAAAATTTAATTTCATTTATTTTAATAATTTATCAATATAATTAAAGCATAATTTACTAGATCACATCAATAAAATCTTTAAATCAATATAATGGTTCGAGCAATTTGGGTTTTTATATATGCCTCCCCTCACTTTCTTTAAATTACCATAATGCCCATCTTGTTAGGTATATTTATTTTAGATGGGCCCCACAAATGGATAGTTAGTAATAAAATTAATTTTACAAAATTTAAATTTTGTTTTTTTTTAAATAATTTATTAAAATAAATGAAGCAAAATATTTAAAGCATAATTTACTAGATTATGACAATAATATATTTTTTTTGGACAAAGACAATAAAATCTTTAAATCAATATAATAGTTAAAACAAATTACCATCACACCTATCTTGTTGCGTATAGTTATTCCAGATGGGTCCCACAAATGGATTTTTGGGTAATAAAATCAATTTTACAAAATTTAAATTTTATTTATTTCATCTTTTATTAAAATAAATAAAGTAATATTTTAAAGCATGATTTACTAGATTATGACAATACAATCTTTAAATCAATATAACAGTTAAAATATAAAATAAATTATGTGACATTCTTTTTTTTTTTTATATCTAATCACTTTGTAATAAAATATAGGCTATCTGGAAATCTCTTTAATTCAAGCAATTTGGGTTTTTAATAGGGTCTCAAACGGTTGAAATGGTAACAAATTAACCCCATGGCACAGTTCGACCCGGAACATAAGGCCGTTGATCGGTCGGCAATTTGATGCGAGTTAATTTGAAAATTATTTTTAAGAGTGAGCGAACAATGGACGGAGTGGGGCGAGCTGGTTGGCCACAGGAGGCAGTGCTGTGGGCCGACCATCCAGAGTGTAGTTCTGGGAGCCTGGGTGTGACTGCCCAGATGATCAAGATATGATTATTCAACTCAAGCCAACATAAATTATATTGACAGACGGCAATGAGATCGGGTAAGGGCAATGACCGATAATTTAATACGATTATTTTTTTTTTTTAAAATTTTAACCTGACTCATCTTGCTTAAATTTATCTGCTTAATTAAATTGTACATATATTTTACTTATATGATAAATTGTTAACAAAATACATATTATAAATAGAGTTATATAATATATTTACAAATAATAATATAGAAATAAGAGATGAGCCAATCAAGCCTAAAGATGAGAACTGGGGCAGACTTATGGCGGACACAGCGACCGGACTTTTAAGTGGCGTGTGAGGCGGACCTATGGGGGGCTTGAAAGCGACAGGGCCTAAAAGCAGGCTTTGTGTCCCCAAATGTGATGAGTGGGGCCGTGCTTTGGCACATCAAAACGGAGCCTACGTCTCCAGGAAACTTGGAACCTGGATTTTTATATATGCCTCTCACTTTCTCTAAATTACAATCACGCCCATATTGTTATATATATTTATTCTAGACGGGTCCATAAATGGATTAGGTTATAAAATAAAATTTACAAAATAAATTTTTTTTTCATAATTTTTAAAAATAAATAAAGCAACGTTTTTTGAAGCACAATTTACTTATATTAAGATAGTAAAATCTTTAAATCAAAATAATAGTTTTTTTATAGCCCATTGAGCACTACGTTATATCGTAAAATTACTCGAATATGTATTGTCATTTGTGTTATTAACATAGATGTTATGTTATATTGAATATATTACTAGTCTAAATCAATAAAATTATTATTTAAAAAAAAAAAAAAAACCTAATGAACAAAAAACATTACCAATTATTAAATACCATATGTTATGAATTATAAAACATTAATTTATGTGTCAATATATATATATATATATATATATATATATATATATATATATATATATATATATATATATATATATATATATATATATATATATATATATATATATATATAATATTATAAATACTTTTTACCTAGAGTGCTGTCCTTTCTGCCTCAAAGTAAAGTCAATAAGTAAAATAAAAACAAAACAAATAAAAGTGACAATCAGCTTCAAATTTCGGAGAAGAAAAAAAGAGGAAAGAAAAGTCTCTTTCCTATCAAAAACCAGTCAAACATGTTTTCTAAACTAGAAAATTATTAATTAAAAAAACCAGAAAAATGCTTTGTGTTCATAATATTATCCCGATGACATCTTATCCAACTGTTATTCATAACCAGAAAATTGGACACCAAACATGGTGCAAAGCAATTACTCACTTCTTAGTCTTCTCTTATACCAACCCCCACCAAACCTCAATAATTATGCTTTGAATTAGTGGTGTAATCCAATCAATACATATTCAAACTTGAACTCGATCAAACTTCTTTTTAGATATTCGAAACTCGACTCGAAAAACAATCAAACTACTCGAACTTGACAAAGCTTGAATCAATTAAAAAAACTAACAGATAAGTATACTCGAACTCGACTCCAATAATAAAATAGTAAAACTCGATTAATCTCATGAACAGTTCGAGTTGAGTATTGTGATACTCAAACTCGACTCAACAAGCTACTCAAGCTCAATTCAATTAACTCACTCTGAGTCGAGTTCAAGTAACTTGACTCAATTACTTGGAGTCCCTTATCCGGTAGAAATATTAGAGGCCGCGAGGAAGGAGAAAACGGGTTGAAGTGCAGAGGCTTTCCACATGGGTCTTGAAAATGGAGTTAAAAAGAAAAAAAAAAACAGATCCTAATTTCCAATTAAAGCAAATAAGTTTTACTAAGTTAGAAACAATTACATGTAGGAAATATAATTCATATACTATAATTATAACTCTAAATGCCTTGTAGTAAAACCAAATTCACCTCATTCCATCCTGTTCAACAGCGCATCTGAAAACGGGAAATAACAACACAAGAAACGGTTTATAAAACCATCCATGTAATATAAAAATAATTTCTAAAAATATGGGGGGCAACAATTAATCCTACCAATGCTTTATTTTTTGGAAACCCTAGCTGCCCCTCCCTTTGTTTCTCTCTTTCGGGCCCTTGTTTGTTAGAGAGTAAGGGTAATTTTTTTACCATTATTGACTTGAAATCACTCATTCCATCGTTTTATTTCACACATCTAGGTTTTCTTTTCCAATAATGTGATTTCTTCCAAATTGATCTAGGTCTTCCTTTGGTTTTTTGTATTTTTGTCGTCGACTTGTTGCGATGTGTTTTGTTGCCGATTTGTTGCGAAGGGTAGTTGTGTCATCGACGGTTAGCTTATTCATGGGTTTTTGCGTTCGAAATCTTATTCATCAGTATCTTAGGTATTCTAGGCATTTTTGAATTATCAAATATGTAAGCTTTGAATCGATTATTTTTTTTATTAACTTGGATGATGCGTTATCCTCTAAATGTGTAACCAAACAGTAATACACGCAAGGTTAATAGTGGAAGGACTAAGAAATTAAAAAATATATAAAATTTTGAAGAATTTTCATTATATTTGATTTTCTTTTATATTTTCCACTATGGAACCAAACATGAGAAAATCATTTTCCTAAGCATTTTTATTCCTTTCCCCAATACTTTCCAAGTTCCAAAAGGAGCCTAAGGATATATTCCTCAAATGCTAATCTAGAATGAATGAACAATAATTCCGATAGCAGGTTCAAACGCTCATTTCAAAGCACAATAAAATCAAAACGATAAGGGTTTCTTTCTTTTGGTTACTACTAGGGACAAATGTTTTGTTGACTCTCTCATTAAGAAAATGGTTCATTAGGCTGCCAAATAAGAAAAACGAAGAAAAATCGATAAGAGGAAAAATCGGGGAAAAATCGGTAAAATCGTCGATTTTCAGAAGCGGAAAATACCGATTTTCCGCAAAAATGTCCTTGTTGTAGACACGGCAATGCAAGAATTTTTGAAAAAATATCGATAAAATATCAGTAAATATCGGTAAATATCGATAATGACTATTTGACTCAAATTTTTATAAATCACATTAAAAATCATCTGAAATCTATTTCTGGCTAGTAATCCAGCATCTGAGCTCCGTTTAACTTCTCAAATTATTTTTTCTTTTTGTGATTTATCTCAATATTTTGAAGATCTTATTATGAATATTATCTTCCATCAAGATGAAGATCCCCTTCATCGAATAATGTAATGGAGTCATCGGTCTTCGTTTTGGTTTTAAATTCTTATTGTAATGTAATTTCTCGATAAATTATAATGAATATTGTTTTTAAATAAGTATATATTTCTTATTTATGTCTTTTTGGATTAATAAGTATTTAATGAATTTAGAAGTATTTTTATTAATTTTTTTTCTTTCTAGATATTGTTGTCAAAATATCCATCGATGTTTACCGATATTTCCGATATATCCGTAATTACCGATATTTTGTTCCTTGGTTACTACCATAGGTTCCAAATATTTCTATCCCCATTTGATCATAAAACAAAAATATTTCTATGCATTCGATTATGTTAAGCGTGATATTCGTCATTAAGCTCAAATGCTCTGAGGATTTGAGCTTTTAGGAGAGTTGGTCATTCTTGTGATATCGAGCACAGTTTGTGGGGAGGTCTTGAGTTGAGCTACCTCTTTCTGTTATTAAGATTTGTTGGTTGAAAGTCCCAGCAAAGGCTTTATTTGGTTTATTTGACTCTCAAATGCGGGTATGAAGTACACGTAAGGAGGGTGTTAAAGTATGATATTAAATGTGGCTCGAATCCTACTGAGTTTGTTCACAGGAGAGTTGGTCATTTAACAGTTAAATCGAAAGAATCTTGTGTCTAGCTTCAGTGCTTGTACTGCTCCAATTAGGTCGGTTTTTCTTGACAGCTCACTTTATCACAATACACTCTTATTTGAAAGCTTTGGCTTCTTTTGTACATGGTTCTAACTCATTTTTTATTTTCCTCCAAATTCTATTTCCTTCCATTTTCCTCTTTATTTTATTTCCTAAGTACTTTCCGGGTTCCAAACAAAGTTTAAAGGTTTCTTTCTTTGGTTACTACCATAGGGTCCAAATATTTCTATCCCCATCTAATCAAAAATCAAAAATATTTATATGCACATTCAGTTAAAACGGAAAAGAGATACTATGTCTAGCTTCACTTACTTGGCTTGCTATCAATTAGGTCGGTTTCTTTGGCTGCTCACTTATGCAATACGCTCTTCTTTGGAAGCTTTGGCTTCTTTTGTACATTTTATTTTCCTCCAAATTTTATTTCTTCCACTTTTCCTCTTTATTTTATTTCCTAAGTACTTTTCGGGTTCCAAACAAAGTCTAAAGGTTTCTTTCTTTGGTTACTACCAAAGGGTCCAATTATTTCTATCCCCATCTGATCAAAATAAAAATATTTATATGCACATTCAGTTAAAACGGAAAAGAGATACTATGTCTAGCTTCACTTACTTGGCTTGCTATCAATTGAAATTCGGTTTCTTCGGCTGCTCACTTATACAATCGCTCTTCTTTGGAAGCTTTGGCTTCTTTTGTACATTTATTTTCCTCCAAATTTTATTTTCTTGTTTTCATAACTATTTTATTTATAAATCTTTTAGGGTTCCAGCAGTCTAAGGTTTCTTTCTTCGGTCACTACCAAAGGGTCCAATTATTTCTATCCCCATCTGATCAAAAAAACAAAAATATTTCTATGCACATTCAGTTAAAAGGGAAAAGAGATACTATGTCTAGCTTCACTTACTTGGCTTGCTATCAATTATGTCGGTTTCTTCGGCCGCTCACTTATGCAATACACTCTTCTTTGGAAGCTTTGGCTTCTTTTGTACATGGTTCTGCCAAGTGACAGTCAAGAAACAGCCAGAGTAAGCATAAACCTAAAGTAAGGCAAAGTATAAACATAATAACCGCGTAAATGCACCTTTTGCCTTTCCAAAGCTTCAATGTCTGTCCTCTCCTTCCAATTGCTCTTTCGTAGTTTGATCGGCCTATTTCCAACATATTTTCCTGAAAAATCGAGATTTAGATCGACACACTTATGCCATTATAGCAGAAACCTCTTAACATTGTAAGTAATTATAACCTTTTCAGCACTGTAATATTTTCAAGATGTAAGTAGTACAATTATGTTACTAATAGCACAAAATTCGATGTTTGGTTGAAATGAAATCTTTCAATACTATTAGACCAACTGGACAAGGAAAATTTACATGAAATGTGTGATTGACTGACTATATAATACTATTTAGCATTTTCCATTTTTCCATGTGACTGACCACCTAGGTATTATTAGGGCTAAGAAGTAAAGTTCGTCTTGTACATCATGGTGTCAGCTAAGTTTTACAACCACTCGGGTAGAACTCGCCCTTAAAAACTAGTTGTCAAAGGGAGGGAGCCCAAGTGGTTATAAACCCACAAGGCCAAATTGTAACTCAGCAACGTGGGACTCATAACTTGTCATAACAATCTATCCCTCTTTCAAAACCAATGTCCAGGGTGGCTGGGGACTTCGCGAACCCCACGAATAGCAGCCCTCCCACAATTCCAGGACGAGGACCATCCCAAGGAATGAACCGCTCTGATACTACTGTTACAACCATTTAGGTAGAACTCATCCTTAAAAGCTAGTTGTCAAGAGGAAGGAGCCCAAGTGGTTATAAACCCATAAGACCAAGCCATAACTTATCGATGTGGGACTCAAAATGGATAATAACAGTAAGTTGATACCAGCATCCTGTCAATGCAGTAACCAGGCAATTATCTATTTGTCTAATGCTGTCCATGATCAACAGCCCAATAAAATCCAAAAAAAATGTTAGCTAATAATTATAGACAATATGTTTTGAAGAAAATGAAGGAGAAGATTAAATCTGATTAACAAACTCTACGGTATTTAGGAGGTAGATTACATGTCATAATCTCACATGCAGTGAAGAAAGTGTGTTCAATGAACCCCATGCAGACTGCAAAAGATCATTATGAGTTTCATTGAAACAATTACATTGTTATGCATACAGGCCAAACTAGAAACTTGAAAACATGGAAGAAGACGGAACCATGAAAAGATCTATTACCATTCATTTCCTTAAGAGCTGCAGCAAGGTCCAAAGGGTTGGAAAAGCTAACAAATCCATAGCCCCTGGTTTTTCCTGTCCGCTTATCTCTGACAACCTGTGTGTGCGAGGAACTATGAATTAGTTTCCAACAGTAAAAAGTAATATGGCAGTCAAAAATAATCGGTTAGCCTCCAAGATCACAGCAATTAATGAAATGTCCACAAAGATGACACATTTCATATGTTCATGTAGATGCAGGGACACAAGATTTGAGATAATGGAATGCAACCGATAAATTAGTATAGGTAACCCGTCACAATGAGCCAGCACTTGCAGAGCTCAGAGCCTAAACCTGCACACCTGTCAACTAACCCATTGAATCTCAGACGGTCCAAAAATCATTGAATCATATTATGATTGTATAAAAAAATCCTTTTAAGATCTGTTTGAACTTTGAAATAAATAAATAACAGAGGAAGAAAAAAAATCCAGCAAAGAGGAGGGCTCACCATGTAAAAAATATCTAATAATAGAATTCCTAAGAGAAAAAAAGTAAAAGGAACTTGAGTGAAGCAGAATCTTACCTTAGCCATATTGAAGGAAGGAAATCGTGAAAATGCTTTTGAAAGAACATCATCATTCACCTCATTGCCAAGATCACCACAAAATAAACGAAAATCATCTGCAAGATGCCAACAAATCTTCCAGGCATGAGAGAAGCATATCCAAGGAAAAAGGAGGAGAAGGAACATAAGTAGCAGCATCATAGGAATAACATTTTTTGATCAGAAACAAAACATCATAGGAATAACATGAATGAACCAATGTGATATCAATAGTCAACAAGAAACGCACATCGCACATGGAAATCTACTTTTTATCAGGTACTGCAATATTATATTCATAATCTTCTTTTTGACTATGAAGGAACCATGCATGGCAACTCATATAAGGCTGGTCTCATGTAACATATCCCAAATTCAGATCATATCCTAGCATAATTAGATTGTTCACCAATGGCTGGTCCAAGAAACCAAAATTTGGAATTACACTTTCACTCGACCAAAGAAGTGGTAATATTTTTGTTTTTACATCTATATAAATTTTGTTTTTTACCGATCAAAAAAAAAAAAGAAGTGGTAATATTTAATTAGGGGTAAAAATTGGATTCGGCTGGATGAAGTTGAGCACACAGGTTGAACCATAAATGTAGCCCAAATCAACTCATCTGCACTTAACAGGAAGGAATGCTGAACCTGATCCTCCGCCAATCCAAAATAAAAATTGCTGAACCTGATCCTCCAATAGAAAGCTGAAATGGACTAAGAAAATATCTAAAATCTGATGATAAGTACAACCTAAATCAACACCTATGCCCATACTTCAAAACCAACTCATCTATATTGAACAGGAATGAAAGTTGACTCTGATCCTTCCAAAGCTGATATGAATCTAGAGAGAACCAAAAATCTGATTGTAAGTAAAACCTAAACCAATTTGTACACCGATACTTACAGTCTTCCACATCAGCCAGGAGAAAAGCAACTAGTTTTTCTTTTCTTTTTTAAGAAAATTTTCCTCATCAAGCGCATCTAATACAGATTCTAGTTAATCTATGAAGCACAATATTCTTCCATAAAGATAGCAATTTTTAGCAGTTAGGCATAACCTTCACAAAATACATGCAATACATAGATTTGGATTTACAAAGAACTGACATATAAATCAAGGCCATAACATGTATTTGAAGTAGAAACTAGGAAATAATACAGACCAGATAGCAGTCTTGATGACATCTATCAAACTGCAATTGTACAACCAAAGCAATAATTTGGTTGTTCTTAGTTTCAGATTCTGTGAAAGAGATGCACTACTAAGCAAAACAAGCTTACAACAGTCATTATACATCTTACAACATTCGGAGTACTCTTTGCAATATTCCCATCTACGTAATGTCTTTATTTTAGATCCCCGGGACATTCAGATTGAGACTGGAGCAAGTTCTAAGGGATTTCTTATGGGGAGGAGGAGCTTTGGTTTGGTGACCTCATTTGGTCAACTGGTCTACTGTTTGTACTGGTAACCATAAGGGTGGGATGAGGTGAGAAATTTGGCTATTCCTGAAAAAGCCTTGATGAGCAAATGGGGTAGGGTGTTTTGTGAAGGGAAGAGGGGCTTTAGGGCATAGTGTAATATGTGCAAAATATGGGGAAGATGAGGGTGGCTGGCAGTCTTATGACAAAAGAAATGTGTATAGAGTAAAGGTATGGAAAGCCATCAGAATGGACTACGACGTGGTGGTAGTAGGGTGGCTTTCATCTGGATAGCGGAAGGAGGATGAGATTTTGGTTGGACAAGTGGTGTGGCGATGAAGCACTGAGGAACGCTTTACCCTCTTTATTTGCACTAGCTTCTTCCAAGGAGGCTTGGGCAAAGGAGGTTGAAGTGATTCTACCAAGGAGAGGCATGCATTGTTAAGACACCTTAACAACTAAGAGTTGGAGGAGATGGAGAGGTTTCTTTTGAGGTTGCAAGGGAAAATGGTCCAAAGCAGGGAGGATAAGCTAATGTAGGTGGGGGCTAGAGATAGGAAAATCTCTATCAAAAGGTTGTATAATGAGCAGGACCAGGAAGGATTGTGAATTTTCCTTCTTGGAAGTCTTGGGCCCCTTCAAAAGTGGTTATCTTTGCTTGGGAAGCAACTTGGAGTAGAATTTTAACATTGTACAATGCTCAAAGGACGGGTGTAGCGATGCTGAATAGATGTTATCTTTATGGGGAGAAGGAAGAAACTTGTAATCAGATTTTGTTACATTGTGGAAAGATTAGGTCTGTTTGGCATCTCCTATTATCCTAATTGGCATGTCTTGGGTTATTCCTCGTACAGTGAAAGAGTTACTTCTTAGTTGGCACAGGGCTTTTGTGTGAACGAAAAGAAATAAGTGTGGTAAACAGCCCCCTTATATCTTTTGTTGGACATTTGGAAGAAAAGGCAAAGTAGAGTTTTTGAAATGAAGGGAAATTTTGTGCATTCACTTATAAGTAAAATCCTTGGGTGTGGTCTTCTCTTTTTATTCATGACTCCTCTTTTGTTACAAAGTTTGTGGATTGGTTAGGGTCAGGTTGAGGGTCAGTTTGTGCTTCGTTGTTTTTTTTTTTTGGGTGGCATTGTAAGCGCCTATCATATACCTCCTCTATACTCTGGGGTGCTACTAGCTGATTGTCTTCTTTTCTTAATATACTACACCTTATTTATCAAAAAAAGAAAAAAAAAAGTCATTGTACAGGAACAAAGATTATCTCCAATCATCTATATGAAAAAAAATTTACAGAAAATAATTACCCATCAAAAATCAAATTTACAGAAAATAATCACCAATTTTTTTTTTTTATAAGTAATCACCTATTAGTCATTTTGAAAAATAGTTTAATTATTAACTCAAATGATATAATTTACACAAGGGTTGTCATCTTCATCAGTAATGCAAACAGAAAGAAAAGAAAAAGATAGAGGGAAAATGAACTATACTTTCTGGCCAATCAGCAAGTGTTGGATCCTCCCAGGATTGGCCTGCAGCTTTACGGGGAACCGCTTTCTTCTTTGTCTCAGCTTTGTGCTCAATTTCACTGCTAGCAAGGGCAGCTTTTACACTCTCAAGAGCTTCAGGTGTGATTGTCTGCGCATCCCTTTGGAATAACTGTTGAGCCTGTTTACACATGCTACAAAATTTAAAACAAGAATGGTAATATACCCAAGGATCATACAACTAATCTCCAGAAAGAAACTTTCATATGCCTTTCATAAAGGATAAGAATTATCTTATTTTTGAAACAGTCGCATGTGTAGCATTTCGGTATAGAATTTCCAACCTAAAAATTGTAATTTCACTCTTGTTTCCGGATAATAAAATTTCATTTATTATTGATTTCTAACGAGAAAAAAAAATCAATTAAATTTTCAAAAAAGAAAAAAAGAAAAAGGAAGAATAATTCTACTATAATCCATGAATACTTATAGAATATTTAAATCAAACAATGATCATTGCAGCAATCCATGTGGAGATTTGATCAATTCGTCAATTCAATAAATAAAAAAACAGATAAATCCTAAATCCACAAAATAATTCCACAATGGAAAGCAACACTTTTTGAGTTCCACGAAACCGAAACCCCAAATCAAAGACATAAAACCGGGAAAGACATATACTCTTGATACAGCAGGCGAGTGGAGCTCTTGAACCATTATTTATTTTTTTTTTTTTTTTTGGACAGCAATAAGATCTTCTGCAGTAGCATAAGTTGGACAGACAGTGGAGGAAGGAGTATTAGGACAAATTTACAAGACAACAATAAATGGATCAAACTTTGTTAGAAGTGAGGAATGATATAGTGGAGATGAGGGACAAAAGGAGAGAAGCTGGCGGAGGGTCCTGCCATATGATAATGGTGAGATCAGACTAGACTGTACTAAATAGTAGTCCATTCAAATTAAACTAGTTTCAAATGGCGTTGGTCAAATCTATACTCCTCCTTGTTGGAAAAGAGATAGAACAGACGAACTCCAATTTTTCAGAATTCTATCAGTTTCTGGAATGCTTTGAACCGGAATGCTAAGAAGGAAAAAAAAAAGAAAAAAGGAATTTTCTATTTTCATTTTTTGTTATTTGCTTGGTAAAAAAAGGAATTTAAAATTAATAAACAAATATATTTGAGGCCATGTTTTCAAAAAAATAACCGATTCACGATTCATTTATTAGATTTCAAATAAGTAGTGAACCGAAATAAAATCCATAACATTATAAATATATCATTTATATTTTATTAAAATAAATTTTTTTAAGACATTTTAGTTTCAAAGACTCGAAAAGTGTGAATACTTTATTATTTGAATTAGGTATGATCGGCTGATTCAAAATAATTTTGTAAAATTCAAAATATGTAACTAAACATTAATAATATTCTTAAAATTATTTATAGATTTTACACAATTATGTTCATATTAAATATTGTTAAATAAAATATATATAATTTTTAAATTTGAAAATATATTAAAAAGATAGAAAAATTGTTCATATATATATAATTTCAATTTTAAGGAGGATACGGTGTAAATCCAACTCGAGGAAGAAATGTAATTAGAGTTTTTTTTTTTTTGGAGCGAAAATTTAATTAGAGTTCAAATCGAAAATTTGCAACAATTTAGAATTGAAATCAAAATTATAATATTACCATATTTAATTCCAATTTGCATAGACAAAAATAAAGATAATGCTGTGATTGATGTAATAACTTATGTTTGTTTTAGGCTTTTTTTTTCTGACATCAGCTAAACTATTTTTTAAACTCAAGTTAATTTAAAAAAAAAAAATTTGACAAAAATTTTAAAAAATAGTTTCTATTTTTTTTTTAAATAAGTATATTTTATGTAATGCTTTTCAAACAGTATTTTAAATTAATATCTAATATAGCAATATATATATATATATATATATATATATATATACTACCACCTCTATATATATATATATATATATATATATATATATATATATATATATATATATATATATATATACTGCTATATATAATTTAAGATAATAAGTTTATTTATTTTAATTTTTTATGCATATACTAAGATGTAATATGAATGCTATATAAATGTTTTTATTCATTATATTGATAAAGTTAAATTTGTTGGAATTTTAGGATATCCCTTTAGAAATTTGAATAATATGATAAAATACATACGGAATGAAATACAATCGATTTGTGAATCTTCTAAACAATGATTGATTTGTAAATCTTAATCTTCTAAACAATAATCATTTTGCAAATCTTAACAAGAGAGTGTGGACTCTAAAAATAATAAAATGCCTTTCTTTTCGGATATTGTAGAACACAAAGAATTTATATTCTCTCTCTCTAATATACAAAAATAAGGTTGTATTTATAAACGGGTCAATGGGTCATTGAATCCACTTACATACTCTGGCTTAAAATTAGTCCATATAAAATCAATGGTCCAACGTGATTCTAAATATCTAATTTGCTTACTCAGGCTTAATTATAACATTTTTCACTAGCCCTAAAGCAAACTCGAAGACCCATATCGATTAAATATTGCACATAACATTAGCCACTTACAGACGGGTTTGCGAGAAGGCCTGTGTTACTTTCCAATTTTGGCTCCCAAGGAACTGAATATCCAAATATGAGAAGAACATATATTCTATGATCCGATTGGAAGTTGAAAGTCTCTCATGATTCGTTTCATATAATTAAATATTTAAATAAATATTTTTAAAATTTTATTTTCTCAAAATTTAGAAAAAAAAATTAAACGATTGATTATTTTTAGAAAAAACAAACCAAATATTTAACCCTATTAAATACTATTCACAAAAGTTGGTAAGCATTTCCCTAAAGTTAATATACTTTGCTCCAAATGACAGAATACCTTGCACAAATATATCAGTGTCTAAAGTTAAGGGCTTGTTTGTTTAATGTTTTTAAAAACTGTTTTTATTCTAAAAAACATGGAGAATAAAAAAGCACGCCAATATATTTGATTCCCGATTTTTTTCGCAAAATCTAGCATGAAAATCTTAGAATTTAGAGAGCAAAGAACATTCTTCAAGAAAAAAGAAAAATGACGTTCTTCGTGTTTTTAAAAACAATTCTCGAGAATAATTTTCAAAAACAAAAACCAAACAAGCCCTAAGTTTCTTTTATCAAAAGGAGAACTAATGCATGATACATTTTCAGACACCCAAGTCAATAGTAGAGGTCTTCCTATGGTTTTTTAAAAGAGCTTTGTGCTAAAATAATTTTTTTTTAAATTCCCAAATTAACACATGTTTCAAAATAAATTCCAAACTAATGTGTTCTCATAAAAACCGTAATTACTGACTACGGTTTTAAAATTTTATTAAGTCAAATCCGTAGTTAGTAACAACGGGTATAAACTTGAAGTTAAAGTAGTCACAAACTATAATTTTAAGCACTAATTTAAAAAAAAATTTCAAATTTGTATTAGATTGATATTTTTTATTTATTTTAAAAGTAGTATTCTTGAACAAAAAATTTATTTAAAAAGTATCTTCCTTGATTATGTCATGAGATGTGATGGTTAATGGAGTATTTTTTGCCCTACAATTTACTAGCATTGTTGAATTTACATCTATAATTTGCATTGAAATCATTTGATAATCTTGGGGTAACATTTTTTGTTTTTGAAAGCAAAAATAACTTCATCAATTCAAACTTCCAATATAATAGATCGATAAATCCAAGATACAAATTACTAAAAACCATAAATGATGAAACAATATCCAGATTAATAAGATTATATCAATCCATCATATAATTGAGTTCAGGTATCAGAAATTTGATGAAAATATTAAAATAACAAGAGAAAAGGAGACAGAAAAAAAAAAACCATTTGCCCTCAATTTTGGGCCACAAATTTAATTTTTTAGAATTTTTTTCCATGAACATCCAAATTTAAACTCAAGATTGCCTCAGAGGTTATTAAGGTAAACTGTCTATGTTTCTTCAACTGACTGATTTTGTTCAACTATAGACTGACAAGAATATTCACAAACAGCAACAAAGATGATTCCCAGAATGCAATATAATAATCCAAGCAGCAAACATGGAAAACAAAAATAGGAAAAAGAAGTCGGTGTTTTGGTATACTTTACAGATCAAATAGTAGCAGATTTCACATTGTCCTTAAGAATCCACGAACTTCAATCAGGAAACTGTGTAGATTCTTTCTGAATTTCTGGTAGTTGGGGCGGTCAAGGGTTGAAGATAGCTGGTTTGAGCTTGTTAGGGACTGCAATGCATTCACCAACCTTGATTTTAGCGTTGGATTTGCTTGACTATCGGCTAATTCCTGCCCTAGTCTCTGCAACAAATCAATCCCTCTTCAGAAAAAAAAAAAAAAATTTATAAATGTGTACTGAGGAGAGAGAGAGATGGGGGAGAGAGAAAGGAGACTTCAATGATATAAAACTCATTTAGCTCTGAAGAGCTCTTGCCTTCACTGGAGTAATCTCAGGTTTTCCAGCAATTTTCTTTAGGAAATCCTGAATGACGAACTGTTAGAACCAATTGGGTAGAACTCATTTTTAAAAGCTAGTTGTCAAGGTAAGGGGTCCAATGGTTATAAATAATGTTTTAAAAACCGGACTGATGACTAAATCGGAAAAGTTACCGGTTCACGACTTGGGCCGAACAGCGGTCGAATCGGATTAAACCAGGACCGGAAAGGTCACCGATCGATGGTTCGATCTGGTTTTTAAAACATTGGTACTTATGAACCCATATGCCAAGTTGTAACTTAGCGATGTGGGACTCGGAATGGATCATTACAGGAACACATCTGTAAACTTATTCTAGATGGTGGTGGTGGTGTACTTTTTTTTCTTTTCCTACATAGATACCAATGGCGAAATATCCAAAGCTTTAACTTCAAAAAAGAGGAGAAAAAAAAGGAAGAAAAGATAAAAGAAAAGAAGTCCCTGAATCCATTGCATGCTGAAGGCAACCATATTTTCTGATATTCAAATCTGACTACAAGTTCTTCACCAACAAATCATTTAGGTTTGGTTTTCTTATATGGTGATGATCTCCCACATCCAAAAGATCTAGGATGGGAAGATGCAGAATACTGAACAAAAGATCTAGAAACAACAGTAACCCATGCATGAATCGGCACCATCATCCAGAGGGATCTACCAGATAGTCAAGCTCTGGAAGAACCTTGATTTACCGTACAGATGAAAGGTTTTTTTTTGGAGTTGTAATGAGTTTACCAAGAAGAAAGAGTTTTATAAAGGGGGTAATACCTGGTATACACTTTGTTCAGAAAGGATTAATGGTAAGAGAGCATCTGCTGCAATTCCAACAAGATCGGTGCTACGGCCACAAACAGAAGAATTATTATTAGCACATGGTTGCAGAAAGAGATATGGATTAATCATAACATGCAAGAACACACCCATCTTCATCAAGGAGACTTTGATTATGAATTTGAAACCAGAGACATGATTGAAGCTGGACTTTGACATTAAATGACCTTTTTTTTTTTTTTGGTGAAAGGAAGCTACGGACAAGAATTCTTACAAATTCTATTAAATGATGAATCGCAATATTCTTCAAAACCAAATGTTATAACATCCTTAGGAAAGTTTGACCACAAAATATCAGAATCAATAATACAAATACCTTTCTTAGCTAAACAATTTGTTGTTCTATTTGCTTCCCTATAAATATGACTACATTTGTAAATGTTTAAATTCTGAGTTAGTTTCCAGAAGTCCTCCATTAGGAAAATTTATCCTTCCAGGAGAAAGGATTGAAATGGATCTCTGACAATCATTAGGCTCAGAAATCCCTTTAATTTTCACTGACTTTGTTTTGATTCCCCTGGCTTCTTATTATTTTTCAGATACAAGGATAGAAAATCTCTGAAAAGTTGTTCAAGTTTCCCTGAATTTCATGCTTATCAAAGAAAACTATTGGAATGTAAAATGTTTGTTTGAGGGTATAATATACATTGTATATCCATATCTTATTAGCTTAAATTTGGAGGAAAATTGATCACTAGAATATTTGGATATGTTTGGTTCCTGTTTTTGAAAACTGTTTTATGTTCTCAAAAACAAGGGGAACAAAGAAAACAGGGCAAACACGTTTGGTTGCCAGTTCTTTTTGTTCTAAAAAACACAAACAACACTTAAATTAGATAACAAGTACAGCTTTCAGAAAACACCAAAATGGTGTTTTCAGTGTTTTCAAAAATCAAAAACTGTTCTTAAGAACAGTTTTCAAAAATAGGAACCAAACAAACCCTTTATTGCCCGGCAATTTATTAATCCAAAATCCATACTGTAGGTATATACATAGTAGAACCTAACTGCATGTTTATTTTCCTAATTTGTTGAGCCCAAAGGAGCTGACATGTGGTTTTTTTGTGTAAGAGTCTTGTGTGCTCAAATCCTATGATTCTTATGAGCTTAAGCTTATTAGTTGTCTAATTGTGTATATATGCAGGGGATGATATACACAAGGGTGTAAACAAGCCAAGCTACTCGTGAGCTTCGCCAGGCTCGACTACGTAATCTTTCGGGTCGACTCGAAGTTAGCAGGTTGAGCTCGGAAGTAGCTTGTCGAATCCGAGTTCGATGTCTGTGCCGACTCGAGTTGCTCGCGAGCTTAATCGAGCTTTACTATTTTATTGATTTCGAGTATAATTATTTAATAATTTTTTAATTGATTCGAGCTTTATCGAGTCAAGCTTGAGTAGCTAGACTATTTTTCAAGTCGAGTTTTAAACATCTGAAAAAAAGCTCAATTGAGTTCGAGTCGAATTAGAGCTTCGAGTATTTTAATCGAGTTGAGCTCGATTTTGTCTCTGTATCGACTTGACTCGACTCGATCACACCCCTGGATATAACAAAATCAATGTCGTAATTAACCTGTGGTAGGATGATTAAGTTTAATCCTCGATTTGCATTCAAACAAAACCATTGTTTCAATTTAGGTATAAAATGAACCATTACCTGTAATCCTCGAAGAGGAGTAATTGCAGCAGTGAACGAAGGAACCGACTCAAAATGCCCTCCTGGAATCTTCCATCAGAATCCTTAAAACCTGAAGCATGTGAACCTAGCCCTATTTTACCAATACTCGTCTCCTTGTAGTGGTAGGAAGCAAGTGCTTTTAGAACTTTCAAGCACATGCTAACAATTTCCGTATCCTGTACCATTGGTAGAAAGAAAGGATGAAGCTTAGCAACAATCTTAAGACACAAAGGATCGGTTACAAGCATGATATTCATATTAAATCCAAATCCTACAAACTTGAGCTTTTAAGAAAGTTGGTCGTTTAACATGGTATCAGAGCTTGGTTTGGCAAGAGGTCATGGGTTTGAACCACCTTTATGCAATTTATTCCCCGTTTATTGATTTGAAGTCCATGAAGGACAATGCTTGGTCTGTTTGACTCTCCACGTGTGGGTATGGGGCCGCACGTGAGGGAGGGTGTTAGAAGCATGATATTCACATTAAACCCAAATCCTATAAGCTTGAGCTTTTAGAAGAAATGGTAGATTAACAAGATTCAAGATAAAAGAGTTAAGAATAAAGTTAAAAATCATGGCTACATACCTGATGGCGGAGGCCAAAATCAAGAGTTCCAAGTATCTGATTAAAGGCTTCATTATTTAGTTGGGCAACCATTTCAGGATAAACTTCCAACATATGAGACAGCAATGAGAAGTACTGAACACGAGTGACAAATGTCAGCTTCACCGACAATAATTTCATGGTGTATTCTCTTACGATGGAAAAAGAAACCTTACATCATGACACAGCTTAGGGTACTTCAGCAGCTCCAAGGATATCAGAGGGGTAACGATGTGAAGACCAAAGTAAACAACCTGAAAGACCAATGCATTACAAACTATTTAAGGATGACTGTATCTAATAAAGAAAGTCATAATGAATTCCACCTGAGATATACTGGTTCCTTGCGTCTCAATGGAGTCAGATGAGAAGTCAACCTGAGTTTTAATTATTCTTAGTTAAACATATTCAAAGGCTACAACAAAGTGAAATAGAAACCCCATCCCTAACTACAAAGTTTACTTGACATTATAATGTACTACATCGTACCATATCTTTTGAACAGAGATTTGATATGAGTTGAAGAAGAGCACGTAAATCTTTATACATCTCAGTCTTTGCTTCACTCAGTAGGCTGCTCGAAAGACTTATAGATATCTAGAGAGAGAGCGAGTGAAATGGCTGATGTCAGAAGAGAGGAATATAAACATAAAAATAAGAATTTGATGGAGCACGTTAATAAAGGTGATCTGGGTTAAATTTATTTTGCATCTGTTTAAATTTATAACCAAATACAAACATTCAGTATCAACAACAAATTATAGTAACACAAGATGAGTGGAAACAGATTTAAATTATAGTTCTTCAGGTCCAACAAGATAAAGTATAAAAGAATGGGTGTCATTATCTATCAATAAATAAATGAATGTATAAAAAGAGTGTGATTTATTAGTTATGATAACATGTTCCCCTACCTAGTTATCGAGGAGAAGAGGTTTTTCCTTTCCCCCTTAATATTTTCTTGTTTCTTTTCTCTTTCTTTGTATTGGAAACTGAAAGAGATTATCCTAACATAACAGAAGGATGAAAGAAAATCCTACCAATATATGAAAAAACAGCAAGTTGAAGAGAAAATAAAACTCCCATGCATAGTCAACCACCCAAAACCACTTTCCATGCCAAACCATATATGGAAGGAAGTCCCCCAAAGCTTAACCAGAAAGGTGGCCCCCTTGCCAAACAATCTATAAACTTCTAGCTGGCTGATATAGGTATCCACATAAGGTGTACACCATTTGAGCTTGTTGAGTGTTGTGTATTTATTCTTTTTCTTTTTTATGCTTGCCTGTCATGTATCATAATAATTTTCCTCTTGTGTTTTAACATATTCAAAATTTTATTAAGTACTCTTTTTAAATGTTAAGGAATTTGGGGAAATTTTTTATAATATAATCATATTTTGAATCATAGTTTATAAAATTGATGTGCATCCAAGGTCACATTTCACTTCACTCAGGCGCGCAAAGCTACAAGAGACTTTTATGCCTAGGTGCACCTTGCGCCTTTCACAACTATGTTGTTGACATTCCTATAGATCCCAATGTCAAACTTGTACTAGGACATGGGGAGCCTCTACGAGATCTTAGGAGATATTGATGACTCTTAGGTAAACTGAGCTACCTCACCATTATTCAGTTAGACATTTCCTGTCCTAGGACATGGGGAGCCTCTACGAGATCTTAGGAGATATTGATGACTCTTAGGTAAACTAAGCTACCTCACCATTATTTAGTTAGACATTTCCTTTCCTATGAGTGACGTTAGTTAGTTCCTATAATCATCCTGTGAGCCATTGGGATGTTGTAATTTGTATGCTCCGCTATGTTAAAGGAGCACCAGGTCAAGTTGTGTTGTAAGACAATAGAGGTCATACCTAGGTTGTTGACTACAATGATATAGCCTGGACATGCTTGCTTCCAAATAGACGGTCAACTTTGAGGTGCTGTGTTTTTATTAGAAGTAACCTAATATCTTGGAAGAGTAAAACAAGTGTAATGGCCATGTCTAACGCTGAAGCTAAGTATCGAGCTATGGCTTCAACGTGTGAACTCATACGACTGAAACATTTCTCCTATAGTTGAGATTTTGAAAGGATGAACATATGAAGCTCATTTGTGATAATCAAGCTACCCTAAATATTGCGTCTAATCCAATCTTCCATGAAAGGACTAAACACATTGAAGTCGATTGACACTTCATTATGGAGAAGATCACATCAGGATTAGATAGATATATATATATATATATATATGCGACTAATTTTGCCAATTCAAATGACCAACTAGCATATATCTTCACTAAGTCTCTCAGCAGTCCTAGGATTAAATATATATGTGACAAAATCGGTGCACATGACTTGATGCTCCAGCTTAAGGGGGAGTTTTAAGTATTGTGTATTTACTCTTTTGTATTCTTTTCCTTTTAATCCTTGTCTATCATGTATATATATGTATACATATATTGTTAATAATTCAATATACACGAGAATCCTTTTTCCCTCTTCATAGAGCTCTAAAATAACACCAGTGTTTTTGCCTTAGTGGCAATTTTTTAGGCAAAAGAATGACATGTATCAAAAGAGCACCTAAAGAAGCAGCCAGCAAAAAAGGCCACCAAGCCCCAACTTAAGTTATCAATAAAATTTAGTAAATTTTTCCAAGGAGAACTCTAATTCTTTCCAAATTCTAGAACTAAAATTTAGTAAATTTTTCTATGGACCAAACTCAAATACAATCCTACCCTATTGTGTTTGAATAGATCATGAATGCTTAGATGCCATGGCTACCCAATATCCTTTTCTGTGCATGAGCCCAGGATATTTCAAATTTTTGCACATGTAAATGTGCTTGTATATGCTTAGAATGGTAGTTCTCCTTATAGGAAATTAATTCATGTAAGAAAGCACTCTTTGAGGAGAAACTGACATAATTATCAATTTCTAAAGGAAACAAGGAAACAAAAACTTCATACATAATCTAGCTTCTTCCCCAGAATAACATGGTTGCAGTGTGTATGAGAGGACATTAGAAGTGACAAATTTTACCTTGCCAATATTGTGAGAAGAGTAAAGTTGAAGCAGACGCTTGCAGAAATCAACTACGATGGCAGTTTCTTTAGCCTCTAGGTAGATAATTTCCACATCCACCCAATCAACAACGAATTTAAGTAGCAGATAGACAACTGCAAACTAGACAGTAGGTTAGAATAAGTATGTATCAATAAGTACTTTAATGTCATTGAATTAAGGAGGTGAGATTGGTTCATGCAACTTAACCAAAGTTTAAGGATGTTGGGCCTATTACCAAATGAAATTGGAAATCATGTTGGGAAACTAGAAAGCAGGGAAGCATCTAGAAAAGTATATCCAAAGAAGCTGCCAGTAGTCTTTTTTTTTAAACAGCAAAGAAAATAATGGGAAAGACAAAATTCATTAGTGGTACATAAGGCTTATGATACATGGACACTTTAATTTCAACCAAAATATCCATGTTGACACGATATGACATGGATGTGGGTGTGAGATTTGTGTTACATACATTGAATATGACTAGCTTGTGATTGCCTTATCTATTTCTTTATTTGTTCTTAATTATGTTTATATTGCCTCGAATTTAATTTCTTTATTGGATTCTTGCTATTTGGGACAGTTTCACTTGTAAAGACTGCATAGTCAACTATGGAGTACAGATATCTGGTGTCTTTTGAGATTTATTTTCCAGAAATTCTACTAAAGCTTGGATTCAGATTCTAGAAATAATGGAATCTATTAATCTTATGGTTTTATTCTAAGTTTATAAATTTTTTGGCAATCCCTTTCATACTTTGTGAACATTTCAAACTTTCTCATGTAGAATCTCAGAACCTTTATTAATTTATTTTTTTCTCATTTATATTATTTTATAGTTAGTAGCCAGATCACATCAAGGCTCTAGAGGTTTCAAACCACTGATCTGGGAGGTTCAAACTGCTGAAATGCACAAGGTTTACCTTACATGTATGAAGAATTTAGTTATGAGAACATTGGAACGAGTTATATCAACATGTATGATTGCATCACATACCTCATGTTTGTAAACTTCAAGAAGAACCAGAAGAGAATTCATAACAGAGAAACCCATCTCATAAATTGCCATTTGGGTTCGAGGTTCTAGTGCCTGGGCAGCCCCACGAAGCCGCTCCAACAAGCAACTCACCTACAAAACATGAATCATGCTATTGAACAAGAACTAATTTTCCCCCAACAGAGTTGCAGAAACATGTAGTTAGAATGATCAGGCATTGCCAGAATCTTAACAACTTACTGACAAGATAATGTCTGGTTGTTGAGAGAATTTTTTTATGTCATTCTTGTTGGACATTTCCACTAGATATGCTGTCATATGACTCATGAGATCCCTCACATACCTTTCAAGAAATAGTACCCGGACATCAGGCAATACAGAAGCATACACAGAGCAGACAAAGGACAAAAGAAAAGTGCTTAAAAAGAGGGAAGAGAAACTCACTGATTTGATGCCTCTGGATCTCTCATTCCAGAAGCTGAAAGAACAAGTGTTTGAGCCAGCGAACGCTATAACAGAATAAGAATAAAAGTGAGCAACAAATACGGTTCAATTGGTCAAAGCATATGAAGTACTTACTTGGTGAGCAGAATGTAATGAGAACAAAGTTCTTCCATTCGCAAAAGCATTAGCTAATTCACGCCAAGAGTCCTGCATAACAGAGATAAAATGGTTTCCATGAAATTTCTTGTCATAGGTAAAATAAGAAAATTTAACAGCATGTGATGATTGGTGAGCAACATTTCAAGCTCAAAACAATCGGAGTTTACAATCAGTGTACAAAAGACGGAAGATGCACGTATAGTTTCACACCATTGCAGCTGTCTTGAAATAAGTGATCTTGCATGCCTATGCCATGACACGAAAACAGTGCCATAAGGAAATGAAGCATGAGACCAAATCCAAGAACAGAATACTAAAGACGGCCTTCCAGCCACTGGTTCCATGTCATTCAAGATATGCAGGGCATTAGATCAAAATACCATGCAGAGTGTAAGCAGGTTCTACCTCAATCCTGTTGTTTGTTAAATTTCCTTTGCAAACTTAGCTTTGAGCCAAATGTGATTCTTCAACTTGTCATCTGTCACTATTAACTCACAAATTACATCACACTACTATTTTCCTAACAAAAGTCACTACGTCAAATGCCTCATAACCAAATCATTGTCAAAAGAGCATCTAATATTGCATCACATGGATCTCCATTACATGGAAGAAAAGTGTATTCTATACGATCAAAATGATGCAACACAACCCAATACTGTTTAATTTATATTCCACAATGTGACCAGCTATCAGCCTAAAGCAATCTCCTCCAGTCTTTGGGCTTGGGACCAGCAGTGTAAAAGTAATCTTCCAAAGCTTCTAATTTGTGCCTCAACATTTGGAAAAAATAGATGTGGATATGTGACTCACCAATGCAACAAGGTGGGTACAAACATTCTTTCGCCGGACAAGAGCATGAAGTAGCTGGTAACAAGTAAGTGCCTATCAAACACACAAAAAGTAACAACAGAGAAGGAATTAATCAAGTGGAAGTTTCTGAAAGACAAAATAGAGCATTTTAGCATATATTTTTAAAAATCATAATAAAAGACAGAGTTAAGAAAGTCATAACAATTTTAGGAACAATGCGCCATGCATTAAACCAAGGAAATATATGAAGCTACTTGATAAAAAAGAAACTATATTGAAACAGAGTAAAATAATAACTGTAAGTTGATAACTCCATTCAATTACCAAACAAGATGGTCCATTCAAGCATAGATTTAAAGACCACTAGCACTAAATTCATACAGATCCTAAAGACAAGAGAACGCCTATCTAAGTGCTTTAACATGCCTAGAGTCTTCACATACACGAACTAGATTCTTATAAGACATTTGTGTGCAACCATAGCATTAAGGATAAAGAGGTACACCTTTGCTATATTTCATGGTTATGGTATGGGTATCGGATACATGTTTTTAGGTGTCAGACCAAATGTTAGGATACTAGGATTTGGTTGAAAAGGATCTCAACTATGGGCCTGGGTACTTAGGTACAACAATAATGAAAAACAGATTAACACTCAAAAGAATAATAAATAGGTTTTTATTTTTATCTATTTATTTGTTTATTTAAATAAAAAACCCACTAGAGCTTTTTATTAGATAAAAATATCAAGGAGGACAAGACATCCTTCCACAATAAAATAAGTGATCTACAATACTGCATGGTTTATTGTACTTGAAAAAAAATATATACTTAGTACACATTGTTATTTTAATACGACGCTAAACATTTTTTGCTTTGATGTTACCACTACATGAAAAACCTATTTATTATAGGCCTTTTATTTTAATAGGTTGCTAAGAAAAGCCTGCAAAAAAAATACTACATCAAATTACTAGTAAACTTTCATTAGTTTAAATTTTAAAATTTTATAATGATTTTGTAATAAAAATAGTCTAAATACACTAAATGCTCATAAAATATAATTCATATTTAATTTATTATTATGAATTTTTTTTGACATTTTTATATTGACTATTATAATTTGTCTCTAGATTTTTAAGGTATATAATTTTGATATTTATCTTTAGACATTTTACGCTACTAAGTATTATGGTTTTTTTTAATTTTATATATATATATATAGTATAAGTTTAAAAAATTAAGAAACATATAAAGCATTTTTTTAAGAATTAAAACATAAGAAAGAGATAAAGAGTGAAATAATTGTATGTAATGCAGTATAAACATAATTATACAATGAAAGAAAGAGAAAAAGTAATAATGTATAAGGATTAAGGAGTAATGTAAACATATTTGACATGAATCTCACACTATCATTAGTGTCATATTTTGTCAATATGAGTGTATTAGCTGGAATTAAGATGTCCACGTATTTTAACACCTTTCCGCAAATTTTATATTCGCTGAAGTGAATATATGTGAAATAGACAGATAGATAGATAGATAGATAGAGAGGAAGAGAGAACGAGAGAGAGAATTATATAGTAATTATAAAAAAAAGCTGGAGACATTAGGCTAGGTAAAGCATATTGGTAAAATCACAAGAAAGTGAAGGAAACTTTAGATTGACACACTACAACCACTGACAAATGGTTCCCTTTTCCAGAAACCTAACTATCCCTCATCATCTAATTACTTCAACCAAATGTGCTTAACTATCAAATTAGAGATGCACAGGATGAGACATAGGTCAATCAAAGTTGCTTTCCCAGTTTTCATATAGGCTATTATCAGCAACAAAACTATAAATAACCTCTATTATTAGGTGTATTTTTAATCAACCCATGCTCAAACACAGCAAAAGAAAGTAGATAAGCACTCTGCATAAACACATGCAACAATGATATCTATGGTTAGCATGTACAGTGTATGGGGACCCATTGTCATAACATACACGTTATACTGTAGACAAGGAAGCCATGATCCATAAACACAGGGAAGAATATAGGTAGGTGGCAAGTTGAGTGTGCGGGAACCCCATCATCACAACTTACACATTAACCTAGCAGTTTCAGACGAAAATAATTTTTTTGAAAAACAAAAAGATTAAATTATTTTGAAAACCAAACTAATTGCTAAAATAGTGTGTAATGCCGCTATCCATGACAGCGGCAATTGAAAAAATAAAAGTTGGACTTAAAACTGTCAAAAGCCGCTGTCATGGACAACGGCAATTAGGCTTTGTCAAATGCCGCTGTCATGGACAACGGCAATTGAGCTTTGTCAAATGCCGTTGTCATGGGGCTTAAATATTCTATTCAAACTATTAAAAGCCGTTGTCATGGACAACGGCATTTGACAATTTATGAATTCCAATTGCCGTTGTCATGGACAACGGCATTACGCACTACTTTTGTCTTTATTTCGATTTCCAAACTAATTTAATAATTTTTTTTTTTCAAAAAAATTATTTCCATCTAAAACTGTTAACCTAGTATTACATATTTTTAAGAACCAACTTGAAACATTTGCTTACAAATTAGAAGCCAAATACTTTCCAATTTATTTTTCAGTGGCCACAAACATATGCTGGTTGTGGCAAAAGCAAGACAGGAAAAAAGTGCAAATGTCTAATAAAATTCAAATTTCAATAAATAATCAGACAAGAGACACTGTTCCACATTTTCTACCTGCAAATCCTTTTCGCCAGGATAGGAAATTAGTGTCATCATGGCAATCCGAACAATAACATCAAGCACTGGTTTACCCTGATTATATTGTCCAAAAAAACCAAGCAAAGCTTTTCTGGAGTGTTGTGACTGAAGCCAGCTTTCATGGTCATAACCTGAATCACAGTTTTCTTCTCTAAGTTCCTCAGGCACCATTAGATATGTACAGGACCATCTTGCAAGAAACCATATAACTGCCTGTAGGGAGCATCGAGTCAAGTCACCAAACAATATAGCTATGAAAATACTAGAAAAAGAAAAATAAATCAATTAAGATAACTCACTTGCAATGTTTTTTTCTGTTTTTATCCATTATTTAGATAGTTGTTTAGTGCAATAAGGTGTTCTATAAATATTTTTGGCAAAAATAATGTGAAACTAGTATTTCTACTCCATTTCTATTTCTGCAAAATTTTATCTTCACTCCTAAAATAGTGATAACCATCTAATGAAACATATTGCTGGAATCCAAAGAACATGGAAGGTAGGTTGAAATGTGAATGATATACAAATTATTAACCAGTTAAAAGTGAATGATCACTTTACAAGAAATGATATACAAATTATTAACACGGATGCCATCTAATGTGAATGATTATATACAAATTTATAATCACTCTACTACTTTTTTCAGAGCAAGCTATACTCCCACAAAGAGAGGCAACTGACATGGATCCCATACTAATTAAAGGGCTAAAGTGGAATACCTCCATAAGTCGAGGACTAAAAACTGACATTCTCATTTCTTGATCAAGACTCTGCTCAGCAAACCTTATAATTGTACTTCAGCAAACAATAAAGGGAATGTCAATAAAATGAAACAAGATAAAAAGAAAAGCAGAGAAAATTAGTTTTTGCAGCTTTCGTTGAAGATTGAGGGATTCTTTTCAAACCACATAATCAGGTGGTTCTCTTGTGAGCTTGATTGAGATTTACTTTATTGTGATTGTATCCATTAAACAGAGTTATTCTCCAAATGAATACCCTCTGAAAGAAATGGACAGATCATTTCAGACTAGTAGCACAGTAGTTAATGCAGCACGATGCTCCCAAATCAGTTCAATGGCAATGGAAAATCCAGATGACAGCCCACTTAGCCACAAATGTCTAGTATGATATACTGTACACTCGTTTTGCCTAGATAAAAAGATACAATACTACTATTACTAGGTATTGGCTCAGTAAAGATAAGCAAGAGGTTTACCTAGAAAGTACGACAACAGGATGTTTATCTGTTTCTATAATGTCCACAAAATGGGTTTGTATAGCCATAGGAACCTGAGTATCAAGTAGTTTAAGTCAGAATTAGAATTGCAAGTCACAAAACTGATAGGTTTCACATATTACAACAACAGAAATCCCAATCCAAAATAATCGCTCCAATTTGTAAACTAAAAAAATGATATTTAACAGAATAAGACCAGAAGCAAGCACCAGAAAAAGAGGGAGAAGGTCAGAAAATAAGCACTCACAGAAAAACCTAAAATGAGAAATCAAAGAATAAGAAAAGTAGGTTATAAAAAAGAATTCCAGTTAGGTCAATAGATAGAAGGAGAAGCATCAGAAGAATTATAAAGTAGAACTTAAAAATGAGGGGGAGGGAGAGAGGGAAGGAGGGAGGGAGATAGAGAGAGAAGGAGAAGGCATATATATATATATATATATATATATATATATAGCAGAGTAGAGTGTATATATATATATATAAGATACATATATAGAGAGAGAGAGCTTCTCTAGTATCCTGAAACTACAAACAAGTTGTCTTATCATCTTCAGACTAGAGCAGTTAGTTGCTCTGATTAGCTTGCTGCAATAAATATTTAGCAATTTATGCATGAACAAGATAACCCCTAGTAAAGAGTGAGAGTGAGAGGGAGCAGGAGGGGTAGGGAGGGAGGGGAGGGAGGTTCCCTAGCATCATGAAACTAAACTACTAAGTTGCCTATTTGATTATCAAACTAGACCAGTTAGTTGCCTTCAATAAGCTTGCTGCAGTAAATCGATGCATTAAACAGGATAACTGTGGCTATATGCTGGTAAATTGATGCATTTGTATGAAACAAGAACTTCACGCATGCCAAATATTCTATGAAACTGAGGTAGAATTAAAATATTATGGAACAACATCACCATTCATAGATCCTTGTAAATATGTGGCCGGCATTTCAGTCCACAAAACAAGGAGAAAATCTAGGAAAAACTTCCATGATAATAGGAAACTACCACAAAATTAGGAAACTACCAGTAACTACCAATAACTACTAGAAACCACCAAACTACAGAAGTAACTATATGAATAGTTACAACGATTTATAATTCTAGGCTCAGAGTTTTTTCTCAGTTGGAATGTTCAATAGTGCATATCTTAGATAGTAATAGATCAAGATATGCACTATTGAACATTCAGTTTGTGAAATTCTGACATTTGGAAAAAAGGATAGTGTAGGAAATACTCATAATCATCTTAAATGAATACAGTGCCTTGAGCTTCTAAGAGAAAATAATCAAGTAAATAGATAAAAAATTGCCAAGAGAATTACATAATCATCTTAAATGAATATAGTGCCTTGAGCTTCTAAGAGCAAATAATCAATCAAATACTGGGTGTACTTGCAAACACTAGCCAAAATTAGCTTAAAGAAAAAAAAAATTACCGAAGGCGTTTCTCCCTGTCCTTCATCAGCAAGAACATGGCCAGCTATTAGCAATAGTGAATAGAGTTCTTCCAAAGTTTCAGTTGGATCAGCTATGCCTTTTCCCTACAAGCAATACGATGAACTCAAGAATTGAGCTTGTAACCCACACTAACTTACACACACAAGGCAGAAAAGAATTGAACACAAAAGATAATACCAATTGGCACATATGCCCTTCTATCATCAAGTTTTAGTCTCAAGGGTAATGCTTAATCAACAGAACCAATATGGCCATAATCACAGCTAGTTAGTTTGGGTTGGCTCTTCCTCTATCAGATCAAGCTAGTTAGTTTGGGTTGGCTCTTCCTCTATCAGATCAAACCATAGTTTTTAATAAGTACATCTACTTCCTAGCTACAGAGGTGTGGGATCAAATTTTTACATTCTAAGGTGGTATTTTTGTCCTCTGGGGGCAGTTTGAGGGGAATCTAATGAATACTTTGTGTTGCCTCTGCAAGCAAAAAGAGAAGTCTTATTAATTGCAAATTGCCATCAAATGACTATTAAGTTTGTGGCATCTTATCTTCTCCTTGTTTGTGTTTTCTTGGGTCCTCCAGTTGGTCAAGGGTGTGTTAGTTCACATGGCAGCTTCATAGGCAAGAATTCCAAGGTGAAAAGAAAGAGATCCCATCATATTTCTTTTTAGTTCATGCAAATAGAGTAAAACAAAAGGAGTCCTTTATGGGCTTCTTGTACTACCCCTTTAAAAGGAGTAGTACACGAAGCCCATAAAGTGTAAGTATACTTTTACTTGATCAGGTTTGTACTTAGTGAAAAGGATTTCTCCTCCTTTCACTTTTCAATTTTAATACATGTTTTGTTTCTGATCAAAAAAAAAAAAAAAGAGTAAAACAAAAGAGTTTTTTTTAGGTGTAGAAAGGTATAGCTGTGAAAGATAGTTTTCTTAAGGCTATGTTTTTGTGGTTTAACAATGTTTGAGGATTCATAATATTTCCTTTCTTGACTTTGTAGATAATAGGAAAGTGGCAGTTAAGAGAGTTGCTTTTATGTTTTATCCTGTACGCCTAGTATGCTTACTGTGCCAGTTAGGCACCACTGCAATGAAATTCTTAAACGGCCATGTGGAGATGGATGGTCTGAGGAGCTTCTATTCCTCCTATCCAATTTGTCAGGGAAATGGCCTGAAGCAGAGAAAAAATGTCTTTGAGGTTTAAGCAAAAATATTTTCAACTGCTACTGCAACCCTCCCGTCAACATTTAAACAAAGACAACTACTACACAAATATGAGAATACTTATTTTAGAAAATTAAGGTGGCACCTACTTAGACTGTCCAGCTTATCTCCCTTAAAAAAGGTTTCAAGCACTTCACAAGACTCCCAACTAACAAATCCAGTTTGATCAATCATAGAACTATACAAACATGATATTTGTGATATCAACCTGGCAAAAGAATTAAAAAAAAGAGGATGAGATGTCCTTCACAAACACAGAACCTGACCAAATGGATAAGAGCCCAGAACCAGAAACCATAACTAAGAAAAGAGAAACTCCCTCAAAAGCACAACAAAAAATGTGTTGCTACTCCTTACAAACCTAACTGTGCATCCCCTCATCTTGCTGACTGATCTAAGATATACTTCTAAAGGTGAAGATCCCAGAAGAAGGAGCATCACAAACATCAAGCAAAAATATGATTCATAGATACACATCAAGATTCCATGGTCCTTGTTTCTCCTTTGAACCTATGAGAATCATCCTCCAATAAACTAGATGGCCTCAGAGATTTTTGGGCAATTACAAGCCTTCCAAGATGGCCTCAATATTTGATGGCCAATTTTAACCAAATTAGAATAAACAAATTTATTGAAAGAGTATTCTGTTTTCAGATCAAGAACTCTTTTCGGACAAACAGACGTCAATGGGGCTTCTGACTTTCCAGAAAGATCCTTAGGAAGGGAACTCCCTTCTAACTCATCATACTGGATCGAAACAAAAGGATTATATAACCTCCTTTAATTCTTTAGTAAAGCAATCTCACACAGCTTAAGACTATCACAAAGATGTGAGGCTTAAAAGGAAATTCCCTCAATGGTAAAAATACCATCACCACCCCCCGCCACCACTCCTGCACAAAAGACAACTACTGGCTCTTGGGTAGGGCAACAATCTTTTGATAAGAATCAAATCCAAGAGACAGGGCAATCTAAAACTCTCTCCATAGCCATAATCCAACAGATTTGCAGAAAGCTCTCAACGCACTACCATACTGATTCCTTATCACAATTCCAATCCTTACCTGATTGACCGCGGTTTTCCCAATCAGCATCCATCAAAAAATTCAAACATTAGAGCTACCCTACTTGAGGACATTTCCACTCAGCTCTCACCTCCATCTGACAATACACGCGAGCAGTTGCGGAGCAAGAAAATAAAGTCAGGGGGCATAAATATTTTCAAGAGGGGCATTGTAGTATAATGGTTAGGCAATTTGTCTCCAATCTGAAGGCCATGGGTTCAATTCCAACTATAAGCAATTTTGTTCCAAAAATTTCAACCACTGCAAGCGAGCCTCCAATCTAGGGACATCCTATTCAGCAGTGTACAGAAACTAAGATGCCCAGAAAGCAGATAGGAATAAAACTACATCCCAAAATGCCTTTGGAGTCCTCCTTGTCCTCAAAAGTCCGGTCATTCTTCTAAAGCCATATCAACCAAATCTAGGGGACGCATACCACCACCCACAGATCTCTGCCTCTAAACCAAACACGAAAAAGAGAAGATCAACACCACAAACCCCCACGAGGAACTTAACCAATCCCTACAAGTCCAAAAACCTATTTTCAAAGCTCTAGCACAGCTGAGACAAAAAAGAAAGAGATGATCCACGGCTCTGCACACACACCAGTAGCAACTTTTGGCTGAAAATACAAATCCTAGTACTAGGTTTAAATTAGGATTCATAAATGACCAAATTGTTCCACAAATCCTTTTCTTTTGTAAAACCCACAAGTCAGCATAAAAACTGAGATAAAACTTGTTTCAGTTGAAATCTATCATGAAGTAATATCATTCTTGCACCATTCAAATGGATTATTAGATTGCCAACTTAATTATATAATAGCTAATAAAAAATCGCCTTCTAGCAGATGATCCAGATCATGTGGGATATTGAGGAACAAATTGTCACAGGAAAAATTTCAAAATTTGCATTAGGTAAGAAGATAACACATCATCATCAACCCAACAGCTACTATCAGGTTTACACTGAATATAGGGGAAAAGCACCTGATGAAGCCGTGCAAAACGCTCAGTAAACAGTCCTGTGAGTAAGGGGATCGCGACATCAACTGCAGCTCTAGCAATAAGAGCATAAGAACTTAACCTTTCATCCATGGCTGGAAAGAAAACATAACAGAAACAATTACAACAACAATTATGATGATCATCATGACTAAAAACCATGACTAGAAACCTAGTAATGAGATGTTTTGTTAAACTTAATTGCACACCAGAAATAGAAGCCTGAAGGTATTGAGAGTCCTCATCATCATTGAAAGCGGATGCAGAAGCAGCTAGAACACAAAAGGTAATGCTATGAGATGGAAAGAAAAGAATAACAAGAATGCAGAAACAGAAAAAATAAAACATCAAAATTACCCCTTAGCTCAGCCTCTACAATCAAGGCAAAGAGATTGGCTGCAGCATTTATTCCTTCTGATGGAAGCCTAGCATTCTCATGAATGCTATTTGGCTGGAAAAGAACGTTAAAAGTTTTTTTAGTATGACGAAATGCTACTAGACAAATCAAACACTTCTCCAAGCTTAAGAAGAGAAACAACTGAAATCATCATGTCATATTGATTAAACACTCTAAAATGCAAACTAGAGATAAATTTTCATATATAATAATAATGAGTCACCGAATAATGAGAATTAAAACAATAATTATTAAACACACACACACACACAAATTTCATGATTAAAAAAAATGCAACTATGTCAAATTTATTAAACCCTCTGAAATGCAAGCCTCAGGTTAAAAAAGTGTTGACCACAGGTTGGTCGTTAAACCAACACTATCATAAAGCCCTGTTTAAAAGACCCTGATAAAGATGTAAGAGAACACTTAAAATAATTGCATGAATATAGTAACAAGATATTGAATATAATAGTATGAAAAAAATAATACATACTATGAGAAGGGCGGTCCACGTATCTAATATAATATCACGTGCAATCCAACTCCATGTCTCCTCTTCAGTATTGTTAGCCATAAGGGCTTTAATCACTTCACACATCAATGTTGATAGCAGAGTAACAGTACCAAAAGGGCTGAATAACAATTAAAAAAAAAAATCAAATTACATAATTTCATACACAATATCATGTCAGGATACCACAGTATAGGCAACCTTTGTTTAACTCAAAATGACAACAAAACTCTACAATAAAAAATTGTCAAGAACCTTATGGATCTCAAGAGTCGGTCAAAGACAGTGGGAGTGGTCACAGTTGCCATAGATAATAATGCCCGGCAACCATCAAGCATCTCACTGAAAAGACCACAGAATATGTGAAGCTTAGAAAAAATTGTAAGAACATGGAACATAAAATGAAAACAGAACAGATCATTTACATGAATATAACCTTTCACTCTTTCCACATTCAATAGCTTGTGAAACAGCATCAGGAGGATTAATCCATGGTATAATTCCAGATAGCAGTTGTATAAGGTGATGTTCTTGCATATCGGCTAGATTATCAAGAACAACACACTAGTTAGAGACAAAAACGAAAACATGTTATAATCTCACTCATAAAAATTACGTACAGAGCTGTAATACCAAAATTTCCGCATTCATATAACATTATTTTCCAGGATGATGTCCAACTCCACTTTTCAAGTGTCATAATCAAGTTTTGATGGATTTATGAATGCATCCTCTAAAGTTTCTCAAGGTTTTGTAAAAAGATTACTCTGTTGCTTAATTCTCAGTCATTCATCACCAACACTTTCAATGGTTTGAATAGTGGAAGACAAAGATCATCGTCACAGCGGAAGTAGTGGCTTTTATATGAGGTGCACCAATGGTACCCTGAGTAACAGCTGGAAAGAGAGAAGGTGAGAAGGAAAAGATGAGCAAGGGAAATTACGACTGAAATATTCACTTTGACAATCATGTCCTGATTAACAGGATGCTTTTTAAAGACAACTAGCGTCTCAGGCCAGGAAAGAAAATCCAGTAGATGTCAGGTGAAGATGTATCCCAGCTCAGGTCAAAGAAGTTTGACATTTCTAAAAGTTATTTGCAAGCCAAGCAGTACAAAGATGGGAAGACCTGGATTAATACTATGAACAAACTCAGTTTTGTTGGATTTTAAGCCACATTTCCCCAGAAGCAAGGAAAAGAAGATTTAGGCAAAGAAATCCTAGGCTATTCAATCACAAGGCATATTTTGATGAGAAAGCTGAAGAGAGAATAAGGCAAATAGTGAATGTAGGCAGATGTTTCATGTAGCAATTAAACCATGTCACATAAATCAAAAGAGTATAAGAACCACCATCATATTGGTTCCACCAATCTAATCAATTATCTGCACTACTTCTATTTAGGAAATCCTTCTTTTTTGGTGTAACCTGATGTTCCCACAAAAATACACATGCGGCTATATGATTAAAGGAACATCATAATTCAGAGATAAGATGACTTAACAGATGAGGATTGTGAGGCTCAGGTGAATAAATAAAATTAACAAAACATCATTAAAAAATATAACTTACCTGAATGAGCTTTTGGAAAATATGGTAATGAATCAATAAAAGCTCCAAATAAATCAGCGTGCAACATATACAAAAGAAGAAAAACAAAAAGCCAGTACCTTTTACCAATAGCTAACCCATGACCATAATATTAATATAACAAAGGTCTTCTAAAGAACATATTCTTCCAGATGATTGCTCAATCCTTCAGATGTTCTGATATTGTGCCTTTTTCTACACCATCTAGAACAGGCATAATCAGCTTCAAAGTATCTTCTACTTGATGCTCAGAAAACAGAAGAGCCATTAAGAAGCACCCAATATAGAGAAAATGTAGAACCATAAATCAGCAATATCATGATGGATAGGAATGTGATTGCTGATTCAGAATCTTAATGCGCAAAGGCAATACCAATTGACTAACTCCAACCCAATCCAAATGAGATGACCAGTAGTAGTTCTGAGACTCACACAAATCAAAACAAAAAGGTAAAACGAGGAAGCCACCCTCAAATTTTAAAAAAGCAAATTAGATAGGAAGGTAGCAGTTTCTCGCCTATTTTTAACGAATTATAGGATGATATAACCTGAAACAAGCCCTTCCTATCAATCTTCCAAACAAGCTTATCTACTAAACACCAGAGAAAAGAGGTTCAAACCTCTGCGTGAGGAAATGAGAGAAAGAAAAGAGCGGTCTTCTTTGATGAATTGATGAAAAAGAAACGATCTGGTCCTACACTGCCCATATATACATCGGGGAGACATAAAGGAAAATAAATAAAGTACAAAAAGAAGGAAAATATTGTACAAAAGAAAGGAAGAATAAACCATAGAATATCTAAAAAATATCTCCCGATTCTGCCTTACTCCCTGTTTGGGCATATAGGTCATATGCACCAAACTTGTTACAAATGTGCGAATCCTTGAACCTGGGAACTTAGTGAGAAAATGTACGCTAGTTGGTCACTCGAGTTGGCGAAGCCAGTGGTCATACATCTGAGGCAATCTTCTCTCGAATGGAAGTGATCCTTCAATATGTTTGGTCCTCTCATGAAGGCGGATTAGAAGCAATGTGTAGGCGTTTTCCATCCCTCCCAAATCTTAGCTCCTGAAAAAGCTATTTGAGCCATATGAATTCATAAGTTGCCAAAAGCCATGGCGATGCTTCGACTTGACGTGGACACAGCCACGGATCTTGTTTCTTACTCTTTCCAGATATTAAGTTGTCTCAAGATAAATACGGTATCTGAGGTGGGCGTGTACGCGAGAAGCGAGCTTTATCCGATCTGCATTACAATATCGATAACACAGGTGTGACCTCCCGTTTTCATATAACACCCCACGACTGGTGTTCCTTTGATATAACGAGATCGATCGTCGGTGATCATCACATGGTGACTTCTGGCTTGGCTAACTACACTCATAGGAAGAAATGTCAGGTAGGGTGATGGTAAAATTTGGATTCGATCTTCCTGAGTCGTCGATATCTCCACGAGGATCTCATAGAGGCTCCTCCTGTCCAGGTACAAGCTTGACATTTGGATCCATAGGAGTGTCTATAGGTTTACAATCTAGCATACCAGTTTCCTCCAATATATTCAAGACATATTTCCTCGGAGGCATAACCACACCGGACTTAGACTGAGCTATCTCAATCCCCAGAAAGTACTTGACTTTGCCCAAGTCTTTTGTTTGAAAGTGGCTAAAGATATGTTGTTTAAGTTTCCGAATACCATCCTGATCACTGCATGTTATAACAATGTCATCCACATAAACAATCAGATAGATCTGCTTGTCGGGCGATGTATGATGATAGAAGGCGAGTCGATTACGTGTACTGCAGAGTCATACCGAACTCACGTACCACGAGCTAAGCGAGTCAAACTAAGACTCGAGGGGGTTGCTTTAGGCCATATAAAAACGACATAGCTGCATAAACCCGAGACTCCGTGAGCAACAAATCGGTAATTGCTCCATATATATACCTCCTCGGCGGGGTATGCATGGAGAAATGCATTCTTAATGTCAATGATGGGCGAATCTCATAAGCGACCATAGAAGAAGAGCGAATGACCATCTTAGCAGGGAAAAAGTGTCATAGTAGTCAAGAGTATACCCCTTGGCAACTAAATGAGCCTTAAGACGGTCCAATCCGCCATCCGGACCAATCTTAACAGTATATACCTAACAACAACCAACAGGAGACTTACCAACAGGTAAGGTGACTAGGTCAATGTGCCGTAGAGATGCGGAAGCGACCATTTCTTCAACATTGCTTGTTTTCGGCACGGATGAGAGGGCCTCATGCACAGTTTAGGAAGAGAAACATAAGACAAGGTTGAAATAAGCGAGTATAATTAGAAGACGTTGTCATCGAGGAGAATTATAAATAGGATGGGGGTTACGAGAGGAACGAGTACCTTTCTAAACAGCAATGAGAAGATCAGCGGGAGACGGCAAGACCGGCGTCGTGGAGGAGGGAGCCATAGGAGATGTTTGAATCAAATTTGGAGGCCGTGTCGATCTGTGAGGTGATAAGTATAAACACCGCAATGATTCGAGGTGGAAGTAAGCGAAGTGGGGATAGAGTCTCAGGACGGACAGAATGAAGCATTAGGCCCAAGGAGGTGGTGGTAAGGAACATAGAGTCCTCGAAAAAGGTGACGGTGGCGGGGAGACAAAGTATCGATGTGTATTAAGAGGTAGCAACAGATAACCTCGTTGAATCCAGGGAATAGAGGAAGACTTTGCGCCAGTGGCTGGGCGGCTTGTCTTGTCTAAAAGTAAGAATATGGACAAAACAGACAACCAAAGACACGAAGGGGAAGGCGGAAGAGAGGTTGGTTTGGAAAAATAATGGAATGAGAGATTTTATCATGTAAGACGGATGACGGCATGCGATTAATCAAATAACAAGCGTTGGAGCTAGCATCCTAAAGCGTTGAGAACCTTACTTGATGGGGTAGAAAGTGCGAGAAGCATTTCAACTAAACGACCGGTTTTTGCGCTGGCGCTCCACATTGAGGAGTGTAACCTGAGGCGATGAAGAATCCCATGTGCTTACACTTCTGGAAAATAGAGAATAACTCAGCATGAAACTTCTGGAAAATAGAGAATAACTCAGCTCGATTTTTCATTAAAAATAACCAAGTACAACGAGAATAATCATCATAAAGTATGAGAGATGCAGGAGCACTGAGGTAGATTTGGTCAGAGAAGGACCCAATTGTCCGACTGATCTGGCGAGGAATGGGACCTGGTATGTTTCTCTCAGGCGACATGACTCGTACTCAATTGAGGACAAACTAGCCATTATTCGAAACTTGGAAATATTCGGATGACCAAGGCGACTATGAATAGGAGAGGTATCCATGGAAACAAGCGATGGAAGATGAGAGTGTTTAAGATGAAAGAGGCCTTGAAACTCACATCCTATGCCAATCATCCTCCCCTTACTCTGGTTCTGCAATGTGACAAAATTATTAGAAAAGGTAATCAAACAACTAAGGTCACGAGTCAACTTACTAATAAAAGAGTTTTGTACGGATGTAATTCACTGAAAAAAAAAATCCGAACTCAACATCTAGTTTCAAAAATTTAACCAAAGTAGTGCGTTTGGTAGTAGGTAGCAAATGAAATGATCAACGGCGACGCCGTTTTTAAAATTTCAAGCGGCACTACCAGCGCTGTTTACGCATTTTTTAAAATGTCAAAAATCGACACTACCCAACGCCCGGTTTCGGCATTTTATAAGCAGGCATTCCCTGGCGCCGACAGTCTTCCTAAAAAGCGACGCCCTTCCCTTCTTCTCCGCTTCCCTTTCTTCTTCCCTTTCCTCTGCTCCACTCCCCAGATTTTCTTCTCCGGCCCGACTCGGGCATCCATTCTCCACCATAGCCCACCTCGGCGACGGCAAGGGTTAATTGGCACGACAGAAGTACAGCTCTTATTGACGAGGTTTGTACTCTGTGCCATGTTCCTGCGATTTTGGGGAGTTAGGGTTTCATTTAGGATTTGATTTAGGATATTGTTTTGTTTTCGTTTTTGGGGTCTAGTGATTAGATTGATGGGCCTTCTTGATTCCATGAGAACTACAGTCAAAAAGTGAAGCACTTCGTCACACCGGAATGGGATACTCTGGGTTGATTTATTCTAAATTCGGGTCTTCTTGATTTGCTTAAAATCAATTATGATGATGCCATGTTTGAATTTTGTGATCATGTCTGTATGTGGTTTGAAATGAAGTTTAAGTTTAATTTGGCATTTTATTATACTAATGTATTAACCTATCATGACTTGTGCAATTTAATTTATGCTTAATATTTTTATGGGATTAAATGTATAATGTTGATGGGATTGATGTAGGCGAGTTTCCTCTTATATTTAATAAAATCAGCATAATACCAAAAGAAAAAGTTGACCTTTACACTATTTTCATAGATTTGGGAAGTTTCCTAATACATATATATTTAGTCTATCAAAATTTCATTTTTTAAAAATACCCTTCGAATGAGAAAAAGAAATTAAAATAAATTGATTACAAATTTCTAAAAAATAAATCAAGTATTCTCTTGAAAAATTTATAAATAAAACTGTATCTAGAAGAATGCGTAGATACATTTTAAAAAAAAAAAATTTTAAATTTATAAATTTGGATTTCCATGTTTCAAATTACGTTTGGTTTATAGTGAGTGGTTTAACTGAATAGGCTAAGCACCCTACTTCTAACCCTTCACATATTCTAACCCTTTTTTTACTTTTGAAATTTGTCATATATTGGTATTTGAATCCATAAAATAAGGAACAAATGTAATCATTCAATATAATACATTCTTGTGAATCCCCGACACCTTACCAACCAACGATTTTGAAATGGAACCTCCGGTTTAGGGGGAAAGTACATTTACTAAATAATTGCATTGGGAAGAGGTTTTGGAAGTTAAATAAGGTCCTTGTTTATTTTTCACTCAAGTGAATTTGCATTTAAGATCGTGTATGATATCGAGGCATGTTGGTTGTGTTGCAGGAGAAATTGTATTTGGATAGAGCTCCCGTACAAGGGAGACTGCCGATTTTTCATTAAATCATGAGTCCGGACGGGAGCACAGTGGGGCCATTTATTTATAAACAAAGTATCAAGGATAAACATATCTCATATTATTTAATTTTGTTTACTTCATTTCAAGCAGTCGGTTATGTATCTGTTTTCCTCTATTCCGTAATGTTACTACAATAATGGACATATAGTGAAGGCGTGTAATGATGTGAAATATGATGGCAACAAAGCTTCCATTGTGCCTTTGGAAATACCGGTTGACTGCACGTTTGAACAATTGGGAGATATCATTTTTGCAAGCACACCTATTGACAAACGGAAGTTCAACTTAGTCCTCAAGTGTAAGTATCCTCTAAAATGCAAATAGGTTCAACCTTTACAATGAAATAAACGAATCTGCACCTAATGTTGAACATGGTTAACACAAGCGTCATCGAGGAAGTGAATTGTTGTTGAGGTCGTTAGAATGCACCGACAAGAGAATGTCAGTAGGCGTTGCAGAAATTGAGAATTTGGCAGAAATTGACCATGGTTGTGGGCCTAGTAGCGGTCCAGTACTAGATACAGGAGCATATGGAGATGATGATGCTTGCGCTTATGAAGAAGGTAATGATGAATCTGGTGAAGATGATGATGAATATGATGATGACTTACATGCCCAAGCCGATGGACATGTATCATCATTCCAGACTACAAATCAGGTTTTGGAGAATGAAGCGGGTTGTTGTCTGCGCATGCATTACATTGTGATGTATCGAATATTGTAAATGATGATGAGGGACCAGTTGAGTCGGCCCTATTCGATTATCACCACCAACACCTTGTTTTGAACATGTTGAAAACATAGATGTTGCCTTTCAAGTGAGTTGGACTCCATGGGTGCAAGAGACAACCAGTTATGCGAGTGGTGAATTTATTAAAGGGCAAGTTTTAATTCTAATCAAATTCTGCTGAAAGGCTGCCAGAATTTACTCAGGTTAGAGCACACCGGGGAGTTTGTTGTAGTTGCCTCCTCTAAAAAATTGCTGCGATCTTAAGATGTGAAAGTAGAAGAATGTCCAATAATGTCATTGGAAGGCTGCGTGCCATGGTTGTCAAAGAAACTAGCTTATTTGTGATCAACAAATGAGGCCATACTTGTGTAAGTCGTGTCTTAACGAGGCCATCATCAGCGGACTCAAAGTTGGTTGCTACTCACATACGAGCAATAATTAAGGCACAATTTCACGTTATCGGCGCTATTCAAGCAGCGTTATGGAGAAAATGGGGATATGAAATTTCATATAAAAAAAGCGGATGGGAAGCATATAGGCATTTAGACACTTATTTGGTATTTTCCAGTCATATCTACGGATACTCCCACGTTTGTTCTTGGCCATAGAACAAGCCAATCTGAATGTGTTGTCACTTGGAAAACCACCTCTCATAGTGTGTAAACAATGAGACATTCAGTAGCGTGCAGGCATTTCAAGCCATCTATTGAAGGGTTCACAAATTGTCGTCCGGTACTTAGTATTGATGGTACACATTTGTATGGGAAGTATAAAGGGACATTGTTGATTGCTATGGGATGTGATGAAATGTCGGTTGTTCCCATTGGCATTTTTGCTGTCTGGGCGAATGTTGATAGTTGGGGATGGTTCTTGGCATGTGCAAATAGAGTAACACAACGGACGGGAACATGTGTTATATCAGAATGGAACATCCGGGTATTATGGCAGCTATGAAGCGATCCTCATCGCCGTTGGGATGCACCATACGCCTATCCACGAGGATGCGCATCGTCATCTTGCAAGCAATTTTATGACCCGCTTCAAAAGATAGCTGTTGAAGAATTTGGTATCACGAGCTTGGTACATTTACGCAACAACACCACGAGAGATGAGATAGGCATATGGCTACAATTGGGAGAATTAGTACGAAGCACTACACAATGGTTAGGCGATCCACTCTTCGTTATGGGCACTTTCACATGATGGAGGTCGAAGATATGGGATAATGACAACCAATATGTCGGTATTGCGGTGTTCTTAAAGGGGCTCGCGACTTTGTCCGATTACATTGATTCCAGGTTGACATTTTCATATACTTGGCTACTTTGTTGCGAGAAGAACAAAGATTAACGCTAGATTGACTATCGATGACGATTCACTCCATATGTTGATGCTCAGTTCGGTCGTGTGATTAAGAATTTGGTGATGGAAATTGTTCTTTACGATCACTTACGAGGCGAGATTTCACGCGTAAAGTCTACAAGGTGGGCCAGCATTCATCACGAACCACATGAGAAGAAATCATAATGGTAAAACCGATATATGGTTTTCCTTGTAGCCATATCATTGCAGCATGTCAGCATCGATGTGTTGATTTTCGGTCATTTGTACAAGGCTACTACACTACGCAGTCTTATTGTGACACTTGGGCAAGTTTGTTTTATCCTATATTCAATGAAGATGAGTGGCCTCTTTATGATGAGACCAGCGATCGTAGCTCGAGTCGATATGAAAGCGACAAGAGTCGATTGGCCGTCTACAAATCAACTTAGTTTACCTGATGAAATGGACGTGCAGGGAGAGCGAAAACCAAGATAAAATGTGGGTTGTGCAAACAACAGGGTCACAATCGGCGGTCTTGTAAGAGTAGAAATCAACTTTAGTTATGGATGTGAAGTAAGGCTATTAGTTGTTTGATTGTAAATGAGACCTCACCTTTTTTTGTTGTTAAAGTATGAGACTTATGTACTAGCGTTTATTTATTGTAAACGAAGGCAGAATCTTTAGTAGTTGTCTTATATCGAGACTTGATCTCTTGAATGAAACATTCTTATTATGCGTGTTTATTATGCGGTGTCGGCATGGTATGTTGTGACCATTTTTACAATTATCTTGGATTGACATATCTTATAGACATGGTTCGGGGATTCATGATGCGGATCAGTCGGACCACATCGTCTTCTTTGCAAGGCGAGACAAATCACACTTAGTAGATCTGAGCAGTGCGTAATTTGTTAATAAGGCATATGGATATTAGTGGTTGTAACGTATGAGTATACATAACACTTTTAAATTTGTATGTTTGGGTTGTTTGCGACAGGAGATCCTCCGCCCTCGACAGTAGATGAGAGCTTTCATGTCTATGTGGAGGATGGATATTCGGATCCAGCCATACGTGATTAGGTCCTTTACCGGTATATTCAGGTTGGGCTATCGCGTCGATTGGCCACTTATCACCTCCTTCCCGGTCGAGATGTGGCAGAGACACACACGTTCATGTGCGATGGGAGATAATGGGTGCAATTACGAGGCGTCGCCATCCTCCTTGGCTGCACATTATCCATGGTCCGAAGATCAACGGCACGCGCGTTCGATGTGGCTGGCGTTGTCTTGCGAGTTGCTGACTTCATCCACCGGCCGTCTTTGTTAGAGAGTCATATCTCGCTACGGTGGTTATGTTTACTTGCGATTATCCACCGCCACACGATGCGAGATGATGCCACATTAGGCGTTGTGCGGCGTGGGTTCATCTTAAACGTGGATCGCCTTCTTGTTTGCGGACCAGAAGAGGGTGTGAGTTCCCATTTATATCTACCTCTACGGCGGGTTGGCGCTTCTTGCGACATATAGTTGGGAATTAGTGCGTACTAGCACATACATACACGCGGTTATCGCAGAGCCAGCTTGGATAGTAGTCGTGGTATTAGCGGTTGTATTACACTCATACAGGTATGTAATAACTGGGAATGTGTGTTGTTGTGTATGGATGAATTGGGATGCTTATGCCACTATTACTCATAATTCGACCTATTGAGGTCATTGAGACTTGTTGGTCGATATATTTGTACATGTTGTATTTTGGGTAGACCTCCTCATACAAAGGAGACTCTGCCTGATTTTCGTTAAATTATGGGTCCCGTAAAGGGAAATGATTTATAATTTTTTCCCTTACACAATATAAAAACTTCATTATTTTAGCACTTTCGCATTGTGCGGCATTCGGTATGAGTGTAGGAGGCTGCGTCGGGGCGACCCGATTTGGGCGACCCATGTGATCTGCCCACCTACACCAGCTCGAAGCCTTGCATGATGGGATGTCGATCATTAGTGATGGTGACCTACGGTACATCCAGCGATATATACCGAGGACATCCTTCCGGGTGACGAGGCCTGGTAGCACTTCCCTTTCGGGTGTAGGTGGAGAGTACCTTTGACCGCAGTGCATAACCCATCGAAGTTGTGCTACTCCTATCTGCAGAGATCGGCTAGATGCCACGGTCCACGATCAGGCAATAATTTTATCTTTATGGTTCTATATTATTATATTCACTATTCTTGTAAAATTGTTATTGACATAAAGTGTTCACACATGTAGGTGTCATGGCGACCATCGTGGGAGGATTACTTGACCCGGCTCCATGCTATCTGCTTAGGCGTCGGAAGTCGGACGATGTCGCTCGCCATGTTTCGAGATTGTTGAGTGGCATCGTCGGGGAGAGTCACGGCCGGTTTGGGATGCAACGAGGAGATACCTCGGCTTGCTCTTCACGACGCGGTTGCATCTGGATGCCGTGCGGGCGACACAGTAGCGATTAGTGACTTTGCATGCACCATACATAGCATTATGGGAGCCAGCGGCGGATAGGATCATCGCTTCACCCCTATCTTTGGGTTTGATGGACTTTCATGATTCCTACATGCAGTGGTATCGTCGTATCACCGCGGCGTTTTTGACTTCCATTTGCATAGAGATGACATGAGGTTCCATACTACGGCCGTTAGTAATATGGATCTTTTGGTAAATTCTGATCATGTGTTTCTAAAATATTTACCTAATTTTAATTAATAGATTGTGTAATTATAATTCTTTCTTTGGTTCGCTCCGAGATCGCCGCCATGGGCGACAACCATTAAGCTCCGGATTACGATACCCACAGTGCTTATCTGACATACATCATATTGCGTCGGTGTTACACGGATCGGTGAAGATCGCGCTCGCTAGGGTACCTCGGAGAAGCCGACATCGCGAGCCATTTGTTAGACCTGGGTTAATAGTCCGCGCACCATCCGTGTCACGGCGGATTCGAGGTAGAGGGAGAGGAGGAGAGGGGGTGATCGCGAGTGGTGCTCGAGATGGTGGCGCGGTCATTATTATCGAGCAGTGAGGCGGTCTAGGTACACTGGCCGCCTTTTCGCCGATACCCTCTATACTTACCACTCTGGCCATTTTATACCCCCACACACCTGCATCACCTTCCATACCCACTCACGGTGGCGCATCTTGACCCTACCCACTCATTGACGCATCACGAGCTACTGCCCGCACATTGCACATCACCTTCCATACTCCACAGGACTTATGTTTGTACCTTATCCAGGTGTCGAAGGAGCCCGGCCTCCATCAGCGTTAAAATCTCACTTGTCGTGGCGTATCATCTCATACATTGCATCCACGGATGATACTACATCGTTGACTGATATCACAGTGGGAGTAGACTTCGAATGGCGACCTCGTACTCGACGGTGTCGCCGATACTCCATCCATCAGATACCTCGGCTCCATCAGCACCCTCGGCTCCATCAGCTCCCTCGGCTCCATCAGCTCCCTCAGCTCCTTCTCAAACTCCACAGGACCACATTGGTCGGCCGGTACATTTATTTGGTAGTAGCCTAAGAGAAATAAGAAGCGCAGATCTTGTGGGACATACATTGATACATATTATTTTTATATATGATACGTATAAAATGTTTTGATATATATTTAAATGTTTTCGTGTATGCATGATTTGGTACCTTTGTCTTGTATGTCATTGGGTTTTTGTGTCTAATACTTCCTTGATTTTTATCATAGTTCAAAATATTACACTAAATATTATTTTCTAATTATAATCATTTTTTATAAAACACATGTAACTACATAAATAATAAATTATATTTTAACAAAATGGATTATTTTTCAATATAATAATACAAATGAATGTTGAATAATACACTCAATGTTGGATTATTTTACTAAAGTGAGAAAGAAGTTTTAAAAGCATTTTTGATGAGTAAGCATAGACCAAGAAAAGTTTAAAAACATTACAAATGAATGTTGAATTAATAACTTGGGTTAATTTTAGTTTTAACATGGGTTGATTATTTTTAATAAATCAAGAATTTGGCTGACATTTTTCATTGTCTTCATCATATTTTATAGTTAAATCAGTGGTTGGGTGAAGCCATATCTAGGCCAAAAACAAAGAAGACTCGAAGCGGCGTTGAGATCTGGGTTTATAAAGCTTCCGGCTTAGGCGTTGGGGTCTTGGGTTATTGGCTGTTTATAAAATGCAGCAGTTAGTGAGTCTTAGGCTTTTGATATTTTAAAAAATGCGGCTTAGGCGTTGGTAGTCTTAGGCTTTGAAATTTTTAAGCAGTCGTAGTTGAATCTTAGGCTTTGCAGCAACACTACTTTGGTTAAATTTTTGAAACTAGATGTTGAGTTCGGATTTTTTTCGGTGAGATTCATCCGTCCTGAAACTCCTAATAAAAGTCATATTAAAAGGACAATCGGAACATAAATGACAAAAGTACAAAGGAATCACGGAAGGAAGAGGATGCGAGGCAGGTTCCTTTAGCCATTGTTTGAGATCCATTAACTAAAGTAATCATGGGTAAAGGTGATGTAATAGTAAGGGAAGAAAAATGATCTATTACTAGAAGGTGATCGGAGAGCTCCTAGAATCTAGAATTAAGTGGGCCGGATGAATGTGAGAAAGCGGCTTGAAAGGTATTGCAGTCGGGCAGGCGAAATGGATCACGATTTGGGCATGCGGTAAGGTGAATGTACCTTTTATACTTGTTGGGCGTAAGAATAACTCCCGAAGGTGTGGATGAGCTCCCTTTGATAGCCATAGAAGTGAAAAACCAACAAAATCAACTGAGTTAGCAAGAAAACAAGAGTTTCGGGACTAAACACATTGTTGAAGGTGAGAGAAGCTTGTGGAGGGTGTTGGGTTTTTTACTTGAAAAAAGCGAGGCAGATCAAAAAGTCCAAAGAGAGGACTCACCCAGGAGACAAAAACGGGCAAAACACAAAGATGGAGGCTTCGTATGGAAGAACCGATGGCCACGAAGAACTTTCGACGGGAGAAAACCCCGAGTGGGGCCGGTGGCGGAGGGTCTCTCACGCGCCGACCAGCGTGGTGGTACAGTGAGGAAACCACGTGTGGGGCGTGGGTTACCTTCTTAGAAAGATTTTTCCTTAGGTGGGTAGATCGGTGGCGGATTTAAGAATTTGGGGTCTCGTAAGCTTGATGTCGTCGAAAAGGATTCTTAGGAAAATTTTCAGGTAGCTAAGGTGATACGATGATGGCGAGGATTCGGAGATGAAGGTGGGGTGGCGGGTGCGATCGAGCCACTAGATGGGTTACCCGGTTGAAGCCAGTGGCAAAACCCGAAACTGAGCCTTCCTTGGCTACGACACCATGTGAAATGAAAGAAAAGAGTGATCTTCTTTATTGAATTGATGAAAAGAACCCGATTTACAAGTCATACCTACTTATACATCGAGAAGGATAAGGAAATAAATAAAGTCTGAAATAAGGAAAATATTGTACAAGAAAGGAAGAATAAGCAGGAGAATATCCTCGTTATAACTCTCGACCTTCTTTACGGCTTGACCTCATACGTTTCTCCATGTTTCCCCGCAATCATCTTTCTCGAAACCTAACATGTTGTAATTACAGCCTCAAAGCTTCTTAACAAGTTTGAGAGACCAAACCCATAAACTTCTCTACCTCCTATAGAGCACCAACCTCCATTTCTCAATATCTTCCCACAATCACTTTTCTCCAAAAATTACCATGCTCCTTTCTAGCACGCAAAGCCACTTGCAAGCAAGGCATATTAAAGGCCTAAGATTCAAAATATTTAGTAACATCTTTAAGCATATACTTGCTATCCCGACTAAGTGAATCTACTCATTTCTTGTCCTCTGAACGACCCACCGCCCCCTAAAGGCCCCTCCAGCTTTACGTCATGAGCGCATTAAAGGCGCAGTATTCGTAGTAAACTCAAATCACATAAGTTTGATCTTTTAGGAGAGTTGGTTGTTTAACATGATATAAGGCTTTGTTTGGCGAGGTCACAGTTGAACCACCTCTGCAATCTATTCACTCGTTGTTGATTTGAAAAGCCCATGGAGGGGTATTTGGTTTTGTTTGACTCGCATGCGGGTATGGGCACAGCGTGAGGGAGGGTGTTAAAGGTATGCTATTCATATTAAACGAATCATACCAGTTTGAGGCTTTTAGGAGGATTAGTTGTTCTGTGAGAACTCATTTGGATCCTTTCCAATTTGGATCTCGCCATTCTAGTAGTTACAATGGTCAGCATGAAAAGTATTGACAAAATTTAAAGATGTTTTAGGGCATTTTTTTAGGTTGCCTCAGTTTATGGGCTCATTCAAAACTTAGTTGCATTTTGATGAGACCTCGAAGCGATCGAAGAGCCCTGACAAAAAGACCGGCTGATGGGTGGGAGGGAGGCATACGAGCTTAAATACCCGCTCTGTTGTGTGTGTGGCCGATGTGGGATAGTATCAGATTCTTATATCCCCTTAGTAAATGCCTGAAGTTGTGACAATGTTATGGTAAACCTTATTTTACTAGACCTCAATGTCTAGAGGCCCAAATCTTGTAAAAATGAGGAACTCAAAGTTGTATAAGCAGAAATAGACCATATAGGTTTTAATTTCAATTCTGATGAAAGATACATGAATGATTTAAAAGATCTAAATTTATTATTTTATCAGCACATATTAACTCATAAGCTAATCTAAAATGCAATGTACGGAGACCTTATCTGAGGATTTACTCCTCACTAATCATTCTTTCATTAATTTATCAATTTTATTTTCTCCATATTTTTATTTTTAGTATTTAATTTATTAATGGGAACATGCTTGATTAATTAATTAATCATATCAATAGCTCTGCACAATTTCTTGAATCACCAACAAGGATAAACAAGCTTTTTCATTGTTATCTTATTCAATAAATCCCCAGCATTCATGCATTTAGTTTTTTCCTTTTATCAGCATTGTCCAAATTGAAGCATAATCATCTAACATTATTATATGATCTTGTTAAATAACCAGGCTCTCCTGGTACCGAGGCGCACATGGGTTTTGGGTTTAATAATAGAATAATAATGCTTCAAAGCACCCTCCCTCACGTGCACGCATTTATGCAGCCGTGAGTTAGGCAAGATTTATGAACTTTTAAATAAGCATTAGGGGATTAAATTGCAGGAGAGGTTCGAGACAGGGACCTGCTTGCCGACGAAGCTCTGTCTCATGATAAAATGACCAGCTACTATGCAAGGCACGAGAGCACGTAAGATTTAGGTTTAATATGAATGTCGTCGTCAGCGGGGTCTAATGGTAGAAATCAAAATATTACTCATAAAGATAAATTCTGCCCTCTCAGGCTGAAAAATATGGGTGCCTCATTCTACTCTCCAAAGATTGCTTAATTTGAAAAGAACATGTGAGGCGATTTACAAAAGCTAGAGCGATGACACACATTCAATTATAAGATATCACAGTTTACATCCCTTTATAAATAGGGAGCATATTCAACAACCCAAATCTTGCATACAAACAGGTAAATGTCGATTTGTCTTAAAGCAAAAGGTAGGGAGTTCAGACCAGACAAATTGATTTTGAGAACCCAGAAAGATCCATACGCAATCCATAAAAAGAAATTGGTAGATAATTATCTTGTAGATTTATCCATAAGGAAGATATTTTTGCCTTCACAAGCTTTCAATTCTACAAAATAGTATAACCAAACAAAATAACCTAAAAATTGTGGGAGTAAGCTACGAGGTGTAAATTTTTACCAGATGGAAATATGGTTCTGTTAAAGAAGCAAAACTGTACAATAAGCTTTCTTGCAGACACTGCAATAGGGCAATCAAGCCAGTAACCTTCACATGAAAACTTTTGCCGAAGTGCCCCATACACGCCCAAAAGCCAGCCAATGTGACCACCCAAAACCAAAACATCCCGCGAAGGACGGGCTGCAATTATCATAAAAAATGAAAAAGACAAAAAATAAGTAGAGAGAGAGACAGGCAGAGATAGAGACGTAGAGAGAGAGAGAGTTAGTACACCAACAGAAACCAAAATAAATCATTGAAACATGAGGCCAATATTCTACTTATGCCATTTTAAGGTATGTCTACTTATCATAAAACTGGGATTGCAAGGACACCAATGCAATGAAACAGAGAAGATGGAAGAAACAAAGATTATATGTTAAAAAATGGCAATTTCTGCTTATTCTAATCTTGTACTCCGGAGACCTTTTAATGAAAGTAAGAAGAATGCAAGAAGAATATTTTGGAAATATTTTAATTAAACTAAGAAGGATGACGAGAAGAAATGGTTCAGCCGCATGATGAATCTCATGAGAGGGAACTAGGTCAATAATTTCTCCATAAGCATTTCAAATTCCATAAAAATCTTTGGCTGAAAACCAAAAGAAATTAGAGGACAAATTTGTCACCTGCGCTAAGATACAGTCCGATCTCTTAGGTGAAGCGATATCATGCGGAACTCCATTCTGTTGAACATCCATGCTCGATTTTCTTTAATATATTTTTTGTTGTAGCGAAATCCCAGTTTAAGATTTGAAGCATGAGGCGTGTGCAGCAGTACAAACTTTAAGCGCCTCAACGATTACAGCAGAATGAGATTCCTATTTGACTTGTGACACTTGCAGCAGCATCTTGTGCCCAACATTAGGGTCTATGATTTATTTTCAGAAAAAAAAAACAATTAAGAACAGAAATAAAATCAATGCAAAACAAATCCATATACAAATGGTCTATACTGTATTTGAAAGGGAGAACTCCAAATGTCGTGGCAAGAAAACAAGTTATAGCTAGAAGGATGCCCAGTAATAACTGGATGACCTTCAAATATTCTAGTTCTAATGATTTTGAGACACTGCTAGGTGAAACTCCCTAGGAGGCCCATGGCAGTTGAAGTAGAGGTGAATTCAAGATACCTGGAAAGAAAATATTAACATCCGCGATATCTGGTGAAAACATGTTAAACCAAAGTTTAGAAAACCAATCAACAACAAGTGGATTAAGCATGATAAATATAAAGATTTCAGGAGGTGATGCCTGAACGCAGCATCAACACCATGAATGCCAACCAGCCTCTTTACCTGTATAATGGTGTTGTTAGTTTCAGAAAATGTCAAAGATCCATAATTTACAAAAAAGGAATTCAGAGTGAAGAAATAATTTGGGAGCAGAAAAAATGCAGTTGCCTTGGATATGTGGACAAAAGGCGGCCTTGCTTAATTTCAAACCTTGGAGAATTACATACAGAAGACAAGAAAATAAAAGAAAAGAAAAGAAAATATAGACAAAGTTAAAGTTAAAGAAGTTTTGTACGTAGTTGGATTTACCAATGAATTTATACCTGAAATTCATACTTATTTTTGTAGGTTTACAATGAATATATGAATTGAAATGTCATACTATTCAGCTGATTTCATCTCAACCTTAAGATTTTGATGTTTCCACACTTGGTTGATGGTGGAATTTCTGATCCATAAGAAAAGTTCTAACAAATACCATCCAAAACATAAAATGAAGCGGTTAAATTGGATATCAAGCATACTGCTTCAAATTGCACTAGCATTGAAAAGTTTGTACATATTTATATGTAATTTATATTTAGTTACCTGGTTATGGAAGTGTCGAGTTGAGTGGATTGGCAAGGTCATAAATTAAATGAAGAAAATAAAATTTTCAATCTAAATTGAAAGATTGGAATAGAGTGTCCTTAAAATTAGGTAGAAAGAAGAATATTCTCTCAGGCATTACATTAAAGATTGATAACAATCAATTCTGTTCAGAAGATTGGAGAATTGCTGCAAGAATGTTCGAGTCTAATGGACTTAATGGAAAGACACCTCAAATAGTCCCAAATTATCCTCATGTACCTTAAGGGCAAGGGAAGACTTAGTCGATGTATTGGAATAGGACCAGAGAGAAGATCCTTTGAAACATGGGATAAGAGACTGTATGATCATGTCTGGCTATAGGACTCCAAATGTAACTTAATGTTCAATGACACATGTATATTCTTGACTACTATAAAAGAAATTTAAATTTATTCAAAGCACATATTCAAGGCTGTTGGTACCCCATGTGTATGAGATCAAAGTCAAAACTGAAACCACTAAGAAGGGAGACAAATCTGTCACAAAATATGCAAACCTTTTGCAAAATCTGTGGCAAGAGCTGGACCATTACCGAGTAACTAAGATGAAGTGCCTGTTGATGCTGGCATTTTGAAGACCAACTTATTGAAAGAAGATGGAACATATGATTTTTCCATCTCTAGAGAAGCAATTCAATTGATCAAGCAAGAAAAGCAAAGTGCTATGCTTGAACCTATAGAAACTGTGATGGGTCAGCGATAAATTTAAAACAGATAAATCAGAGAAAGGAAAGAGTGATGTCTTAACAATTAGGTAGAAAACCAGTGGAGGAGAACAAGAACAATTTATGATGCATCTATTCAAAGAAACCAAGGCACACACAGAATGATGTTGGAGATTGAATGGTAAGCTACCAAGCTGAGAGTGGGGAATCAGTGAGCAGAAGAGCCTCAAGCCCACATGGTAGAGCATCCAAAAACTGAGGAAAATTCGGCAATAGGGGGATTCAATAGTGAAGAAATTGAGAAGCTAAGAAGCATGTTGGAATCTCATAATAAGCCTTTTGGAGCTGGCTCTTTCAGGTAAATCTTCATTTCCTTTTTGCATGAATGCCTCTGCCAACTTTTATACCAACTCTAGGATAATAGACTCTAGTGCCATGGACCATATGACACCTACATCTCAATTTTTCCATTCCTATACCCCATGCCCTAGTAGCAAATGAATGGTAGTGGCCAATGGCTCTTTGGCTACTGTTACATGCTTTACAGATATACATATCACACCTGGCCTTATCCTTATAAATGTCCTCCATGTACCAAAATTGTCAACCAACCTTGTTTCCATTCAAAAGCTTACCCATGATCATAAATTGATATGACAAGTATAGACTTAAACATAATATGAAAGCATATTTGGGATAACATTGATACCTCATACAGAAAGGCCTCCTTCTCAGCAGCTGCAAAGTCTAACCTACACATAGAGCATACTTGGCATGATAAATACAAAGTTTCAGTTTTGCTTAAGTAACTAACTTGAATTGTATGCAACAATAAATTGGCTAAAATGCAACGCATGGGTTAGCTGGCAAATGAAATAATGTTATCTGAAACATCTTTATGTCACAGACCGTGAAAAATGTTTAAACAATCACGGTATTGCTTAGGATCTCCTTAGCATAAAAATCTATGTCCAAAGGTTCCAGTTTGGCAAAACTTCTCACATTAGAGCAGTGGTCAATATAAAAAATGGAGAACTGAACCTGAATGACATTCAAGGCTGTAGAATCAGCTTCATCAAAGCTTGAGGCTTGGAGAAATTATATTAGGTGACTCACCTTCAGTTTGCTGATAATATCAATTGTCTCATAGGATAGGTTCAATCATAGTCTTAAATTTTAGATGCATCTTCTTAGTTGTTCTTAAATCAAGCCTGAAAATTTGTTAGGTACCTCTAATTGAGGTTTTGATGATAGCAAACCAAGGTTATTGGTTACTGACGGTTAAAGTTGAGTTGAGTGACAGGTTGAAAGCAATCAAGCATTAAATGAAGATATTACAAGCTAAAGATGACAAAGATGTAGTTGATCAAGCTCTTGGAAGGGAAGTTCACTCAAATCAAAGAGCCAAAGATGACCAATGGCAAGATTCCAAGCTCAAGCATCAAGTGAAGATTTTGATAGCTTAGGAATCTATGTAAGGTGAATGCATTGGTGCACTTTAGGATATCATCATTAATCATGCATCACTCACACACTCGGTTTTCAAATCCCAATTGCATATCTTTTGAAAACATGAGTTTAAGCATAAAACCTTAGTCTTTATAATCCTAAAATGAACTTCAATGAAACATCTAAGGTTTATTAGTGTTTGAAAAGAAACAACACATGAAATTGAACATTTAAAGGGGCAACCAATTGAGGCGGTTGTGGTCGAGCCGAATGAACCGATCCGGCCGGTTGAGAATAAACCCATTGGACATCGGGTTATGGAATACTCGATGAAACGGTTGATCGGTTAGTGTCGACCCGATTTGGTATTGGCCCCGGATGAAATGGTTTGCGAGTTTGTGAAGCCGGAAGAGGTGTGGAGCTGGACCCCGGTTGGATGCGATGGAAAATCATCAAAATCCACGAAGATGAAATGGTTGACCAGTTGTGTGAAACGGTCGACCAGTTGTGTGCAACTGTCATATTTCAATGGCTAGAAAATAGTGACCTGGAGCGCACATGATGAAACGATCGATCGGTTGTGCGGAACGGTCGACCGGTTGTGCGAACGGTCGACCGGTTGTGCGAACGGTCGACCGGTTAGACAAAGGTAAAGTTCGACAGCTATACTCGCGGCAACGTGACAGCGGCTGAGTATCTGACGGTCGATTGGTTGGCAACTTAAATGTTGCTGAGTTCCCACTCTATAAATAGAGTGTGGGGGATCATTTCTCTTATGAACAATTTCTCAAACTAAGATTGTGAGTGCATTCATTACATGAGAATATAGTAGAGTGCACCTTTGTGTTGATCAAAAGCTTGAGTTGTATTTGAAAAATCTTGAGAGCTTGAGAGAGTGTCTCATTGTGCTTAAGTGAGAAAGCTTCAAATGTGTATAGCTTGAAGGTATTGTGAAAAGCCCATTGAAGCCAAAATCCAAGTGTAAAGAAGCTCGGGATTGGAGATACCGTTTTTTACTTTCTTTTTTTTTTTTTATATGCAAACTGAACATTATATTAACAAAAAGGGCCAAGCCCCAGAGTATACATGGGTATACAAAGGAAACGCAAAGGGAGAACAAAAGGAAAAGGCTTTACCAACCCCACCGAGAAAGTTAAGAATATAAAAGCAACCTCACAATGAAGTAATCCCCTCATATATTAAACCTACCCAAGTAGTTAGTGAATATATGAAGGCTTGCTTCAGTCTACTAGACGAAAAGCTCTCATTATAAAAAACAATCATGTTTCTTTCCTTCCAAACTTCCTTAAAAAGATTAGAAGGAATCGTTTTAGGATCAAAAGATGTTCAAGACTCTTCTTCTTTGTGGCAAAGTGGGCATCTACTGGCTAGCTGAAATCCTCTTTTTTTTCAATTGGTTCAATGTTAGCACCTTACCCCACCAAACCTCCCATAAGAACACACTTACTTTAGGGGGGATATAGCTATTCCAAACTAGGCCTTCCGGAAAAAATGTTGGAACATTCACCTTCAAATTACCTATAGCAAGCTTTAACATTAATGTGCCCATTTTGTCCATCCTCCCGAGAAAATTTTATCCTTTCCCTCACCGGTCGTTCTTTTGCTATTTATCAAGCTTATAAATCTTTGAGTCTCTTCCAACTCCCAATCATTAAACAATCTAATAAACCTCAAGTTCCATCCTCCTTCCCCCCTCATAGTTTCCTAGACTTCTTCCACCATAGCCCCTTTCGAATCCGCTAGAGCATACAGCGTTGGGAACAACTCACTAGTGGATTTTCCCCACACCACTTATCTTCCCAAAATCTAATTCGTCTCCCACCCCCTAAAATAAACTTGCAGTCTTTTTTTAACTGATGAGCCTCTCTTCTGTAACCAAACACCCACCCCAAAACTCCCCTTTGGTTCCTTTGAGAGTATTTATCTTGTAGCCCATATTTCAGCTTGATAAAACCTTTCGGGTGAAAGGACCTCCTCCCACAGCAAGTCTCGATTCCATGTTCCCGGTAAAGCCTTATTCGGCTTTGACAAGCTTTGCAAATGCCCGAGTCTCTTCTTGTTGGAACCTGCTTGTCTTTGATTTATCGGGTGAATTTTTTCTATCCAGATTTTTCCCCCTCCTGAAAGTCCCTCATAATTTTTTCCAACCTTTTCTTAACCCCCTTAGGCATCCGAAACAAGGACATGATGTATACTACCAAATATAAGGGTTAGTCTTCCCCCTTTGGATATGTATTGCCTCTTCCATAGAAGCGAAGCTATTCACGAACCTTTCTTCCCACCCCGTCCCAAACTTGCAAGAGTTATGTCTCATACCTAGTGAGAGACCTAGGTATATCGAAGGCAATTCCCCAACCCTACATCCTAATTCCATGGCGAGATCTTCTAGGTTCTCCACATTTCCTACTAGAAGTATTAAACTTTTTTCCAATTTAATTCTTAGGCCTGAAATGGCTGAAGCACTTGAAGTATAAAATCCAGCTTAGGTAGGCTAGTTGATCCCTCGAATCTTTGTAGAAAACTAGAGTGTCGTCCACAAATAATAAGTGTGTGATTTATAGTTCTTTCCATTTAATTTGTGATCTATGCTGTGAGCGAAGCTGGCGACCTTATCCACAAGCTGGGAGAAAACTTCCATTCCGATGATAAACAAGTATGGGGACAAGGGGTCCCCTTATCTTAACCCCCTAGAGCTGTTGAAGAATCCCCGTTTATCAGTACTGAAAAGGATGTTGTTGAGATGCATCTCTTGATCCAGTTGACCCATTTAGTTCAAAAGCCCATCTTTTGAGTTGGGGTGCAAAGTGGGATCCTACACCACACACAGGACTTCCCACTGGGCGCTAAATAAGGCTCTTGGGTATGGGACCACGATCGAAGAGAGATTCCGAAAGAGGCTAGCTTCTTGGAAGATCCAGTATATTTCTAAGGGAGGACGGGCTACGCTCATTCGCAGCACCTTATCCAGCCTACCAATCTATTATCTCTCTCTCTTTCGTATGCCTCATAAAGTGAGTGCCAGATTGGAAAAGATTCAAAGGCAGTTTCTCTGGGGTGGGAGCGATCATGACAAGAAAATCTCTTTGGTTAAATGGGCTACAGTGTGCACTGATAAGCGGAATGGAGGCATCGGGATTAAGAGTTTTTCTAATATGAATAAGGCTTTGCTAAGCAAATGGGTGGGGTTTACTTGATGATAGGGTCGCTTTGGAGGAGGGTCATTGGTTTGTAAATTTGCGAATCGCTGGAGATTTGTAGCATACTGCGATCTTAGAGGTGGTTATGGAACTAGTTTGTGGAAGGAGATCAGAAAAGAGTGGCCCAGTTTTTTTCAGAACTCGGTCTTCGCCCTAGGGGATGGTAGAAGGATCAATTTCTGGAAAGATGTTTGGTGCGGTGGGGAGGCTTTGTGTGCTAGGTTTCCATGCCTTTTTAATTGTGGCTGCGAGGCAGGGATGCTAGGTAAAGCTGACATCTGGGAGGAGCGATGGGGTTGGAGGTACGGGCACGAAGCCTTCTTAAGATCTCTCAATGATTGGGAGATTGAAGAGATGGTTAGATTCCTACAAATTCTCCATGAACAAAATTTCAGGCCAACGGGTGAAGATATGCTCTTATTGAAGGATGTGAAGGCAAAAAGTTTCTCTGTTAAGGTCATGTATAAAGGTTATGATATCTCCCCCGCCTTTGATTTCCCTTATGGTGGGAGGTTGGAACTGGAGTCGTTCCTCCAAGGGTGGCATCTTTACTTGAGGAAGATTTGCATGGGGCGAAAGTGCTCCTGGCCCCGGATAATCTCGGCTTGTCGTGGAATGGCTTTCGCAAGTAGGATGCCTTCCGTGTGGGGAGGGATAGAGACCATAGACCATTTCTTGATCCTTTGCGAAGTGCTAAAATGTTGCCGGAACTTGCTTTGTCAATTGGTGGGATTTAGTTGGGTGTTTCAAGAGACGATCGGAGTCACACCACCAGCTGGCACGGCAAGGTGTCGATGGGAAAGAGCGGAAAAAGATTTGGAGGAAAGCGGCACCCTGTCTGTTTGGACTCTCTGGTGTGCTAGAAACAGACTGGCGTTCGAGAACAAGATCACCTCGGCCCAGGATTAATTAATTTTGTGTCCAATTTGTGGGTTTGGGCCTTTGTTTAGCAATGACACCACAAACTACGTTTTTGGTCCTCTCACATGGTTTGGAGTGTAGGTAGTTTTTGGTTTTTCTTTCTTGTGTACGTAGGTTTTGGCAGCTTCTTTTGTCCTACACGTGTACTTTCTTTTTGGAAGTTTCCTTTTTATAACAAAACTTGCTTTTCTTGTCGAAAAAAAAGGCGTCTTTTGGAAGTCTTTCCAAATGATCTGATTCGATTTATGGTACGTCGCTTTTCTATGTCTAGCTTACATAGTATACCTTTCTCCTTTCTTTTCAACAGGGAGTCTATCACTTCATTTGCTAAAAGTGAGTCATTCATTATCTGTCTTCCTTCTACAAATGCGTTTTGGGCTCTGTTTATCAGACCTTGCATCACTTTCTTCAATTTTTTCGATAGGACTTTAGCTAAAAGCTTGTACAAATTGCCCACCATGCTAATGGATCTATAGTCCTTGAAATCCTCAACCCCGTTTTTTTTCGGCACCATAACCAAAAAAGTAGTGTTTAGGTTCTTCACGAAATGACCACATTTGAAAAAATCCTTAAACACCCTCATGATATCATCCCTTACAATGTCCCAACTGAACCGTCAGAAAGCTATTGTGAATCCATCCAGGCTTGGGGCCTTATCACCATTTAAGTCACTCAAGGTTACAAACACTTCGTTGACGGTAAAAGGTAGCTCAAGTCTCGGGGCCTCCTCCTCATAGATTCTCGGAAAGAAGGCCAAACTAGAATCAGAAAAGTACCTTTTCAAAGGTAGCCTTACCCTCACACTCAAGGTGCTTTTTTTAAGCGAGAGATTTTATTTGCAGCATTGATGCATGATAAAAGTGGTGGATGAGAAAGGGGACGAAGAGAAAGGGATGGTTCTGAGTGGGTTTTGAAAAGGCCTATGCTCATATTGATTGGTATTTTCTAGATCATGTGCTCGAAAGAAAAGGATTTAGTTTAAGATGACGATCTTGGATGAGGGGACACTTATCGTCGACAACTTTTGCAATCTTAGTGAATGGAAATGCAGAGGGGTGCAATTAAGGCCTACAAAGGCCTAAGACAAGGAACTTGACTTTCTCCTTTTATCTTCATTATTATAGCTAATGTTTTAAGTAGTCTCGTTGTGAGAGCTAAGGAGGGGTTTATTTGATGATTTCTTAGTGGCCAGAAATGGATCAAGGTGTCTCATTTACAAGTCACCAACAACACCATCTTTTTTTTCTAGCACATCCCTAAAAGAGCTGCAATCGATGAAGCTAATTTTGTTGGCGTTTGAATGTTTCTCAAGGCTTAGGATTAAGCTAAAAAAGAGCACTCCTTCTGGTAGTAACATGTCCCATGCACAAACGATCAAGTTAGCTTCTTTGTTTGATTGTGCAATGCTTGAGTGACCCTTCATCGCATTTTGAATTACACCTTTAAGGGAGTCAAAATCAATTTAGTTTAAGGACCTGTGTTGGATACAATACTCTAAGGAGGCTGAATGATTGGAATAAGAATTACCACCCTTTGGTGATAGAATCAATCTAAAGTAGTCTTGCTTGTTTGCACATCCCCCAGCTACTTTTATCTCTATTCCCAAGATCGACTTTAACGACTTTTGAAGATTAAGAAAATTACAAAGAGATTTTCTTTGGTTTAGTTGTGACAAAGGTAAAAAGTATCATTTGATCACTTGGGATTTAGTTTGCAAGCCTAAGGTTTTGGTGGTTTAGGGTCGTTGAAAATTTCTCCAAGGAACCAAGCTTTGTTAAGGGAGACCATTTAGGAGATATTCTAGGAATGTCTTGCCTTCCCCATAAGGACATCTTGATTATCTATGACACATCCAAATGGATAAGATGTTGACATTAGAGTCAAACGGTCACACTAATGCCCCTAGAAAGCCATTACGTACTTGAGTTTTCTCACCACAAATACTCACCCTTAGCGGTGATGGACCTAGAGTTTGCTTTTGGGAAGATATGAGGTGGAGGAACCATTCTTTGTGTTTACAATTCCGAAGTCTTTTCAAAGTTTCCACTACTAAAAATCATCTCATTTCATATATACTTTGTAATCATAATTCTGTGTCTTAGCACCTTATCTTTCTTCTACAGTGCAGCTAATCGCAGGAGTAAGATCTCGACGATTGTTCTCCGCCACTATCGACTCTCGGTTAACTCCTTATCCAAATGCAAAAGCTTGGGAACTATCCTCTTTTGGAGTTTTCACAATAAAATAGTTCTTCTTAACCTTATCTTTTTTCTCTTAATTATGTTCCATTCTAGCTAGCTAAGTTTCTATTGAAATGAAATCTCTTCTACGGTCAGGACTTTTGAATGGTGTGCCTTCTGAAGAAGGTATCAATGACCCGATTATAGATGAGAAGGCCTTTCAAAGCCATCAATCCTAATTGGTGCATCCTTGGTATGAGGAATAGTGAGACAATCGATCATCTCTTCTGGCATTGTTCATTTACTTTAGGATTGTGGCATTGGATTTTCCCACCCTTTTTAGCCCAAAGACCCTCCTTGGGCTTTTAACAAAAAGCTCCCCATCCCAGCCTCCCCTTAGCATAATGGGCTCAACCGCACCCCCACCTGACTCATTACTAAAACCCTTCTCCTCCATCTTGCAAGCCTACCACTCTTTATAAAAAGTGGTTTGCACCTCCTACAACAAAGACATCCCTTTTCCGTGAGGTCCTCTCATCTGGCCGACCTCACCTTTAGGCAGATATTACGCTTTCCCCTTGCCCAACCGACACATCACCTTGTATCATCGTGACTTTCTGAACATCGCAATCTGCCTAGCGAGATGAGGGGGGCATCTTTAACATCACAACCGATAACTCCCACTTAAGCTAATAATCAAAGCACCATGAGCCTAAGATCCAGCGCAACATCCCATGTAGCTCTATGCCGCCCCAGTCTCCTGCGATCTTGTCCATTGGAGACTTTTACACGGGTTGAAGGATTTGCATCGTCATTACTAATCAGCCCTCCAGAAGAATTTCTACCCCGTTTTTAGAAACCTCATAGCTCCAAGATCTGAGCTACCCCTGACCTTACCCGGCACTCAAATGGCGAGCATGACAAACCTACCTCTAGCCCTCATCTACGAGGACCACGATAACCCACTCCTCGACACTCTCTCGGTAGCCTTTCTATTTTAATAATCCAAGAAAAAAGCCTCCCATCGATCTTGACACTTGCAAGGCTCCTTGAGCCCCATTCACGAATACCCCCACCATTTCAATTCCTCGGCTCCCAAAAGCAAGTTGGCTCCTGCTACCTCCCACCACACAATGGTGGTATGAGCCTTCTCTGACCTAGGAAGTTTTCCTCCAGCTGAAGGCACGCAACATCACCACCCAAATCTGTTGTCATCCCTAAAGCATTAGTGCAGGAGGATTTCTTCAAATGCCCTGTAACAGCCACCTCCTTCCTAGGTCTTGAGGATACACCACCAATAAGTGGCCCTTCGATCATCAAGTCTTCGATCATTTCTCCAACCCCTGACGAATGTAACTTCTCTGACAGTAAAGCCCACCCTCCATGAATCACTCTTCCCTCAGGGAAAACAATGCAGAACCTCTTCACCTCTGAATCCACAACAAAGCATAGAAGAAAACTTCCTGCTCCATTAGCTCTTTTTTTCAGCCTATATTTTTCTTCCACCCTCTTCAAAGCTTCTAGCAAAACTTCCGTTCCCCCTCCTTCCCTACAGCAATCTTCACTCAAGAAGCAACCTTCAGGGCAAAACTCTTCTCCCCGAACCAAATCCACAATGAACAGCCCTATCCCTTTCCCCAGTCACTCCCCTCGTATTACTGGATGTCCCTTTTCAGACAAATTAAGATCATCATTTAATTGTCTTAAATTGCAGAGTCTCCCAGATGAAGGTCTTAAAGTGAAGAAAGAATTACAGTGCAGAGGAAATGATACCACAATTTATGGTAAAAAGGCATTGCAATGCATATGCTGAATGCTCCTCTTTAGCTTAATAAAGTGAGATTTCTTCTGTTTTTCTTCTTCCATATACAGCATTTAAACAAACAGAAATTATACAATACTTACCAACCCTTTTGATCCAAATTGAGGCATGCTGAATTAAAACCTTTGATTGGACATAGCCTCGGAGGCAGCTGTATGTTTGCCTTTAGCTGAGCTTAAAACTTACACAAAGAAAATGGAAAACTCACCCACCTTCAGTTTTTTTTGTTAAGAAAGATTATGTTCCATCAGTCTTTATCAAAAGAAAATTAGCAATATATAGTTTGTCAGTAAGTACCAAAAATTCATTGGTATGAATTTGAGAAAGTACAAGAAGGATGAGTTATTCTTTACGAATATTACAACACACACAAGATATATATACATATGTATATATAAAATTAATAAATAAAATATAAGAAAATTGCCAATACAAACCAAGAAGACATTAACAAAGTCGATAGAATTACATCTAAAGGTGGCATCAAATTCCTATGAAGAACATTTAATTGTGAAGAACCTTTCTTGGCTAGCCTACCTCTATCTGTTAGCTAAACAATGAATCCATAATAAGAGCATCCGATCCTCAAGCAATATATATAATTTTATGCAACCAAGAATCAAACTTCCCTGAACCTCATTCTCCTCTAAGATCAGTGCCATAACAGTGGTTGAATCCCCTCCTACCAAGAGTCAACAATACCCAAGGATCTTTCAATGCTAGTGCTTCTGCCTCAATAACTAAACCCATCCCAACAGGTTCAGGAATGTTCTGAGTCTTTCTGACCCTCCACATTGTGATCCCTGAGACTGCAACCAATCACTCACCTAGCGAAGTTCTATAAAGAACACCCAGAAAAATTATGCACAAGTGCACCCATTAGAAAAGGGCTCCACCTTATCTGAAATTTCATTATCTTAGCCATCAGAACAAGCTCAGCTCCAACTCAACAAGACAACATCCAATAAAATACCAAAAAAGTAGCAGTTGCTGATATCCAAAGGTAGGAGAGTACACCGCGTCTTCTCATAATATCTCCCCATGCCTTAACTTGTCCTTGAAAATGCAGGCACTTCTCTCGCTTTCATAAACCAAGGATAGTGACTACTAACCAATGAAGAACCTTGGCCTTGGTTTGTGTTAAGGTTTAGTCTCCTAACTACAGGACTCTTTCCTTCCTCTTTCCTTTAGTCTCCTAATTAGACTCTAACTCTGTTTCCTTTTTCCATACATAATTAGACTCTAAATATGTATGTTTCCTCCTTTTCTAAATTAATGAGAATCAATGTATTCCTTTTCTCTCAACATGGTATCAAAGCCATAAAAGAGTTTGAGAATACTAGGGTTAGGGTTTCGCCGTGTGGTCAATTCCGGCAACCCATCCAAAGACCGTGTCACAATCCGGTCGTATTACAGTCTTCACGAAGCCTCACGGAAGCCAAACAATCATCGAAGAACCTTGCCGCCGGCAACTTTCACCGGCGAGATTTTCCGACAACCTCCATTCCGGCCGAAGAGCACACCCAACAGAGCGCTCCCTATCTACCTTCCCGGTGAGCTTCGCCGAAAAATAGCATCAAGACGCACTCCACACGCGCCGATCTCTCCGTCCTAAGACGTGATCCACACACGCCGCACGTGAATCCACGTGTTTCGCAGACGGCATGTGCAACATTGCTTTTACACGCGCCTCCTCCAGTAGGTGCGCGCCGCACTTCCATCCCCTCCACGCACCCCGCCGTCACCGGAAAAGCCCTTCTTTTTCAGTTTTTCTCTCCGGCCACTATTACTGCGTTTTCCTGTCGCCTGAATCTCCATTGTTTTTGTGTTTTCTGGAGCTCTACGACATTTTCAGGACCTTGGGAGTTGTATATGTTGATTCCTACTAATTTCTCGTCTCTATGGCTGAAAAAGGCTTCTCTATGGGTAGAACTCCCTTATCCTTCTCGTGTACTCGTCCATAATTAATACATATTTTATTTATTATTAAAGAAAATAATGTATCAATTTCTAATGACCACATTTTTCTAATTGCCTGAAAGAAAGAAAACGCAATCCAACTTGAACTCCCATCAAAGATGAAAATTGCAAACTCCAGACATTTAGAACTCCTTATCGAAAGTCTCCTATAAAATTAGCCAAAAGATTCAACCCTCCTACTTTAAGGCCTGTTTGGGATAACCTTCTGCTTTTGTTTTAAATAGAAGTTAAAACCACAAAATTTTCAACCAGTAATAATTATTTTGCAAAATATTTATTACATAACAGAGTTTTCTATCAGTTAAAATAGAGCTTTTTTGTAGAAAGATAAACTTTTCTAGTTTGTAATAAGTCCTATAGGTTGTTTTGAGAAGATTAGCTGAACATGCAGAAACCTTTTACTAGTTTTCATATTAAGCCCCTTTCTAATTTATATGTTGTTTTAACAAGATCAACCGAACATGTACAAACCTTTTACTAATCTTAGAAAAGAGTTTTAGGTTCTATCCAATCTAAGAAGCCCTTCAAATACGATATTAATTATTTAACCTAACCACGTCTTCATTTACAAAAGATTTGATTAACCTTTTCTAACTTCAACAATTTAGCTACTGCAATCCCTTCCTTAACCTATTTCATTTATTATTAAAGTAATATTATTACCATAACAACAAAAAAATATAAAAATAGAGAAAGAATATGTAAAATCACCTAATCAAGCTTCTCTTGTCATCAGGTGTAAGAAGGGCCCATTCTCTAATAGCTGCGTCCCGAATTGCTGCAGCAGCTTGAAACCTTGCATTTGCCACTTGAGAATTCTCTGGATAAATAAAACCCATATTAGTATTAAGAGATCACATAACTCATAAACTTAAAATTACTCTCAAAACATTAATTGTACAGATCATCGTTAACTCCTTGCCTCCTGAATACAGCGTCTATAGTAATCAAGCATCATTAACTCCTGCCTCTGAATTACAGTTCATTCCAAATAAATTACAACACTATTAAAGGATAAGTGGAGTACAAATGAGTTGAAAATGATGCTTATTCAAGAAGAAGCAAGGCTTAAAAAAATAAAGAATTCACTCAATTGATTTCATGAACCAACAAGGAATCTAGATAGAAACCTAAAAGGAAGAATGGAAAGGGCAAGCAAGGAGCATCAAAGATAAAAATGCAATCTACCCAAATCCATAAGAAGGAACTCAAGAATTATAAGTGTCATTTTTGCAATAAGCTTGGATGGTAAGATTGTCTTAAACATAAGGCATAGTTAGAAAAGAAAGGTACACCAAGTGTTTTAAAATGTTTCCAATCGAATTTGTTGGAAGTTCCTAACAATAATTGGTGGATTTGTTCTAGTTATATCACTCATGTTTCAAAGACGACAAAGGATTCTTTATAAGCTAGACCACAAATCCAAATGAAAGTTTATTTTCATAGGGACCTAATTCAAAGTCTAGTTGAAGCCTATCTTTTTTCAAACTCTTTATGTTTTTTTTTCTATAAATTTAGTTTCCTTCTAAACTTGATTCAGCTGGAAATTCTTTTAAATTTAGGAATGGGATTTCTAGTTTCTTTCTGTTTAAACTCTAAACTAAAGCATATACTAGTCCAAGTTTTATGATGGTTTATTTAAAATTCAAGCTTGATAACCTTTTTTACTAGTCTCCTTTGACCTTGCATAATAAGGTTGGTACTAAACGTGGTTTAGTGAATGATAGTTTGGCTTACTTGTGGCATAAATGCTTGGTTCATATAACCAAAAAGAGGACATAAAGATGGGTAAAGAATGAAATCCTTCAAGATATGGATTTTAGTAGTCTTGGCATTTATTTAGATTTTATTAAAGGAGAACATTTAAACACGCGCAAGCAAGGAGCCACAAAAGCACACAACTACTTGAAAAGAAAAAATTGATAAATAAAAGAAATGCATTAGAAAGGCGCTAAAATAGTGGCTTGAAATTACAAAGAGGGAAAAAACCTCCACCAACAACTACTTGAAATTATACACCATGACATACTGTGGCCCTTATGGCATTCCATCTTTCAATAGAGAAGTATTGTATCACTTTAATTGATCATTTTTCACATTTTTATATCTATCTGCTACATGACAAATCTCAATCAACAAAGTTACCTCAAAAGCAATTGTTGAGAATCATAGGATATTCCTAGAATATCCTCTGATTTATTCCCTAGGATATTCTTATAATATCCTCTAGTTTATTCCATTTTTTGTATATATAAATGTGTCTCTATACTATGTAAAACTGACTCACTCATTCATTATCAATAAGAAAAGCATCATTTTCTTATATTTCTTCACATGGTATCAAAGCCATGATTGGTTTTGAAGTGAGCCCTTTCCTCCGACGGATTCACGATCTCCTTCGACATATCTCCTCCGACGAATCTTCTCAATCGAATCTCCTCCAGCGGATCTTCTCAATCAAATCTCCTCCAGCAGATCTTCTCAGTCGGATCTCCTCCAACGAATCTTCTCAGTCGGATCTTCTCCGATGGATCTTCTCAGTCGGATCTCTTCTGACAGATCTCCTCCGATGGATCTCCTCCAACAGATCTCCTCCGACGGATCTTCTCAATCGGATCTCCTTTGGTGAATCTTCTTAGTTGGATCTCCTCCGGAGGATCTTCTCAGTCGGATCTTCTTCGACGGATCTTCTCTGTCGGATCTTCTCCTACAGATCTTCTCCAGCAATCCTCAATCCGATCACATCAACTCCATCGTGAAACACCTCGAGTGTCGCATTGCCGTCAACATCGGATATAATTAAGTACACCTTTATAACAAGCTTGGTGCATATAACCTAGATGCTCCAAATTATGGTAAGGTTGAAATCATAGTGATATTCTGTATCCTCTAGTTTATTCCCCATATTCTGTAATATCCTGGTTTATTCCATCCTTTGTGTATATATATATATGTCTAAATACTATGTAAAACTAACTCACTCATTCATTATCAATAAGAAAAGCATCATTTTCTTATATTTCTTCACAGCAATGAATCAATGATCAAACAGGTTGAAAGGAAATTAGATAGAAAGGTGAAATAATTAAGTTTGGTAAAGGCGGCGAATATTATAAAAAATTACTAAAACATATAACGCCTAGTCCATTTGTTAAATTCCTTAAAAGACATGGCATGCATATACCCAATTGACAACACCCAGCACGCCACAATGGCATGTTGTCAGAGAAAGCATGGCTCGCTCTAATGGATATAGATTATTCTTCTTTGTCTTTATCATTATGGATAGACTCTTTAAAGATTGTCATGCATTTGTTAAATAAGGTTCCCAGTAAAGTCGTTCAAAGAATCTTTTTAGGTTGTGGATAGAAAGTAAAACCTATTTAAAGCACCTGCATGTTTAGGGTTACCCAACATAAGCAAAAATTTAGAATCTACATGAAAAAAAGAAATGAATAAGAGAAAGGGGTTTAGGTCTGCTTGTCTCGTTTAAAAATTGTTCTTATGAATGAAGTGAAAATCGTTTATGAATGCTTTTGAAAACATAGAGAACATCATTTCGTGTTCTCTAAATTTAGTAAGCCAGGTTCTCCGTGGTTTTTCTAAAACAAAAAACAGCCTTTTAAACCAGAATCAAACAAGTTCTCAAAAACCTAGATTCAAGAACAACCAAAGGGTTTTTCATTGGTTATGTAAGAAATCTAAAGGGTATAGATTTTATTCCTAGATTGTGTCAACACCCCACTTAAGACTTGGTCTCATTGATCATTATCATAAAGGCTACGTATATTCATAGCCTAAACCCAAATCCTACTGCCTTGAGCTTTTAGGAGAATTGGTCATTTAACACAGACGTAGCCGGTCTGTAAGAGAGTGTCTAAAGCCAACACCTTTTCAAAGCCCCATTGAGCTATCGAAAAGTCCATAAAGAACTCTGTTTGATTTGTTTGACTCTCCACAGGCAGTTATGGGGCCGCACGTGAGGGGGGTGTTAAGAAGCATGATACGGGTTCTGATGGTTTTACAATGGCATTGAATCAAGAGTGTTGGGATGTAATCAAAGAGGATCTAATGAAGGTCTTTCAAGAATTCCATAGCTCTAAGATAATAATCGAAACACTAATGCCACTTCCATTGCACTTGTGCCAAAGAAGAGTCAGTCTCTCAAGATTTCAGAATTTAGACCTATTAGCTTAGGCCGCTTGGCTATAAGTCTTTATAAGACAATAGCTAAGGTTTTAGCATGGAGTTTGCACAAAGTTATCCATGAGACAATTTTTAGCTCTCAATGGGCTTTGGTTTTTTTTTTTTTTATCAAAAACAAAACATGTATTAATATTGAAAAGTGTAAGGATGAGAAACCCTTCACTAAGTACTCTCTCAAGGGCTTTTGTCAAGGGAGACAACTTTTGGATGCAATTTTAATAGCCAATGAAGTGGTGGATGAGAAGAGGAGATCCGGGGAGGAAGGGATTGTGTTTAAAATCAATGTTGAAAAGGCATATGATCATGTGGATTGGGGCTTTCTAGAGCATGTCTTAGAAAGGAAGGGTTTTAGCCCAAAAACGCTAAGCGATGGGTTAAAGCATCTAGAGGATTGAGACAAGGAGACCCTCTCTCTCATCCTTCTCACGTACTCTCATTCATTTTAATACAATTTGATAATAAATAAATAAAACATTAACCTCATATGTCATGAAGCAATAACTTTAAAGATCTATTAAGGCCAAACTAGTAACATAACAAACCATCAATTACAAATAGAAAAATATAGCATAAACATATGTATGTAATTATATTAACTCACCAAGAATGAATTGGCATGCCTTATAAGGCTGGAGGAGATTGGGCATAATGATAAAATAGTTGCCTCAGCTGCTGCTGGATTCACATGCATCTGCTAAACAGTCAAATAAAAGATGCAAACTATACCCACACGTGATGCAATTGTAAAAATTCATAAGCACAAACTACATGCATATAAGTACTAACATGCATGGATGCATTCATGTATAAGAGACTGTAAATGTGAATAAATAACATTTCAGTAGGAGCAGTGCAAGCTCTATAATGGAGGCGTAAAGTTAAGCAATCTAACAAGAAAAATACACAAAATGCTAAAGTGATTTTTTTTTTATCGGTAAAATGCTAAAGTGATTATTATATGTGCCACAAACACATTTAAAACACATAAGAATTTAGGTAACCTAGGGGTGATAGTCATTGTTTATCACTGTTGAAAATGATCAGTTACATATGGAAGATCCAGATATACCAGTCATATAGCAGCAATCCTAAACAGCGTCATCAAAGGTACATAGGATAAGTTTGTAGATTGGAAGTTGTCTTGTAATTCGTTTATTACTGGTTGGTTATGTGACTTTTATTTGTGAATTAGAACGCTGCCCTTAAAAAGTCCTTATTGTCATCGGTTCTTATATTTTTGACCTCATTTTCCAAAAGCTGCTATCTTCCAAAAGCTTGCATTTCAAATACTCAATTTTTCTAAAAGCTGATATTTTTATAAGATGAATTTTATTAGATCTCTTTAAAAAAATTCCTACTGTAACTGCCTCCTAACTTTATACTAAACTTCCATTCCTAAAAGTTTCCATCTTCTAATAACTTTTATTTCTAAACTCAATTTTTCAAAGCTTATATTTTCTGCTACCATACTTTCTAAAGCCTTCCATTTACTAGGAAAGTCTTTGTTTTCTACAAACATCTACAGCATAAAAACTTCTTGTTTTTAGAATGTTTATATTTTCTAAATAGACTCTTTTCTATTTATGGGAAAGTTTAATAGTTTTAGAAAGAATTACGGATCATAACAGATTAGAATTTTCTTTTTTCATGGTCTTCTTGAGGTTTTAGGGTTTTCTAAAGCCTATATTAAGGCTTATTGCTGTAAATTGAAATTATGAAAACAATATCAATTTTTTGTATACCTTGCAATTTCTAATCATAAACTAATCCACCTCTATGTCGCAATTTCTAATCATGGAAATCATCACACGTCAAATGAATTATAGAAGCCTAACTTAGCTTCTCCTAATACATTCATGTCTTTCCTCTCCATCATCTTGTTCTTCTTTCCTACTTTTTTCTGTATTTTCACAACCTCAATTTTTCATCCCTATCTTTTTTTCTTCTTTTTTTTATGAAAGAAGACTATGGAACATAAATCTTACATAAATAGTTGGAAAGTAAACCGCAATAGTCTTTATAACTAATATTTGTAACATCTTTAGGGATTTATTTTTTATAACCGTGGCTTTCCGGACCAACTTGCGCACACCTCGACTAATCCCATTGGGCCCTAAAGTTAACGGTTAGATAAACCTCGAGTGGCCTTGAGGGGACTCAAACCGATGACCATTGGTAAAACCCAAGGCCTTAGATCAACAAAGGATTACATCTTTAGGGAAATTTGACCACCAATTACTTGAATATAAATAATACCCTTTTGCTAGACATTCTATCTTTTAAATACTACAAGTGAAGCTCCACCTCACTTTGTTTGATTGTAGACAAATAAGTCAATTTCGCTATCAAAAGAAAAGTTTTATGCTTGAATGAAATAAGGAGTAGAATAATTTATATAAAATTGACTTCAAAAATAAGTTGCATAGTCAAGAAGCCACTTCAACATGCTTGAATGAAATTTCTTCCAAACAACAGTAGCATCAAGAGGTCACAGCACACTTAATCAACAAGCTGGATGAGAGTGAAGCTATTGGAAAGGAATCTAGTAAAGCTTGTTAATGACAATGGTGTGAGGCTTCAACTTCAAGCAAGTGATGATATGACACAAGAATTACTTCTTGAAGCTGCTGAACTTTTGGAAAACTGAGTCCAACCTTTATTGGTTGGTTTATATCCATGGAATTATTATTTGAATTAGCATGATTGAAAGTAAGAAACTTTGTCCAATGAGAGAAAAATTAAAAGGAGTAGCGTGCTATGGAGTGGCATAAGATCTCAAATTAGCCTTATAGAACCAATTAATCACTTAAAGTCATAAAACATGATGAAATTAAAGATAAAACAACTTTTTCCCAACTGATTGTGAACAAGTCTTGCATACTATTATGTATCCTCTTTGAAGAAGTAGGAGAGCTATACTTTCTGTCAAACTCATCAAATTGATTTTCATTTAATTGTTATTTTCAAAAACGTTGGAACTATTATTGTTTTTAATACAAGTTTTCTAAAGACCCATCAAAAAAATTTATTGTTTTTAATACAATCATTTTTAGAATAATGTTTCCAAATGTAAAATAAAAATTACACGATAATAGTAACCACTTCTAGTTCAACTCTTTCTACTGTTAAATACAAAAGTAAAACACCATCCCAAACAAGCTCAATGTATCTTTGTGTGTGTATGGGATGGAAATGAGTATCCAAATCGTGCAAAATATTTGGGAAAAGGGAGTTTTCGGTTCACTAAAATGAAAAAATATATAGAAAAAGAACACCAAATTTTTTTAAATCAATATTATCTTCATCTTATTTAAAAATCATTTGAAATACATGCAATTTTTGCACTTCTCATATCATTAAAACCAGTTTAGACAAGCAGATTCCACATAAATGTATCCGTTCGTTTCGGATTTATTCATCTTTTCAAATACTAATATTCATCAACTAAAAATTCAGAAACCAGTCATCAAGGTCAAATCCTAAGCAAGTAAAACTAGTAAAACTTCCCAATTCAGTAATACAAATGAATAAAATCTAAAAGAAACCTTTTCAAAATTCCAGGTCTGACAAACAAAGAAAATCACAAATTTCCAAGAAGAACCGGTTTGGTTACCAAAAGACCAGTGGGGAAAAACACTATGGATTCCCAAACTGTTAATTGCCCATCAATAAAACTACCAAAAAAAAAGATAGAGATTAACTTATCCAAGTCTAGAACAACCAGATGATCAGGAAACATGGGGTTCGAAATGAGATTTTTCCCTCTATCCACCAATTTTTTTTCAGAAACCATACCGAAAGTGAAATTATCGTACCTGTATCGAGGAGCAAGCGATTTCGATTGCATGCATTGTGGCTTGGAGCTGAGCCAAATCGGCGGGAGCTCTATCTGAAGGCCCCTGCATCTTGGCTCAGTAGTTGATAGTAAGAAAACAGGAATTCTCAGAAGAAGACAATGGAATCGGAATCGAATTGTTTGATTTTGGATGATGGAGAAGGACAACTATAGAGCATGAGCCGCAGGAGGAGAAAGAGAAAAATGAACTCAGAAATGATCTACTTCAAGTTCAGAAGCAAAATTACCACTGTTAGAGTAAGGAAATGGTATTATGCAGGGTTTATAGTTTCCAAGATTTCCGCCTTAGGAAAGTCCGGTTCAGTTCCGGTTTGCCTCCTTCCGTTCACACGTTTGTCTCTTTGGTTTTTTTTTTTTTTTCATTTTGATATCGGGATGAGGCACAAAACTCGCTGTGGTTTTCACAAAAACGCAACTAACTCCCTCGCTTTTAAAGTCAATCAATCACCAACGCTATGAATCAGGAATCATCAGCTGTCCCTATAGTAACTTATTTTGCCACATCGCCTAAAGGCCGTGGTTCCGTCAGACCAACAAGGTACAAAAATCCTCTTGGGGTTTTCATAAAAGTGCAATTAAATCTATTAGCTTTTTTGAGCCAAAATCAGTCCTTGACATTATGAATCGTAACTCAATAAGGTCCCTATCGTAATTGATTTTCCAATGTCAGTTAATGATTATTATTAGCTCCGTTAAGTGCTAACGTGGCATTATGGGACCCACACTCACTCTCCTTTTAAGATGATGTGGCACTATGAGACCTACTTCCTCTCTCCTATCTTTTATCTCTCTCCTCTCACCTCCTCTCTCTCCTCATCGCCCCCTTTGGAACCACCCTGCCCCCTGCCCCCCTTTGGAACCACTTTGACCCCTAGAATAATCATCATTAGGAAATGTAGTCAATATTTTGGCTGCGTATCTCATTACGCCATTTGTCCACAATGATCCATATCTCGCGCTGCATATACTAATTTTCAACTCCTTATGCCCATGACATCCTGGATCAATTTAATTAAATATAACCATCATCAACAGGATCTTTCACCGCCTCCAATGCCATCACCTACCCATCAAGTCCCTCACTAACTGATCTACTCATCTTCACTCCCACCAACATTTTCTACTATCTTTCGGGGCCCCACCAATGTTGTTATCCCCATTACTACTATCATCACTCTTAAAAACATGAATAACTTATTCTAGAGCTCACTTTACACAATCCAATTTTTCTTCCTTGTGCACATTATAAAAATCACTACTAATCCATAACTTGTGTCATCATCATATTTCACTGATATTTATTTACCTTTATAAGATCTGATTCAACAAACTAAAACATAAGATGATAAAATATATTATTCTCTGTTTCACTTCATCTAATATAATCCCATCATCCAAAATATGAGTTCCACAATCGATCAGACAAACTTTTCACTTCGTTGTCGTGATCAAATTCTAAACCAAAATAGCATGAGTCATACTTTAAGGGATTCAACTATAACTTTTTCATTGTCAAATGGTTGAGCAACTTTGTGTGAATCAGTGACCATGTGCTCTTTTTTTTATAACCCGATGAAAAACATGTTTGCTTAAAACTTTAACAATAATCTTTGAAGGATGTGAACCTTCATCGTTATAATGAAACAATATTAATATCATCAAAAAGAAAATAAACATTTAGTCACCAATATATTTAACAAAAATGATAAATTCTATTTATAAAAATAAATAAATGTAAATGAGTACCTCGGAAGATATTGGATTCGCACAAAGGCACCAAAAACGAAAATATCTCAAAATGATTTTTATTAAATAAAGTCATTTAATACGAGAAATCATAAACAAAAGTAATGAAATATTGAAACCTAATAGGGAACATAACAGGACATGGACACTCAGACATCGAAATTGACTAACTCCAAAGGAGCACAAACTCGTTTATTGACCCTATGACTCAAATGCACATGATGATACTTAACATATTAACACAAATCATAGTCAATAAAATATACTATAAAACTTAACATATTAACACAACTGCAATGATGAAAATATACTATAAATTTGATGAGTTATTTTAACATAGAGACAAATTGCCTGGGTTTACAACATATTTCACGAGGGAAACTCTAGAACGTAGAGACCACCAGATAAGTTCTTGAAATATACAATAATCAAGAAAAAAAAAAGATATTGCAATTAAATATAAAAGTGAGTATACTCATTACAATTAAATTAAAGGAGAACTATGTATTTGTTACTATTATTAGAAGCTTTGATAAGTTACGAGAATATTAATTCCAAGACATTAATGATAAAGTAATCCACATAGCATACTAAGATTTTGATGTGGTTCAGTTAATAATGTCTACATACTTTGATGAGAGAGAATATTTCGATTAAACCATATAAAATATTTCAGAGGATTGAATCGTATACAATTAGGTTCCCAAAACATTTCATGTTTCCCATTCCTGATTCACTGTGAAATTCTTGAACAACTAAAAGGAGGCAACCCCAAAATTAAATTTTTAAAACGACAAAACGAGAGACAAAACACAACAACAATATAGATTCGAAAACCTATAAAATTTATAGATCTCTAATGACGAAACAAATCGAAGGCCGTTAAATTCGCCTTGCGAAATCTATGACCAAAAAGTTTCATTAATTCGAGACAACAATATTTTATGATTTTCCACGATAAGTCACATAGATTTATACGTAGATTTTTACGAAAGATCTTGTTAGAAATGGTTGTTGTCTATTTAAAGCAGAAATCGAACTGAAAATAAATAAATTATTTTTATAAAAACGGATCCGATCAGAGATAATATGAGTCATATATTCAAATAATAATAATAATAATAAATAAATAAATAAAACTAAAAATAAAAAGATAAAACAGTAAATAAAAGTAAAGGACGAGAGGGAGAGCATTAGATTGGAGAGAGGAAAGTTTATTTATTTTTTCTTTGTTTTCTAAGATCTAATAGAATTGATTGTAAGTCATTATAGAAGGTGCTGATATACTACAGAGCTAAGCGTGGATACCAAAATCTTGGAGTTTCATCAAACTCCACAAGGTAGGGAATTTTTCTTCTTTTATGTTATTTATAGCCTAAAGGTCATTTAATGGCTTGAGATTGACTTAGGTGAAAGGGTGTAAATTTCAAAATTCTCAATTTTTCGACTATGTAGGAATTTTTATAATTCTGGAACTGCTTTCTAATAGCTAGGTTGAATTTCGGACTGCTTGATAAATGAAGGTGAATTGAATGTTTTCAAACAACAAAGTTTAAATTTTCAGACTCAAGTTGGACAGCTGCATGCAGCCTGTGTTTGGTTTTGATCTCAAGACTGATGTCTTCGATTTTTGTGGTGTGTCTTGATATCACAGTAATTCGGTGACAAACCGTGGAGGGACCAAGAGGTGCCCTGCTTATGCGGCTTGGTATCACATGGTGGTTATATTAGAAAATATTAAATAACATGTCGCTATATGTAAAATCATGTTAATTTGTGTTTGCTGATGTATTAACAAAAACAGATGAATATAAATTATATGTAGAAAATATAATTATCAAGAATTTATAAATGTTGCGGGTTGTTTATGGGAGGCCATAAGAGGCCATTGAAATACCAAAAAATTGGGACTGATGGTAGATTTATATTTGCCAATACACCCTAGACTGTTGTGGGTTGGTTTGAACCCGAGACCGATGTCTCCGGGTTTGGTTGCTTGTTTTGTGATATAATCATGGTTTATGGATGATTGGAACCAAACCGGTTCAGGTTTGTGAAGGAACCGTGAGGTACCCTGTTGGATGAGTCCAAAATTGTGACCTTGTTGTGTGTTATGATTTTTATGAATAACATGCAGTGTGTGAGAATTATGTTGATGCATGCTAATTGATGTAATAACATGAATTGCATGAATGTAAATTATATGTAAAATTATAATTGTACATGGTGTATTAGTTTCATGCAAGCACTCATATATACTTGTAAGATGAAGAAAATGCATTGGCATGATTGTGATTTATATGCACCAATACATCAAAGGCTTGAAGTCGGTGGGTGCATGGTACTAAGTATTCATACCATTCTTGTGAATGCAGAGTTCTAAATGACAACCCAAATCGAGACTCCACTACAAACAATAACATAATAACACTGTGAGCCAGGAACAAGACGGCAAACTCTCTCCGAGGTGAAAGACCCAAATTTTATTCTCGGGTCGTGACATATGTATCCAAATAGGGAGCAGGTTCATTTAGTGTTAGAAGGCGCCATGGTTACAGAAGACCCGAAAAATTCTCGTGAACCCAAATAAACACACGAGATTTGATAAATTTAAAATCAGAGGGTTGTCCATAAAACTATTTATCGGAGTAAGTCCACTATATATATCAGATGATTGTCCACAAAAATTATTTATCGGAGTATGTCCACTATTTATTTCGGAGGGTTGTCCATAAACTATTTATCTGAGTATGTCCACTATTTACTTTTGAGGGTTATCCATAAACTATTTATCTGAGTAAAGTCCAATTTATATGTACAGAAGGCTGCTGTCCACAAATTATTTATCTGAGTATGTCTACTATTTATTCTGATTATCATTCACAAAAAATTATTTATCTAGTATGTCCACTATATGTATCGGCGTGGGTTGTCCACAAAATTATTTATCTGGAGTATATCCACTATTTATAATTCCGGGAGGGTTGTCCACAAGTAAAAGAACATCTTTGCTTTTGGAAACGATTTTCATACACAAGAGACAAAGACATAGAAAGCCCATGATGACTCGAGGTACTGGATTGAGCATGTAGATTATCCAAGTAGACATGTGTATGTCAGACTTGATGTGTGTTTGACCAGCGACCATTGCATGCGCACTTAGGGCGCAGGAAAATTCTCAGGAGGAGATTATCACTATCAGGGCTTTGCTCACCCAAATATGGGACCACATTTTTGTGCAAGACAGCTACAATTTGGACGGCGCCTCCTAGAGCTCTGGATTGAGAGACAGAAAAGCTCTATCGGGCTGATATATTTTGTAAATATATATGGGTTGTAATTACTCTTATGGGCGTAGTTTATAATCAGTGTGCTTATATGTTTTGTTAAGATAAATGGTCCACTACGTGGCCATTTTTACTCGTATGGACCGGTGTGGTCGTTTGTATAATGTTGGGTCATGTTGCCCATGTAATGGTGTACATGTTGTATTTTGAGTAGAGCTCCGTATAAAGGCTTCGGCCGATTTTCGTTAAATCATGGGTCTCGAAAAAGGGATACGATGAGTGTGGTGTCGGGTTTCGACATTCCACGAGTATTCACGAGGTTGACGGGTTGTCGGTAGTACGCCCCAGGGCGTCACGGCGTAGTATCGGAACATAGGTTATACGACTACCTAAGGCAGGGACATGGGCTTAGGCCATGGCTATTGTGGTGAAAATTGATACCGGCGTCATAGCTTGAGTATCGGGTTCGATGCACTAATACCTAGGAGTTCATGGGACGGGTTTAGACCACTGCATGCATGGTATGTTCCATGTTTGTGATTAACGTAATTGTGTGTTACAAATTCTGCTTGAAAAAAAAGCTATATACGGTATGATGTATATAGGAAATATGATTGCGATGGTTATGATCACGAGAAAAAAAAAAGGTGGAATGCTAAAGGTTGAACCATAACCTTAAGGTTCGAAAAATGAAATAGGCTTAGGAAAGTGTTGAATTTTATTGAAATAAATAAAAAAAATTAGTGGTTAGCAATTAGCACCACTTAGGTGATGAACGGGTCAGTTCATGGTTGTCAAGTCTATTAGTAATTGGCATGTGCATTACTAGTTACACGGAAATGAAATTAAATAAAGTTTGTTGTCATTTGACATGTGTAGATGGCCTTTCGAGGAAGGGACGTGAAGGCGTCATCCTGAGGTGTCGTCAGGTACCACTTGTTTTACCAGCGAGGCCTTTGATGAAGTACATTTGGGGTTCTGATCTTTGTCATTACACGGGGTTAGAGTCATTTGGTAGTCGAGGTCAGGTAACCTCGAGGTTTAAGTCATCATCCTCGGCGTTTATAGGGAGGAGAGATCAGATGGTGGCGAGACCATTGGTTAGTCGTGAGAAGGTATTGGGCTATGAAGATTACCTCGTATTTATGAGGATCGAGGCTAGTTGCATTCAGTTAAAGGGTGAGTCAGTGTGGTGGGGTGAAATTTAAGACCTCACGGGACGTAGAGACAATGACTTGGGCGGAGTTCCATGGGCTCTTTATGAGCAAGTATTTTCCGGCCAAAGTATAAGAGTTCACCGAGTTGGCACGTTTTGGTGATGACTATGTGACCACAAACATGGCCAAGGTCAGGAGATTTGAGAATGGACTTAAGTTGTCCATTCGGGGCAAGATTGTGGGCCTCTGCCTACTTTGGACATGGACTCTATGGTCGGGACAGCTCTGGCCATAAAGAGAGAGATGGAGGACGCACGGGGCATTTGGGATGCGAGTGCCGGTGGGAAGAGGAAGGATGATCGGTCTTCTTCGAGTTTAGGAAATAGACAGAGGACTTCTTTGTCCCACGAGCGCCCCAGGTACAGGGCCAACTAGGGCAGATGACATGCTTCTACTGCCATCAGCCTGGGCACATGAGAAGGGATTGTCCACAAAGGCAAGGATCCCAGAGTTATGGGACAACATAGTCCCAATCATCAGTGGGACAAGTGCGGACACAGTTTGTTCCTTCTCACCTAGTGCGGACGGAGGACCCCGATGTCGATCTCAGTCTTGCCGCGAGGGCGCCGGCTGGGATAGGTATGAGGGGGCGGATTACTGAGGTGAGGTCAAGGACAGGGTTCACAGGCCAAGACTTCGAGGACCCAAGGGTGTGTCTACGCCATTGTACCACAAGCTGAGCTTACAGATCAGTCGGATATGCAGGGTACGTTTTTATACTTGCATATGCTGCCTGATGCATCATGTTCATTATTGCATCTTGTGTGATAGGTTTGGGCTTATAGGTTGAGGCCTTTGGGGAAGTCGTTGTTTGAAAATTCTCCCCTAGGAACTAGGTGAGGAGTGTCAATTATGGGACGTGAGACAAAGAGATCTACGAGATTCTACTCATGGTGGACCTTCGGGTGGTAGACATATCGGGTTTTGATTTCATTCTTGACATGGATGAGTTGACCGCCCATCAGGTTGTTAATGATTGTGATCTTAGGCGAGTAATCATACTCGACACGGTCTTGGAGTTGTGTAAGGTTGCATATGCATGTGAGTGATGCGTATGTGTGTGAATTTCGAGGATGAAATTCTTTTAAGAGGAGAAGAATGTAAAACCTGAGAAAATTATAAATTTTTAAAAATGACAAAATGATAATAAAAATAATAAATTGTCATAAGGGTTCGGGAAACTGAAAATTCTCTAGATCTCGGATGACGAAAACGGTATCTTGTTAGAAATTGCATCTCGCGAAATCTAGTGACTCATAAAAGTTTTGTCGAATTCTGAGACAGTCGAAATATTTTACGATTTTCTGGGTGATAAGTCGCCAGTGACTTTAGGGACGAGATTTTTACGAAAATCTCGGAAGTTAGGAAATGGCTTGAGTTAAGTTCATTTAAAATAAATTGAACTGAAAAGAAATAAATTGTTTCGAGGGAAACGGATCCGAATGAGACAATATGAGTCATATATTCAAATAATAATAATAATAATAATAATAATAATAATAATAATAAATAAAATAAAAATAAAAAGATAAAAACGAAAATAAAAAAGAAAAGTAAAAAGGGACGGGAGAGGGAGAGCATTAGACTAAGAGAGTGAAAGTTTATTTATTTTTTTCTTTGCTTCTCTCTAAGATCTACTGAAATTGGACTATAGGTTTTCGTCGGAGTAGAAGGCAAAGTTGATCTACGCTACGAGAGCTACGCGTGGACACCAAAATCTTGGAGTTTCGTCAAACTCCACGGGTAAAGGAGATTTTTGTGGCGCCTCGAGTTAGGGCTCACGATACCCACTAACTTGTGACACCTTCTTTGATCAGGCGGAGTTGGCGGGTGCGAGCCCATCAGGGATGCTCCGATACCAACTAATCTGTGACACTCCCAACCCGGCATCTGGTGTCGAGCGAATGTGTCGTATTATTATTATTATTATTTTTAAACTTATAGCCTCTAAGTTTGTTCATTCATATAATGTTAAGCGTTGCTTGTATTATGATACTGTAGCGATTGGATTACAAAATATGCCTGGCTCCATATATGGAAGTGTTCAACATTTACAATATTTACATTGTTTGAAATAAACAAAATTACATAAAATAGACCAAGGAATGCTTCCGGTGGGTACAGTGATGCGTGGCCTTTGGCTGGCGTGTGGATTGTTACGTGCATACGGTTTCGTACATGCGCACGAGATAAACGCCGTCTTGAAACTTTGCAGCAGTAGGAATTAATACATGTGGATGGCCTCTGCGAGGGTCTCCACATACATACAAATGCATATCTTATACTTAATATAACATTTATATACTTATCATTTCTCAATTATATACTTTTTTACAACATGTTTCATTTCTTATCATATTTCATATAATTTTCATGTCATCTCGTACTTTACTTCTTGTTCTTGTAACTGTATACTATCATCGCATAACAGTGTTATGTTTCTCATATCATGTCATATATTCTTTCCATTTCGTTTGCATATACTTGTCATTTTCTTTTATGTTTCATGTCTACAAATACCTTATAAGCGGATACGGAAAATAACTGTATGTACTCGAAAGTACTATCATTGTACTAGATAGTGATCTACATACGTATATAGCAGAAGGTATCATCAACTGTCTGAGGCAGGTGACCTATGTCATGTAATGATCGAATGGATTCAATATTAAGTACGACTAAACGGGGCCTCGATATCTGTAGCTACATGCTGCTAGCGTATCTTCCACATAGGCATGCTATCATCCCTCTACTAGGTTCTAAGCGGACAATCAGTGTTTATTTTATGTTCGGTACATATCTCGTATTATGCATGAATAATTATATTGATTACCACATATACTTCTTGTTTCTTTCATGATTTTTGGACCTAATAGCAGCCGAAATTTATCAATGTTATATATTTGCTGGTTGTCTCGATGGGCTTTCTTTCCATAGAGTCGAGAAACTGCCCAGAAACGGAGTTTGGAAGAAGAAGTTATGACCTTAGGGTTGGAGGTCACATGTAGTCAAGCCAGTGGCCCGACTGAGCGGCCGAGCTGAGATGACTGTCGAGCTCACTGTTGTCTACGGGAACATGGATAGTTCTTGACTGATGAACTCCGGATTGAACACCCAGAACGAGTTCGAGGCGAAGGATTATGACATGAGTTGGAGTGTAGCGATAGTCAAACCAGTAGTGACTGTTTGACCTGGTCGGTGACCTATCTAGCCCGAGGTGCGGCTGAGGTGCCTTGGTAGGGCTGATCAGCGGTAGGGTGCAGCGTAGAGGCTAGTCATTGGTAGGGTGCGAGTGGCCTAGGCATTTAGTGACCTGGGAAGAAATTCGTAGCAGTCTCAGGAGGTCAGGGTGAAATTCAAAGCTGTATAAAGTTCATTGATGTGTCTATAATTTGCAGGAAGAGGACTCTACCAAATTCCTTTATTTCTTGCAATCAGTTCTAGATTAACTAATCTGTTGATCAAAAATAGGAAATTTTTTGGTTAATTAATAGGACCTTTCTGAAACATACATATATAGGAGCCTTAGAGTTGTCTCGGCTCAGCCTGGCTCAAAGAAATGAGTTTGGGGTTCCAAACCCAACCCATACACAAATAGAGGGTTCAAAACCATGTATCATGCTTTTTATACCATTAGACATATACCATACAAAACACTAGACTTCTATACTAGAATCCATCTGAATATTCATGATTAAATGCAGCAATCTTATAACTCGCTTTCCTTCTTGCTGCTTTTCTTTTCTCTTATTCTTCTTAACTCTTCCTTTCTCTTACTCTTATCTGCATCTGTTTTTGCACTCTCTTGAAGACGAAATGAGATGTTATTTTAGTTTATCTTTATTTGATCTTGCTCGCTTTTATTTGAGCTTTTTATCTCTCTTTTGGAGCTGTCATTGACCATCCAGAGTCAAAGAAGAAACTCCTCCTCTTTCATGAAGCCACTTGTCTCTTATCTGATTTTCTTCCTTATTTCATTCTAATATCTTTCTTTTATTACTCTTTGGTCCTCCGACTCTCTGATCTCTCTTTCTTAGTTACAACATAAATATTCCTCTTTTGTATGTAGGCTTATTAAATTATGATAATTTAGGTCTTGAATTAGTAAATTATTAATTTACCCTTAACTTTAATAGTAATTCTGAGTTATTGTTTATTTTATTGGGAAAAATATGCTTTTACTTTATTATACCTAAACATGTTATAAAGCGTTAGGGTATAATTTAGAATATTCTGATTTTCTACTTGTATTATTTTTTAGCCTAAAGGCCATTTAATAACGAGATTGGCTTAGAGGCCGTGAAGGCCGTAAATTTCAATCCCCGAGTTTTTGGGGTGAGTGTAATAATTTTAGAATTTTGTAGCCTTGTTTGGTGATCGGGATTAATTTCGAGATTTGTTTTGGGCCAGTTCTAGCTGAATTTTGGGAATGTTTGAACTGATCAAAATTTGAAATTTGTTTATTTTGAACGATTTGAAGCGAGTTCGGGTTTGGTTTTGATCCAGCGATGTCTTCGGGTTTTGTGATGTGTCTTTGATATCCGCATTGGTGATTAATGATAGTGGAGGAGTTGAGGTGCCTGTTTTGTAATGGTCGAGATTTGGGCGTTTTGTGTGTTATTTTGTAAAATATTAAAGAACATTGTTATGTGCTTAAAAACCATGTTAATATGTGTTTTGCGTGATCTGTACTTGTGAAAATTGCCTTGATAAATATAAATTATATGTAAGAAAAATATAATTATCAGGTACAAATGTTCTTGAGAACATTTATGGGAGGCCATAAGAGGCCATGAAATTTAGTTCCCAAAAATTTTGGGACTGGATGGTAGAGATTTTATACTCGGTTTTCACACAATCCTAGACTGTTGTGGGTTGGGGTTTGAACCCGAGACCGATGTCTCCAGGTTTGGTTGCTTGTTTTGTGATATAATCATGGTTTATGGATGATTGGAAGCAAACTAGTTCAAGTTTAAGAAGGGACCGTGAGGTACCCTATTGGATGAGTCCAAAATTGTGACCTTGTTGTGTGTTATGGTTTTGTCAGATAACATCTGATTATTGAATTATGTTGATGCGTCTTGAGTGATGTATTAACATGAATTGCGATTCAGCGTAAATTATATGTAAAGTATAATTGTCCGGCGGTGTATTAATGTTTCATGGCCTCCTGCCATATATAACATGAAGGAAAATGCATTGACATGATTCCACATTTCATATGCACGGTCACATACTCGGAGTCGGGTGTGTGGGTGCGTGAATCTTTGTGTCGCCATTCTTGGTGAATGTGTGGTGAGCTCGGAAATGGGACAACGTCCAAAATCGAGACTCACGGTTGGGTAAAACAATAATAATAATAAATCACGTGTGTTTGGGTGAAGCAAGATGTGGCAGATCCCCCCTCTGGGGTGAAAGACCCAAATTTCATTCTTGGTCAGACATATGTATCCAGCGATGAAAGTTCGCGAAAGTGTCGGAAGGCGTTGCGAAGCTTGCGGCGAGACCCTGGAAATTCGCAACCTAAATAAACACACGAGATTTGATAAATTTAAAATCGGAGGGTTGTCCATAAAACTATTTATCGGAGTAAGTTCACTATATATATATATATATCGGAGGGTTCTCCACAAAAATTATTTATCGGAGTATGTCAACTATTTATTTCGGAGGGTGTCCATAAAACCTATTTATCAGATGATCCCTCATATGTATCAGAGGGTTGTCCACAAAATTATTTATCGGAGTATGTCCACTATTTATTTCGGAGGGTTGTCCATAAAACTATTTATCGGAGTAAGTCCACTATATGTATCGGAGGGTTGTCCACAAAATTATTTATCGGAGTATGTCCACTATTTATTTGGTTAGTTTATCCACAAATGTTATCGAATATGTCCACTATATGTATCGAAGGGTTGTCAAAATTATTTATCGAGTATATCCACTATTTATATCGGGTTCTACAAGTAAAACAAATATATTTGTTTTTGGAAATGATTTTCGCTATAGCCTGAACATGTGAGAGAGTCGGTGAGGACTTCGAGGGCACGAGATTAGACATGTAGGCGATTCAAGTAGACATGTGTATGTTGCGCTTGGATGTTTGTTTGATTGTGTGACCATTGCATGTGTAGTAGATGGGGTAGTCCTTGTGGGAGATTGTACTGCGGGCTTTGCTCACCGTCGTAGGACCCATTTGGTGCGGAGACGGGTTACCCGGTGGACAGCTCCATAGGGTTGGGATTGAGAAGAAAGCCGAATTGTGGTTTTGATATATATTTTTGTAAATATATATGGGTTGTAATTATTTGTATAAGAGTGATGTAATTTAAACTCTTATAGACTGTGGTTTTATAGTCATGTGCTTATATGTTTGAGTATGGATAAATGGGCCGCGTGGCCATTTCTTCGATATATGGACAGATGTGTTGTATAATATTGAGCCATGTTGCCATGTAATTGTACAGGTTGTATTTTGGGTAAAGCTCCCCGTACGAAGGAGACTTTGCCCGATTTTCGTTAAATCATGGGTCCCGGAAAAGGGGACACGATGGTGTGGTGTCGGATTACTCGACATTCACAAGTATTTTGCGGGTTGACGAGTTGTCAACTGGACCCCTGAAATTTAGGGTGTCACAAAGTATATCCCATTATTCCTCATCTACATGCATATCATTATAACGGCTTTTCTAGTCGAAATCTCTTCTGCTTCATGGCCTTATAATATATCAGTGATATTCCTAACAACTTTCTTTATTGAATAAGTAAACATAATATTATGATAATACAACAACCTAAGAATTATCCTTTACAATATTATTTACAAAAAATGAATTAACACTCGTTATGGATTTGAGACATATTCTAACAAAATTTCATATTAAATCAAATTCCATCAAGTCAATCATCCATCACATCTTGATGAAAAACTAATTGAAAACCCATCATTAGAGTGAAACTCATTTTATCTTCATATCATGTGCTCTATAATATTTTGCATTCTTCGATTTATCTTTAACGGAAGCTCTAATACAACTAGAATAGAAAAAAAATCGAGTGTATTGACCTCGAGACTACATATTTATATACAAGAGAATCCCTAATCTAATAAGAAAAGAAAATAAAGTTTCCTAACTAGTTCTTACTTCTACCTATTTACTTGTTGGCAAATTGGACCCTTTATGATGTGTGGGGTGGGGTGGTTGGTGCCTTTACAAATCCTCTTATTGAATTGAGGCTTTCGATTTGTTAGATTTAAACAAAATTTTCATAATTTAAAATCCACCCTCCCAAATTGGTTCGAATAAGAGGTCGCAACATTAGTAAGAATGCAAACATTATAAGAATATCTCCAAGGAACATATATCTTTATACTTATCCTTTATTAGAATTTTTGTTTTCAGCACCCATTACTTGCTAATATAAAGATTTGACTTGTTTCAAATATTTTATTCATATTTTGATGGATGGAGTGTATAAATTTCCCTAACTATAGCATTATATCAAATTTAGCCCTGAGTTATTTTTAGGTCCACCAAGTGTTACGGCGTTTAGTGTATTAACTCATTTATGTCCACTAACCAAGTACATACTTGATGTAAGACCCAAAAATTATAATTTTATGAAAAGATAAAATGGTAATTCCGGTCGAATCGAAATTTTCTAGAGTCTCGGATAAAGCGAAACTCACCAGTCGAGGTCGTTTAATCTATTCGCATTCGAATTTCGTCGAATTTAAAGGTGAAATTTCACGTTTTAGAAGTCGGGGTGGTGCGGAATGAACTGGCACATTATTGAGTGGCTGAGGTGTCACGATGACATGTGCATAATGAATCAAACATGAGCTCAAATGGGACCCGCAGAGACATGTGGCAGCAGCTTATGATTGGGTGAAAATCCGGTAGGTGTATAAAGGGATAAGGTGTGTCCCCGGGGTTGATGATGGGGCTTGTGGCAGCGAGTGAGAGGACTCACCCAGTGATCCCTATCTTCTCAGGCTTGATTTGGGAGGGAAAGAAAGAGAGAGAAAGAGCAAACCGAGAAAGAGAGATAAAATAGGAGAGATTGTGAGGTGAAGCTCATATACCTCTAAATTTCCGGTGATGCAGTCTGTTAAATTCCGGCGAGACAAGGAAAGTTGATCCCTACGCAGATTTACGCGTGGGTCTGGTATTGTGGACTTTTTGGCAAGCTACGGGAGGTAAGGGTTTTCACCCTTGCTTTATTCTTTGGCTAAGAGTCGTTTGAATGGATGTTGATATCTTGTGAGGTCCTAGATGGCGAGTTTTAAGTCCTCACGAATTGGGATTGAAAGTGGAAATCACCAGGTGGTCGTAGACGACCTTGAGGTAAATTAAAGGTTGGAATTTGATATGTGACCTTGTGTTGTTGTGTGCTATTTATTGTAATTCTTTGCCCAGGTGGGTAAGATTAGATCTACCAGAATTTGTTTATTAACCCACATGTGAGCTAATTTTGGTGTTATTACTATGAATAGATAACATGTGTGTTTGTATGTGGATTTGATTCTATAATATATGTAATAAATAACGATGTATATTAGCATGAATTATTAATGAAAATGGCGTATTATTTATTGCCAGAGTAACTAGAGCGGTAGGTATGGGTGCATGACGCAAGCTTTATGGTTGTCAAATGAATTTGATGGGAAGATTTTCTGAATAATTGCCTTGGAGAGTTGCCTAACAGTTCATCTCGGAGGAGGACTCATGACTATTTCGGTAAGTTATCCAGCAATTCACCTCGCAGGGTTGTCCAATAGAATTTTATCGGAAATTGGTATTATGTTTTCAAGAACAAAAACCTTTTTTGAAAATAGTGTTTTCTCACACTTGACTTAGGCATGCGTGAGGGAGTCAGTGAGGGCTCGAGATGTGGGAAAGGAATTTAGTCGCATTCTCATGTAACTTGTAGACATTTAGTAGGGACATATGTTTTACTTGAATGTTTGGTGTGCCATTAAGAGCATTTAGGTGGGGAGTAACATGTAGGAAAATATCAACGTGACGTTGCTCGCCTATCGAGGAAAAATTATTTAGTCTTGAAGGTTCACTGGGGATGGGGCCTTGTCAGGAGTCTTAGGAGACGAAGAAATGGCCATATATGACCTTGTTATGTATTTTTGTAAAAATACGGGTAAAGGCGGGTTTTGGATGGTTATGTCAGGGAAACAAATTGTAAATTAACTCATTTTTGTATAAAATTTACATTTTGGTGAGTGTGGATGTATGGACCCGGCATGACAATTTTTACTTATGTATGAGTCTCATGATATGAGACACACAGGTTTTCGCACGTTGACGGTGGTCAACGGACACCCCGGGTTCGGGGCGTCACACTTGCACAAATGGACAAATTGGTGTTAAAACACCGTTAAGATGGAACGGCACGTGGATAGCTTAAGTTTGTCAATCGAGTCTGAGTCAGTGATCTTTCAAGGACATGGATGTTTATCGAATGATAAAAATTGGAACTTATGGACAAAAAAAAACTAATGAATTAAATTGAATCTGTATAAGTCGAGTTCCTGGACCAAAATAATTCAGGGGGCTAAATTAAAGGGACATACAACTATAAGTCGCATTTTCTATGTTACCGGCACAACCCTTTTAAAGTATGACATATTAGCGACATGAAGGACCTACTTCTGGAAAGGATAAAGTAACACATTTTGCTTGACATCATCTCTAAGGGGCGATAATAAGAGTCTTGTCCCAAACTAATACAATTTTATTTCAAAAATTACTGAAATAGTTTGAAAAGTAAACTAATGTCAAATAGTGTAAATGCACGTTGGACAATTTTTAGGAATAATTTTTTTATGTTGTAACCATTGAGTACGTCATTCTTGATGTAATATCTGGGTGTGATGTATGGCTAGTTTGGATATTATTTTGGTTTTATTTACTATATTAATAGGAGTGTGGTCGTGTTTGGGTTGTGTCGATAACGAGTAATGGGTGAAATTGCAAACGGCTTGGCCGATTAATAATCGTGCTTATGATTAGACACGTGTAACTTGTTTATTAATTTTGCTAATTTAAAATAATATAAATTATAACTAATTCATTAATGTAAACACAAATAGCCATATATGATGAGTTAATCTAGGTTAAATATTAATTAACATAATAATTAAACGGATTAATACGAGTCAAATTCGTGTTATATGGATTATGTGAATATAATAAAATTTATTAAATGGGTTATGCGAGGTCAACATGAATTGATCAACCCAGCGTTATACGTATCTCAAACCTAGTAAAAATCATGTCGTTTCAAATTTTGACAGCTCTAATATTATTAGTAATTTAAAAATAAAAAAAAAACATATTTATGTGCAAAACTCAGATAATAAAATATCTAAAACATGAAGGACATAGATGCAATTTTGTTAAATTGAACCCTAGTTATTAACGTCCATTTCTTCAACAAAAAACCAAACTTTGTCACCTTGTCAGGGAAGAAACGACAATAAGGAATTTGAATTAAAACTCCATTTGGATGCTAAGAGTTGCGAGGAAGAAGGGTAAAGGTTAGGAATGAAATGGGGTATTTTACATTACAAATTACATATTATCTTATCTTTATTTTCCTTTCTTGCTGTTTTTTTTTTTTTTTTTCGCAGCAAACCTGAGATTGTGGGTTTTTGTGCTTGTCTTCATTATCTGATATTAGGTTTAGGGACTTTATTCTACTTCTGTTTAATTTTTCTTAAGTTTATGTATATAATCTGACTTCAGGAATACGACATTCAGTTTTTGTCTCATTTTGTTGTGTGCGCCAATATTTCGAATTTAAAGTGGGTACAACTCCGATTCAGGGTTTGGCTGGAGATCGTTTTCTCTGAATTTTGTTTTTCTGTTGTTTTCAATATGCTGTTGGACTTTTCTGATTTCGATTTCGTGAATTGGGTTTTTAATTTTACGGGTATCAGTCTGTATGATGTATAAATTTGGGATTCAACCAATGTAAATGTGAAGTGGAAATGGTTCTGGTTTTTATGTATTGGTTTAGATGGATGGCAGGAGATGAGAAAATTGGCTGTGGATTTAAACGAATTTTCATCCAATTAATTATAGTTTGGGGTTCAAATTTTCTGCTTAGGATTTAAACTGTGTGGAATAGGTTTTGACTGTTTGGATTCAAAGATTCCCGCTTTAATCATTTATCCATCACTCAAAGCTGGGAACAATATGATTTGGGTCTTCAATATTTTTGTTGATAAGGCTAAAAAAAAGTGTTTGAAGGGCCAAATCCTGCTCCGACTGAGCTGTTTGAGTCTTCAATGCCTTTTGTGCAATTATTTTAAAGGGAAAATTAGTATTAAAATTCTGAACTTTCGTGACTTTTACATTTAAATACTGAATAAAAAGTTTGTTTTTTAAATATAGCAACTTTCATGATTTTTTTTTTATATCCCCAACAAGACTTCGAATCTCTACCCTGTCCAACGTGGCACGACCAAACAACGTCGTTTTGATGCTAGAACTACAATAAATGAAAGTTGTTTAAAAAGCAAACCTTTTTTTCACGATTTAAATGCAAAAGTCATGAAAGTTCAGGATTTTAATACTAATTTCCCCTTATTTATTTAAACTTGGGGTGTAATTTTTTATTTGAGTTGGGCTTGTTGAACTCTCTCTCTCTTTTCTCTTTTTTGTTCTCTCTTTTCTCCCTTCTTCAGTTGCATGAGCTGAGATACTTTGTTCAGAACTTTTGTTTTCTCCCGCATCCATCCTAATTTGAATAATCAATTTAAACTTATGAAGGTAATCTTGTGTGATGGATTCCTATTTTACTTATTTATTGGGTCTCAGGAGCTATATGATTGTAGTTAGAACAATTCAACTTTTGCTTGCAGGAATTTGCTATTTGTTTCTGAGGTATCTTGTCTATAACTTCTGGTTCTCACTGCCCATAATTCTTCTATTCTACTACTTGTGATGTTTTGCTTCGGGTTTTACAAAATTTTTCAACCATTTTTGTTTATGTCTGAATTGTTTATTTATGATTGTCATTCTCATAGAGAAAGTTAGTTGAAAGCTGTAGAATTTTCATCAAGCATTCTGAAATTTAGAATTAAGATTGAGATTGAAGAAATGGGGAAATTATTTTTCTTGTGAGAAGCAATTTTATCTGGGCTTTCTTATGATTGAAAGGAAACCGATTGCTGAATGTATTTATATCTTTCTACTGCACCTTTTAGAACGAAGAGATATGGAGCTCCTTGGTTGTTGCATAAATCTATTAAGGAAGTTCCTTGTTTGCATGGATTCCAAATGGACCTCGCTTCTGCTAGTGACTATTGTTCTCCAGTGAAATCACAAGTATTTCGATTAAACTGTTCAAACAACTGTAATTTCAAAACTCATTCTTATCTACAATGGAAGGGAGATATTGTTTCAAGAAGAAATGCATTTTTGCTACGGTGTGTAGACCAACAGAGAAGTGCTTGCATTGATAGAGTTAATGGGGAGGATCAAGCATGGAGCTCAGGAAGATATGCTTTTGGGGTTGAGAAGGAACTAAGAGAACAAATGTACTCAAGGAAATATTCAGATTCTTCAAATTTTTCTCTAGATGGATCTTTTGTTGGAAATGATGAAGAAACAAACAATGAAATCCTTCAAGAAGATCTCTGCAGCAATGGGAAGTTGGATTTAATGCATCAAGATTGATAGATGTGATGGCACGTCGAAACCAAATTCCCATTTCCCACTCATGCGTAAACTTAATCAGAGGCCTAATTAAACTGAGCGGTAAGCCACCAGGTTCCTGAAAATCATGGTCATGTCAGGTGGGATTCCGGATATTATCACATACAACATGTTGGTTGGAGCCCTCTGCAAGAAGGGACAATTAAAAACTGCCATTGAACTCTTGGATGAGATGAGCTTGAGCGGCTGCCCTCCCAGTGTTAGCACAATACAATACTCGCTGCATGGCGAACATGGTGGTTTTGAGTCAGGCTATTGGATTTTGGAAGGATCAGTGAGAAAAAAGTTGCCTCTTATTTGATCACCTACACAGTTCTGTGTGACATCTTTTACAAGCATTGTGGGACTGTCCGGGCTATGGAAGTACTGGAAGATATGGCAATCGAGGGTTGTAATCCTGATATTGTGACTTACAATTCTCTGGTTAACTACACTTGCAAACGGGGTAAGTACGAAGACTCTGCTTTGATCATATATAATCTGTTATCATATGGGATGGAGCCAAATACTGTAACATACAACACTCTGCTCCATTCTCTTTGCACCCATGGATATTGGGACAAAGTAGACGAGATCCTCTTGATCATGAATACGACTTCCCAGCCTCCTACTGTTGTTACTTATAATATCTTGATCAATGGTTTTGTGCAAACTGACCTTCTGGATCGTGCTATCAGTTTCTTTGATCAAATGGTTTCCAGCAACTGTTTGCCTGATATCATCACTTATAATACTCTGCTAGGCGCTCTTTGTAGAGAGGGAATGGTAGACGAGGCCTTGTGTGTGCTTCACTCTCTAGACAATACCAGATGTTCTCCCGGTTTGATCACTTACAATACTGTGATTGACGGATTGGCTAAAAAGGGCTGTATGGAGAAAGCAATGGGTTTATATGGTGAAATGATAGAGAGAAGGGTTACCCCGGACGAAATCACTCATCGTACTCTGTTCTGGGGGCTTTTCAGGGTGGATTTAGTGGAGGATGCATTGGTGATACTGAAGGAGATGAACAAGAGAAACCAGAAGATTAGATACAGTGCTTTCAGGTTTGTGATCCATGGATTATGTAAAAATAAGAAGGTGGATATTGCAATACAAGTTCTTGAAATGATGGTTTCAAGTCAATGCAAACCTGATGAGGAAATATACTCTGCTATAATCAAAGGTGTAGGCGATGCAGGTATGGCAGAGGAAGCTCATCGGTTACACCAGAAGTTGATTGAGTTGAAGGTTTTAAGAGAAGAAACCGTGCCACGTTAGTCAGAATTCTTGAGGGGCTTCTTCTCAACTTTTTTTATCACTTGTCGTTGTACAGAATACACCATCACAAGAAATGGTGGCTCTCTTCTCCTCCCACTTTGGAGCTCCGACGACGCAAGCCAATGCATTCAGATCCATGGTAACATTGTAAGGGCTTCTTGATCATCATTGCATATGTTCCCAACACTTGAGATAATAGGTTAGGGTTTCTCCATATGGCTAGTTGAAATTTAGCTGCCTTGTGTATGCGTATCCTTACATCATCTTGGTGCTGCTCAGCATTTTTGCAGGTTTAGAATTTTGAGAAGTTTTATGTATGTGTTGCTCTTCTTTTTCATTCTGAAATAAATATATTCATTTGTTTCTCAATTCCATGATCTATCCTTGACCATGTATGTGTTGCTCTCCTGTTTCATTCTGAAATAAATATTTATTTGTTTCTCAATTCCATGATCCATCCTTACCACTTCCTATGGAATGGTTTGATGCACTTGAGCAACGCAAGCCTAATGTGAATTTAGCTAACAAGAGCCCAATGAAATATAATTGTGGATTGATGGTCCATGAAGTAACTTAAGGCCCAAAATTTAGTTTTTGACCGGTCCATTATTTATTTTAATGTTTCTATTAACCATATAATTAATTAGAGACATTGAAAACTGGTCATATCTTTATCTTTAGTAGTCAAACCAGTTTAAATGCATTCATTATGGTTTCTTTTGATGTATGTGCTTTTTTGAAACTCTATTTCTGCCTTTTTCTATTCTTGGAGGGATGTTCCAAGTATAAGGTATGATGAGAAAAAACGAATTTATAAGGATCTTTTGTCTATTGATCATTAATCAAATTTCAAAACTCAATCTTTGTGATTGTCTCTCTTAGTTTCTTATATCTTGGGTGGATGCCCTTGATTGATGAGCTAAACCAAATTCTTATTTTTGGAGTTGTGTTGCTTATCTTCAAAGTGGTGAATTTGTTTATATCTATCGATCAATTTACGGTCAGTATCTGTGGTTGGGTGCCCCAGGGGCCCTCACGTATGGTGACTATGGTAGTTAAAAGGTTACAAATTGTTCTTGTCACAATGTTAATCCATCTTTTGCAGCAGTTATGTTCTTAACATTTATATGACTAATTGAAGGGCTAGGGTGAAATCAGCCGATGAAATTTCAATGACTTGGGGCCTGTTTGGTTCTTGTTTTTGAAAACTATTAACCCAACTAACGGAGTTTTGGCTTACATAAAACACCCGTTTAATTGATTCGTTCTACTACATTCCTTTGATATAGGTCGATATTCTTGAATCAGCAGAGTGGGAAGAATTTTTATTTCTCATGAATCGAGAAGCTTGAGTTCATCATTTATCTTGTGTCTAAATTCTCTCTAGGTGGGAGGCTCACCCACCTCTCATTCGAGAAGTCTGTTATGCAGCCTCCCATTTACTTCCTCTCTACATTAGAATGCCAAAGATTGTTGTTCCTAGGCTGGAGAAGATTCGAGAGAGACTTTCTATGGGGTGAGTGGCTTAATCTGAGACTTTCAGCGACCTCTCTCTGAAGATTCAACCACACACAGTCCGAAGCTGAGCTACTTGAGGAGAAAGTAGGGGGTTTAGGGGTGAGAGGCCTCTCCATGATGAATCAAGCATTGCTTTGTAAGTGGTGTTGACTGTTTGCTAATGAGAGGGACTCTCTTTGGAAGTAGTGATCAGCCTGAGGATTCGATGAAGTTGAGAGTACGGAATGCTAGGACATGTCGGGAGGTTGGAAGTAACGGCTTATGGAAGATATCGAAAGAATGACTCACCTTCTCTCAAAACACTATTTCCTCCTTAGGTAATGGTAGGAGGCTGGGTTTTTGGAAGGACCCTTGGTTTGATGAAATCGTCTTTGTGCGTGCCTTCACCCCACTACGTTCAGCTTGGCTGGCTCCACAAAGATGCTAGAATTGTGAGATCGTTTGGTTCTCCCGAGGGAGGATGGGGGTTGGTCCCGATTTCGGGCACTCTTTAATGATTGGGAGGTGGAAGGAGGTGGAAGGTTCATTCACCTCCTTCACGACAAGAAAAATTAGGCCCTTCGAGAGGATCATTTGTTATTAAAAACTATGGCCCGATGGTTTGATTAGACACACAGTATATCGTGTTGATGTATTCTCTTCACTCTGATTTCGTATGGTCAAATCACCAGGCTTCCATTCGTTCACGAAATTGGGTTTTTTAACTGAAACTACTTGGAGAAGAGTCTTTACTCTGGGCTGAGGTAAGAGGAGGGGATCCCCCAGTAAACATGTGTTTTTATGTGAGAGAATGAGGAAGCGATAGGTACTTAACATCCATTGTTCGTGAGCGAGATGTTATGGGATCTTCTTTTGGCATTCTTGATTCTAGCTGAGATTCTTTTGCGACGGTTCGACAACTTCTCCTTATGGCAGCGCTAGTGTCGACAAAAAAGCGGAAGAGGATTTGGTTGGCGGCTCCCTCTTTGTATAATGCACGGTGTTGTGGATGGAAAGCAATAGGGTGGCTCGAGGAGCGGGTGCTCTCTTTCACGAGGATGAAATCATTCTTTTGTTTACCTTGTGGTCGTGAGGTAGATTGTATAGTGTTGATAAGCTTAAATTAACTTTGGTGGGGTTTTGACTTGGATGGGTATAGGTGAAAGTGAGTTGATGTTTCCTTGTGCCCCACTCTTGTAATGCTTCTTTGGGAGCACTTGTGTAGTTTTCCATCCCATATCTGCTGTTACCGATTAAAAAAAAAGAAAAAATAAATAATCTCTATGAGGTGGGAAATTTCTGCTATTGTGTTTGAGGCTAGAAACTTTTTCTGTTGTCAATCATTCACAACAAATCTCTCAAGTTTTCCAACAAGCTCTAATCATTTGGGTTGATTTAAAATAAAATAATGCGCTAACAAATAATCGAATATTATAAGCATATTTCCGAGTAATTTTGAGAGGAAATTTGTTCATGTATTTGCCTCACTTCCAAATCCAACTTTGGCATAATAGCATTGATGACCTTTCTGATTGTGCTCAAGAAGATTGGAAAAACAAAATCAGTTTGGTGAGCTTAGCTTCTATCAGTTATAGATTGCAAGCTATTAATACATTTCAAGATTTCTAGGAGTTTACCACCGAACATGTAGGTGAGATAGTGGGATATAGAAATAGCCGAGTGATGCGAGTTTGAGCTGCAGAATCTTGACTGACGGTGTTTTTGTGGTAGAGAACTGCAGCCCTTGTAGTCTTCTTGAACTGAATGGAGATTAGTCTAGGTGTGGTATGACTTAAAGACGCCTCCCTCGTATGCACGGCCCGCTAAAGACATCTCATGGCTTGAGCGAAAAGCAAAGAATTCTAGTCGCCTAGATTACATCTTTTCTTCTCATCATCTTCTTATTGAGTGGAAGAATCTTCCCCCTTCCATGTTGTAGATAATAAGGAAAAACAATACTTTGTCAGAATCAATTAGACATGTTAACCATGAAAAACGGAAAATTAATGCAAAATCTCCGACCGGCCTGATAGATGGGAGAGAACCCATCAAATTTAAGTACTACTCCACAATCTTGTATGGAGTCGATGTGGTGTATCGTTCATTACCCCTTGAAAAGCGAATATCAGAGTGAGCGACATTCGCTGGTTCCATATTTCTGAGTTGGCGATGCTTCTAGACCCACTTTTGAAACGTGGGTAGTACTTTCATTCTTGTATTGAATTGCAGTGAAAGCACGATAGTAAGGTACCCAGTACAGCGGGAGACCGACGAAAGACGACCACCAATAGATGGGAATAACTTGGGTTAAGCTTAGCACCGCCCTGACCTTATGAAGCTAATGTGTGGGATCGTATCACAATGCTAGTTCCAATAGAGCTTTTTGTTCAATGTTTCAGTATTTCAACAAAACAGAGTCTGTAATTTAGGATACCAAAACTTTGATGCTTTCCTTTAAATACACCAGCCAAATCACACACTTGACCAAGCCTGTGTTAGATGCCTCCCCCAACTGCCTATTCTGGGAAATTTTGGTCTTTAAACAAAGGAATGCCACAATATTCTGAAACATGCTTAAAGGCCAAATTCATAACTGCCTCCAAATGCTGAACAATCAAGACCATATATTCACAAGCTACTCGGTTTCTGAGTGACTTAACTCTCGTGTAAGCATCAGAAGCATAGAGCGATCTTCTTCAAGCGATTGACTGGATCTTGTAATTACATCCCCAGAAAAAGTGTATTTATATCCATAGCTTCCATTTCTCCACCCTGCAAACTAATTCCTTCGATCGTAATATGTAAGTAGTTTCATTAGGCCGACATCCCTTCTCAGCATTTCTGCAAACAACTCAATCAATCGTCAATTCTATGCACCTTACCAAAACTAAGAACAACAATATTATAACTGATAACAGAAGAATGAAAAGCAGCTTTCCTCCATATCATCTAACAACTCAATGGCCTCCATTAGTCCATCTGCAAAAGCATGATATATTGAGTTATATGTAATCTCATCAGGGTCAATCATACTCACCACATCTCTGGAACCACACTCCAAAGCCATACTGGATCTATTCCGCAACTCCACAGAGCGCTGATCATTGAGTTGTAGGAGCTCACATTTGGAGGGCAGCCCATTTCCGCAAGCTTATGGAAGATTTCCAGAGCCTGGTTAGGATTCCCATCCTTACACAAAGCAGACAAGATTGTACTGTAGTTCACAATATCCGGCAAGCAACCATTAGACAACATATAATCCATGATCCCAATGGCCAAATCCAATCTTCCCTCCTTGCATAATGAAGATATCAGTGGGTCATAACTGTAAGCATCTGGAGTTAACCCCTTCTCTACCATGACCTTCAACAGACTGATTGCTTCATCGATTCTGCCTAACCGACACAAAGAGTTAATCAAGATACTGTAAGTGACCTTGTTTGGCTCCCAACCTCTAGAAAACATCTCAGTTACCAGCTTCTCCCCCAAATCCCACTTCCCCTGATTCAAGAAACCGCGCAACAGGATATTATACGAGACCAAATCAGGCTTGCAGCCCTTAGAACTCAAGCTCCTAAGCAAATCGGCAGCTCGTTCTACCATTCCCTCTCTGCACATTCCCCTGATGATTGCATTATATGTATACATATCAGGAAGAGGCCTCTAGCTAACATCTGCTCTAAAAGCTTCATTGCCTCATTGATTCCTCCTTCAACAATGGCGGCCTCAATCAAAATTGTGTAAGTAATCACAGTAGGCATACAATTATCCTCCTCCAACAACTGATCCAATAACTTCAAAGCTAACCCTAGCTTCCTTCTACCACAAAGACTCCCAATCATTATATTATAGGTAACAATATCAGGCAAAAAACCGCGACCTTTCATTCTGGCAGCAGCCGAACACTTGGGCTGCATTCTCGATCGGTCGCCTTACAAAACCGGTAATCAATGCGTTGTAGCAATCCATCGGGATCACCGTATTCCTCAAAATCTCCATAACCCCTAACATTCTCGATGTTTTTGAAATTGGAGAACCCTTTTATGAGCTTTGTGCAGAGAATAACACCAGGTCGGTAGCCCTTGTTGACCAGACACTCGAGAAAGTAGAGCGATTCATTGAATTTCCCGGCCTTGCAGGACCTGTTAAAGAGTTTCATCAAATGGGTATCCCTAAAATCATGAGATTGCAGATGGGTAGGCCTTGTTTCGGCTGAAACCCCAACCTTTGGGGAGTTTTTGGAGCTGTAACCATCGTTAGGGTTAGGGTTAGGGTTTCTGCAAGTGACAATGGAGGTGGGGAGAGAATGTGAAATGGTATTCAATTGGGGAGTGAAAGGAGGGGAATGAGGAAGGAAATCGACGGAATATATAGTCATTAGGCTACCAGGGGTGGAGATGAGTAGGCGTTGATGAACATAATGAGAGAGAGAGGTGATCGGAGAAAGAGGGAGAGGGGAAGGAGGTAGAAGAAGAAGTAGCTGTGAATATAAACCAGAGGGGAGAGGGTTGAAGTTAGAATATCAGTTGGATATGGATTCATACGTTGAAGATAAGGCCTCTATGGCTCAATGAATCCATGTTCAGACCAAGAATGAAATCTCTTACTAAGGGGTCTCCAAAAAGCTCGGAGCCCAAGTCCGCTTCAGGTCCAGTTTGGCTCAAGCTCAAACGGGCCAAGCCCGTGTCTAGAAGGACTAGGTCATTGACTTCATTTTAGGCCCGACCCATAGTCTTTCAGGCCCGCCTATAAGCTCGTCCTGATAGGCATATAGGTCAAATTTAGTTACAATTTAGTTGATGCATTAAATTTTAAGTTAGAGGGAGGAATTAAAATTTTTAAATAATATGGTTTTAATTCTAGGGCCTGTTAAGCCTACTCGTATTAGACCCTTCAAGCCCGCCTATCTTGGGCTTGCTAGGCCTGTTAGGCCCTCACCTGTCTTAGGCCCGCCAAGCCACCTAATACAAAGCCTGTGGGCTGGATTGTGAACCTCAAAAAATGCAAAGCTCGACTTGACTCGGCTCGTTGACGGTTAACAAGCCTAATAGCTTGGCTCGAGCAAGGTCACGAGCCTCATTTCTCTGGGTCGGGTAACTCGACTCGACCCGTTGATGACCCCTAGGATTAGTGGACTTTCACTCCTCTTTCCACAATTTATATTTTCTTCATTGCCATTTTCTATTACGTTAATAATAATGTTAATATTTATAAACATCATTGAAATAAATAAAATTAAATTCAGTGAAAAAAAGTGCACAACATTTGTTTTGAAATAAAGATTAATTGAGAATAAAAGGGGTGGGATGAGTTTACGTGAAATTCAAGTTCGAATCCAAGAACATAATGGAAAGCGAAAGAAGTAAATAAAAAATGAAAAAGGGTAATCAAATCCTAAATAAGTTATTTTATTTTATATTTTTTTAATCAAGAAAAATATTAGATTTACATTTGAGATACTTGAGGTACTTTGACAAAATATTTTGTTAAAAAAATGTTTTAAATATATTTTTTTACATATTGAAAGTGTTTTTAGTACATTTTTTATATTGTATTTTAGATATTTATTAAAAATAATATTTATATATAATGTTTATTTTAATGAATATATATAATAAATTTTAAAATGATTAAAAAAATATAAATAACTTAAAACAATTGAAATATATTCTTGGAGAACACCTAGGGTCTATTGATTTGCAATTTTTGAGAATTATTTTTTTGTTTCGAAAAATAAGGAAGACAAAGAAAACACAGGAAACAAGTTTGATTCATAATTTTTTTTATTCTAAAAAGATAGATAAAACAAAAAACGTTAAATTCATAAATTCAATAATACCAAAATAGTGTTCTCTACATTTACAAATACCGTTCTCAAGAACAATTTTAAAAAACAAAAACTAAAATAGGTAACCCCTAGTTTTCAATATGAGTCCTCGAAAAATTGTTTTTAAAATTATTTTCAAACAAACTCATAAATTATATGAAAGCAGATATGAGTTTCAAAGTGAACAATAAAACAAGTGAAAATAATATAAAACAATTATAAGATATATTCTGAAAAAAAAATTATATTTTTAAGGATAGAAAATATACAATAGTTTTTGTATTATCAAATATGTTTTTCTGGTTTTTTTTTTCCTAAAAAACAAAAAACAATTTTTGAAAACAACTATTAAATAATTATGTAAATTATAGCATGGCTGCAAACACTTTCTACTATTATGCAAATCATAAACATGTTTGGTAGCTAATTTTTCTAAATAGCCATGTTTAATCAGTCTACATATTTGTGTGATTATTTTTTAAGAACATCCCTCCAAATAAAATAAAAATAATTGAAAAATATTATGAACACACCATATATTCTATTCTTACAAACAAAAACAAACAATTAACAATTATTAAACATGTTTGTTTTGTTCTCAAGAACAAAAACCATTCCCAAAATTTGGAATTAGATACAAAGATAAATTAGTTTAAAAGGGACAAATCCAAAAGTCATTTACAAGAATAGAGTCTTACAAAAGCCGTGTAAAAATGCACTAGCTTACAGACAATACTAAATTATAGGAATGAAATCTGCACGATACTTCAAATCCTCGAGGCGTTTTTATCCAAAAAGATATATGTTTTAACCTCTTTTTGGTTTTCAACAAAAAGAATTAGATTTGCAAATATTTTGTGGATTTCTTCCCTTTTAAATGGTAGAGTGTTCAAAGTTTAAAAAACGCAAAACATCTACCATTATTAGTGATTTTTTTGTCATTCTCGACATAAAATCATCTCTTTGAATTTTTTCTTTCGTTTTCTTATTTAAGTGATTTTTTCACGAAGATTTAAGTTTTACTTTGTTTTTTGCGTTGTCGTCATTTTATTGACGTTTAGTTTGTCATCGTTTTATCGACGTTGTATTATGATATTGTTCGTCATCTTGTTGCGACATTTTATTTGTGTGGGAGCGATTCAGACAAAGCCCAGACAAATTTAATGGTGAAGATATCGAATTATGATCGTCGTTATATTGAAGAGCTGGAGTTCATGTATTAAATCAACATTTTATCGGAATTGTAAACTTTATACGATTTATTGTCTTATTAAGCGCGGATATTGTTTGTCGTTTATGGTTTTTAATTATTTATATCTTTGAGTCACATCGATACGTGAAAGTTTGGAATCAATAATATTATTTTTCCTTTCAAAAAAAAGAAAAAAGAAAAAAGAAAAAGCAGAACATCTAAGGAGGAAAGGGATCCCGGATTCGAGTCCCAGTGGGGACGGGTTTACTACATTGTAAATTTGTAACAAAGTGTTTTCAAAAAAAAAAAAAGGTTATATTACACAACACAATTGGAGGATGATTAATTAAGGGTAAAAAAGGCAGTGAAAGATGGGGGGGTTTAAGTTAAACTCACTTTAATTTCGAATACAAATAGAAATACAAAGGAATTTCTTTTCTGGCGTTGCTTATTTGTAGCATTGTCCCATCCTCTCCTTCCTTAAATAAACTACTCTTGAAGTTCAGAAATCCCTTCACCATCATCCAGTAACATCTAATATGCATCACGAAAAAAATTTTAATCGTAAAGAAACCAACTATTAATGATAGCCCTAATCCCAGTGTTGAGGTTTTGTCAAAATAGCCACATTTAAAAACAAAAAACAATCTAATACGTTTTTAACTTAAAAAAAAATTAAAGGAAAAATTAGTATTAAAATCCTGAGCTTTCATGACTTTTGTAGTTAAATATTGAACAAAAAGATAGCTTTTAAATATAAAGCTTTGGAATTTAATTTTGTTTTTATATCAGCAGAGACCCAAACCTCTGCCGATATAAAGACAAAATTCGCGAAAGTTTCTTCTCTAATTTAAAAAGCAAACTTGTTAGAGATTTAAATAAGAGATCATGACAGTTCAAGTTTTTAATACTTATTTTTCTCTCAAAACTTAAAAGTATTAATGATATATTTTCGGTTTTAGCTTAAATAATTTTAAGTATAATTACAGCTACGGTTTGATGACGACACACTAGTTTGAACATTTTTTTCTTTCAAAAAAAGACATAATCTTTGTTACCTTTGTCACCCACAATATGTATGTTGCAGAAAACACCATTTGAGTTTTACCATCTCCATCATTAATAACCCCAGGTACAATAAGCATGAATGAACAATTGAATTTCTGTTATCTGTAAGGTTGAAATATCTGTTGCTAAGTGCTTTATCCAACCCACTGAGAGGAAACGGCGATGAAGCCAGAGAACCTGTAAAAAAAAAAAAAACACAATGTCAATGTGGTTGGATGGATTTCCTTTTTAATATCATACAATACATCGGATTAGTCGTAGTTGTTGACTACGGTTTTAATTTAAAAAAAAAAAAAATCAATCTAATACATTTTTAAAAATAATGCCCAAATTAATGCTTATAATTGTAGTTGACGACTACGGTTTTAATTTCAAGCTAACAATTACGGTTTTCACTTGAAAAATATTAATTGATGAAAACACATTAGTTTGAGCCTTTTAAAAAAAAACGTATTAGATTGGTGTTTTTTTTTTTTTTTAAATGTATTACTTTAGGACAAAACTCCAAGTGTAAAATAAATAAATATACACACAAAACATGAATACTGAATATGTTTACCTCTCTACCAATGTAACGCTCTATCAACAATTTGTTCCAGTTAAGCTCCTCCTGGGATACATATTGTAAGATATCATAGAAAGAAACTTCAATAGTTAAATCCTAGAAACTTGAAACAACCAGCACAAATCAATGAATGATTTTTTTTTTTTTTTTTTTTTTTTTTTTTTACTGTGGATAAAAAATGGACTTGTCCTCTATTTTCTACATTGGAATTAAGACAAACTGTTGCTACAAAGAAAATAAATGTATACCGTTAAATGATGAAACTTTACAGGCACAAAGCTTATTGGGATTTGAGTTCCAATATGAATATTATGTTTTAATATCTCTCTCTCATATGTACAGCAGCCCCACATTCCATACGTGGAGAATCAAATTAATCATGACCAGAGACCTTTACCCATGGACTTTTAAATCAATAAATGAGGAATAAATTACAAAGAGGTGGTTCGAACTCAATATCTCATGCCAAACTAGGATATGATACTATGTTAAACAACCAACTCTCCAAAAAACTCAAGCTTATAGGATTTGGGTTTCTTATAATGCTCCATTATGTACTGCGCACCTCAGCAGCGTGCGTACTCCTTATCCGTGCAGCGGAGAGTTAAACAAACCAAATAAAGTCCTCTATAGACTTTTAAATAAATGGTCACAGGCAATGACATTATACTTTATGACACAAGGAACAAATTGGGATAATAATACTAAGACCCAAATAATGATAGGAACATTGACAGATATGCTTTGAAAATGGTGGGAAGGTCTGCTCGGCTACTAGTTTTAATGTAATTATTGTAAAACCAGAGAAAAAATGGTAAGCGGTAATTTGCATTTTGTAGTACAGTTGAAAACACGGAAACTTTTAGATCTCGGATAATGAAGCAGTTCCTTTGTTGGATAAATTACAGCGAATTCAATGATTATCAAAGACGAATTTTATTGAATTCCGAAATGGTCAGGATTTTGCGTTTTTCAAGACACCGGGTGTCAGGTGACACATGGAATGGTGCCACATGACATGACCATATGACTGCCACATGGCCCCTTATGATGAGTGCACATGGCATGAGAGCCTTGTGGTATGACATTTGCCAACTAGTGCATGTGTCCATGTGACACATGGCACATGAATCATATGGACACATGTCAAGTGAGAGGAATAGGAAAGTGAGGAAGTTTCCTTTTTTTGGATCAAACCAAGGAAAATAAATTCGGTGGAGGAGAAAAGGAAAAGAAAGAAAAAGAAAAGAAAAGAAGAAAGAAAAGAAATGAGAGGAAAACAAAAGAGAAGGAAAACAAAATCAATGTGTGGGAAAGGAGAAAAAGAGAGGAGAGAAAGAAGAGAGAGCACATCGTTGCACTATCTGATTTCCGATTCAGGCGATTGGGAAGTCCATAGGCGAAATTAAAGTTGGTATACTTTCGGCGAGAACTACGAATGGTGCCAAAGCAAAAAAGGTATTGGTTTCTCTCTGGCTGGTTCCTCTTAATCTAAAATTGTCAATGATCGCGTTGTTCGACCTATCTATGGGTGAGTTTTGGACATTAGGGTTGTTTTGGAACAGTCCCGGGGCGGGTTTGAGGGTTGGTATCAGAGGCCCAATTTTGGAAAATGCATGTTGTGGATTTGTTGTGTTGTTTTGTGAGTTTAAGGCATGTATTGAATTATATGGATTAATGTCGATCTTGAAGGGTGTTAAAAAAGAAAAAGGCAAAGCTGAAATTTTTGGACCGAGTCAGTTATTTCAAGTGATATGGCGAGACCAAACTATTCAAATTATGGGTGTTTTGTGTGTTATTCTTTAGAAATTTAATATACTTATCTTGAATGTTAATTAAATATGTTGATATATAGATTGTTATACATATGTATTAACATGATGGATGTAAATTCTATGCTTTTAGATATAAATATCCATAATTTTAATTTATAAAAATCTGGTTTTATAAATTGTTACATAATCATTACATTCTCTAAATAAATGAATGTATCAGATGTGCATTACATCATCTCAGAAGACATCACATTGGAGATGAATGTGTAAGTTATAAGTGTTGTGTGTTCTTGAAGTGAGATGATGGTGACTTCATTTATCTCGGATTCTGATCAGCGGTCTCGGTTTATGGCCTGAAAAAATTATATCGTGTGTTGGGCTGCCATAGCAGCCAGGATGATGCCTCTCGGTGAAAGCCACCACAGTAGTTTGTGGTTCATACATGATCCTTGTCGGTGGCAGTAAAAATGTAGAAAGGCGTGAGGCGTCCTACGAGTGCTTAAAAATACTGTGGCCATAAATGCATATTCTGCGGGTTGGTTAAATCAAATGGACATTGGAGGCATATCTAATGAGTTTCATTTTTTTTTTTTTAAAAAAAAACAAAAAGATTTTGTTTTGGAAAAAGGGTCATTGGATGAGGCGTCGATGTGAGTTTTCCTTGCCAGCGCAACGACATATGTGAGAGTCGGTGAGGGACTCGGGGCGCTGGGGCATGATGAGTGCGTCGGTTTAGTAGCATTAGACTTGTTGTGTGGGAGATGTATATGTTTTCTTGAATGCGTGTGAATGTGTGATCATGACATTTCGTATGCGGCTCAGGTGGGAGTAGCGCCCATGGGTTATCTTTATAAGACATTCTTGCAGTGAGTGTCCCAGCCTTGATTATCTGGGTCGTGTGTGGCGGTGACCCTCATCCCAGGGACCGCGTATGTGAAGAAGCCAGGTTGGCAGCTTTGATTTTTCAGTACCTGTCGACATGTATTAGAACAAATGACTAGTTTTTTGATATAAGTTTTGTATAAGAGTAATGTAATTAAACTCTTGAGGGATTATGGTAATATATCTTGTGTGTTCTGTTATGATAAATGAACTCATTCATTGCCACACTCTACGTCATCATCAAATAAATGGGTGGGTCTTAATCCGATGAAGGACCCGCGTTCTGAATATCGAATCACGATCTACATGGTGTGGCCCGGTTGTGGGTTGTGTGAGGACTCCCGGGTACAGGTGTCATAGCAGTATCGAGCCTAGTTATACGAATACCTAGGGTTTGGTGGGCATGGGTTTAGGACATGCGGTTATAGTACAGAGCTTAGGTTATGAATGCTTAGGGGTCGATGTTTGATATCAGCATCATAGCTTGGTATCAAAGTATTCATTGTGAATCCATGTGTGATGATTGTGCTACATAATGTGTGTTACCTATTGTGTGGATTATATGCATGATATGATGTATATAGAAAACGAAGAACACTAGGGTTAGAACATAACATATCAGTTAGGAAATAATCGAACATGATAGTTTGAGGCGTATTTACTAGTGTTTTGCATTATGCACCACTAATGAAATAAGGAAAAAGAAATCTCATCTTGCTAATTGACATGTGTAGATGGCAAGTCGAGGACGGGGACGTAGAGGTTGTCCAGCCAGTGATAACCAACCACCATTTGTTTTTAGTGTGGGGTAGCTATAGAGCTATGGGCATTATGGTTCACCACCATTACGCTAGACTGCCAGTCTGGGGTGGGAGTCGGGGAGGGTTGGTAACATCGGAGATTTAAAGCACATCCTCTGACATTCATGAGGAGGGGATCAGATGGTGATCTGTTAGTTCGATGGAGTTGAAAAAAAAAAAAGAGTTTTGGAGGCTATTAAAATCACCTCGATGCAACACGGATCGGTATTGGCATTTCGGCTAAAGAATTGAATCCTGAGTGTGATAGATTGCGTTACAGTCTCCAGGCTTGGAAGACGAACATGAGGAGATTTTTGTGCCTTCTTCATGAACAGTTATTTAGCATTTGCTAGACATGCCAAGGCTTGGTAGTTTCTAGAGTTGAGACAGGGAGCCATGATAGTACTGGAATACGTGGCTAAGTTCAACGAAAATTAACCGCAGTTCACAAATGATTATGTAGCCCTGAGGTCTGCTTGGTGAAGTGAGGATGGTTTGAAATTGTGCATCGAGAGGCGAGGTGTGGGACTTCTCTGCGAGATATGCACTCACATGGTCGAGCTTGACTATGGCCATAGAGAGATTGTGATGTGCGAAGCATCCGGGATAGTGAGAAGAGGAAAGAGAACCAGTTTTCTTTTGGCTCGGGAAAGAAGCAGAGAACTTATGTTCCACGAGGATCTCTCGAGACAGGGGCTTAGGCTAGCATCGGGACGAGGCCGGTCGAAATTCTTAACCCGGACATGGCCAGATGACATGTTACTCTTTGCCATCAATGGGACACATGAAGCGAGTGCCCCAGAGAGCGGGGATCACCGTTAAGAGTTCATATCTTAATCATCTCAGCCATATTTATCTATATCATATGGCTACATTAATTCATATAACTTTTATACAATTTTCATTATTATATACTCATAATTAGGCATATATATCTTTTTATTGGTCTTCTATAATCATTTAAGAGACATCTAAGTGTCTCAGGGTCACATAGGAGAAGACAAAGAAGTCTTCTCAGAAACAGGGGTTCGTCACGTCGAACCTTAACTAACTAAAAACAGAGCTCATCTTTTGTGAATTTTTTGGATATAATGGGGTTCAAATTTGATTGCACTTCCATCATGGAAGTTGTTCTCCTAGAAGTCTAGTTTACCCACAAATTGAAATCACTGAATTTGGATCAACCTATCCCGAAGATATGACTCGAAACATAAGGCTGATGCGGGTGAAACCATAGCGGCGAAAGCGATCCACTTTGTGAATTTCTAGATCTGATGGGATCCAGTCGTTACACTTCCTTCATGGAAGTTGATTCACCTGAAGTCTAATTTACCAAAAAGTGGAATCACTCATTTGGATCACAAAACTCAAGATATGACTCTGAAACAATGAACTGGTTTGACAAAGCTAGGATCAAGCAGGTGAGCACTGGACCCGAATTCAGGTCTTATACTTAATGTCGAACCTTGAGGTCTTCAACACATTTGCAGCTAAGGGACTTAGGATTCTCCTCAACTTGGAATCACCAAATTCAGAGGTTTCTAGGCCAAGATATGGCCAAATCACTCACTTAGGGTTTGGGAAAAATTTGACAGCATTTCCCCTTACCAACCCTACTTCTCCTTACACCAATTTCTTCCTAATTTGAAGAACCCAACAAACAACAAATACCAAGCAATTCAAAATATACAACAAACCCAACAAGATTGGAAATGTCGTACCTTTCTTGACAAATCCCTCAAACCTTAGCTTCTCCTTCTCTTCCTCTCTTCTTTCTTCCTAGCAGTCAAGTGAACCTTGAACAAATGGAGGAAACGAAGCAAACAAAAATGACCTTAACCTACCAGTGGATACTATTCTACTCTGTAACACCCCGAATTATACCATAGCGGCTTATTATAGTTTAGGGTATAATAAAATAAAATTGTATTTAGGAAAATTAAATGAGTGCAATTGAAAAGGACATAAGCAGGATTTTTAAAAGTCTAAAAGGGTAAAATTAGCCAATTTATCAAATTAAGGACCCAAAAAGGACATTATGTAGGAAGGTATATGTTATTGTGGAATATTAATAAGTGATTTGCAAATGACTATAAAAGTGAAGGACTAATTAGCAAAAGGCAAAAATTTGGGCGAATTGCCTTAAGGAATGCACATCTTGTCTTAGAATTTAGGGGATTTTTGTTGCAGCTTAGAAGAAAAAGCCCAAGACACGTTCTATCATTTAAGGTTCAACTAGACCAACTTTGAGTGTTTGATTCATATCTTGGGATAGGTTGATCTAAATGCAGTGATTCAAATTTCTGTGTAATCTAAACTTCTGGGAGAATAGCTTTCATGAAGAAAATATTGCAAAATTGTGTTGGGAGTGTCCTTTGCTAAGGACCATTTTGTGTAAAATAGATATGACAGAATTATAGGGAAGTGCTAAAGAATTTCCCAGACCTCTCAGTTTTCTTATCTTGTGATAACGACCTCGACCTCTAAATTAGATGATTCCAATTTCTACTGAAAATAGACTCATGAAATTACAAATTTCATGGAAGAAGCTTGGGTAAAATATATCTCATTTGTGCCCAGAAAATTGTGCAAGTAAAGGTGAAAAATTTGTTTCTAGCTGGGAAGAACATTTCCCATAATTTGACATCTTTGGCTAAAATGCATTGTTAATGCATGATATTTATGACTTGAACATGTTGATATGTATGAAGAAATAATTTGGCCTCTTTGGCAAAATACATTTTTAATGCATGACAGTAATATGATTTGAACATGTTGATATGCATGAAGAAATTACGGTCATAAGACTTGACTTGGAAAATAATATGAATGAGGTTAAACCTCTGTAAAATGTTCTGAATAACATAATTTGACAACTTTGACTGTTATTAATTATTACTATCTATGCAGGCAAACATTTATATGAAAAGTACATGAATAAGGACCAATATGCTTATGAAAATAAGAATTTATAATGCATCAGCATACTTCTGTACCGTACCCTCGGGTGCCTTCTGTATGATATGTACTCCTACGGGAGAGATGAATATGATGACCCGCAAAGGATACATATATGTATATATGAACCTGATAAGCATGAAAATGGTTAAATGTAATTACTTGAAATAATATTGCATGCTTGTTTCACTTGTATTTGAGAGCCCATAAGTGGTTTTTGTTTTTATGTATTTTTCTCACTAAGTATAAGCCTAACATGAGTGTTTAATCCATGGGTGTTGAAAGGATTGTCATGGACACCGCGTTGTCGAGGCCCGACCTGACCTTAGGAGTCCTTTTGTAGGATTTATTCTTTGTAATAGAAGTGGTTGTGTAATATTTTTTTGTGATGGTGAAACTAGTATTGATACAAGTAATTTTTCTCGAGACTCAAGCATATGTACAAGACTTTTTAAACACCACTATGGTGGTAGTTTTACTTGGTTATATTTTGCAGTCTTGAATTTTTATAATTCGGACTTTTGAAGTATGATTATGTAATTTTTTTACTTTTTGCTTGAGTTGTTCTCAATTATTTGCCAAAAGCAGGTTTACATGTCTTAGCTATGTGTGGCGTCACCTTACTTGCCATAGTTTTGGGGTAGGGGCGTCACAATTTAAGATACCACTAAATTTTTGCCCCTGCTCACTAACTACTGGCAGAGTAAGGGGCATACCACAAACCAGACACAATAAACACTTGTAAAATAATTGAAATACTTAAGCAAAAAGTCAAAAACCTGGCTATAATGTTAATTATAAAAATTCAAACATAAAAAATATAATAATATTCTCTACACCATAATGTCTTTAAATAACTGGCTACCTATATGAATCTAAAAAATTACTTGTATTAGCTAAGTTTCACTATAACAAATATTACACGACTCCCTTCTATACAAAAGAAATGGGTTTCAAGGGGAACTCCTAAGACTATGTTGGCACTTGATGGCAGTGGTGTCCCTGACCGACACCTGAATTAAACACCCATTCAAACTTATAAGCTTGAAAATACATAAAAACAAACCACTATAACATTCTCAAGCTCGGTAAGCTGTATGCAATATTTCAGTAATTACATTTAACAATTTTCATGCTTATCGGGAACCGCTATATATGCCTAAATATATACATGTACGTATCCTTTGCGGGTCATCATATTCATCTCTCTATAGGAAGTACATATCTGTAATTCGAATAGAAGGCACTTGGGGTACACTATAATGCGGTACAAGTATCGCGTGCATAGAGTCTTGTTTTCATAAACATACTGTATTCGTAGCCTTTCATACTAAATGTTTAATGCGCATAGATAGTAAGAGTAATAATAGGTACACGTACGGTAGGTATGTTTTACCCCAGCTTCTTTCGCAGAGAGTTGTAGTTGCATGGTGCAATAAATGAAACGTCGTTTGGAGGTGGGGCTAAGCTATGGCGATGAGGTACGGTGGCACTTCCTGTTCTATGTATCCATTTTTACACAAGGCGAGTCGCAACGAGGTTTTGCTCGACACACAGTTTTGCAGCCATGGCCTAAATGAAGAGAGGATTGTTGCTCCCAGTTTAGATACCTGAAAAAGAACTGAATCATTACGTTTTGGATCGAGCTGTCCCAGATATGACACAAGCACACTCAAGGCGGCTGGTGAGCTGTAATTATTGGCAATTTCCTTAGATAATTTACGGGTGGGGGTCCCGAAATCCCGAATACACTTTCTTATGACCTAAACACTCAATTTGGATGTTATTCTACAAGAAGTCTAATTTATCCAGAAATTGAAATAACTCAATTTGGATGAGTAAAAATCAACTTATGACCCAAACACTCGAGGAAATACCCTTTAATTTAGGGGGGCGAAGGGGAGCAGAGCACGACTTCTTGATTTGAGGAGGTCCCTACAGGTCACATTTTGGGTAGGGTTTCTTCTAGCTAAATAAGTCACTCAATTTGGAGGTGTGTGAAAGTTATAGTAAACAAAAAATATAAAGGTCGAGGAAGAAAAAAAACGGACAACACCTCCCAACCATTACCTTAACTCATTTTTCACACCAAACTCCTCCATTGAGGATCCAAAACAAAATCACAACACCAACAAATACAAAATAGAAGAAGAAAATCCCAAACCTTAACCCAACTTCAAACCTAAATCAAAATATACCTATAGATGGAGAAAGTTAGGGTTTTTCTAACCTTGATTATTCTTCTTCACTTTACTTGTATCAATAAAAATCCTACACAAAAAGAGTGAAAGCAAACCAAATTTTTGGTTCTTCTCGTCCAAAACGTGCCCTTGCTTTCTCTCCAAGCCAAAAATGTGAAATCCCCCAAATTCTAAGACAAGATGTGGTCTTAAGGCAATTTGACTCAAATTTGTGCCTTTTTGCTAATTAGTCCTTCACTTTATTTTTTTTTTGATGGATAAATAAACGTCATTAGTACTTAACAATGAGCATTTAAAATCTGCTGAGGAGTATCTGAAAGGAGCCCGAGGCTGGGAAAGGACCAAAAACATGAAAATCACCCCAAACCGAAAACAATTACCTATGCCCATCGAGTTAAAAAAAGATCCAAAATACTCCATCTCTAACTCCTTTATCGTTGGCCCAAGACCCAGCTTCTAAATGAAAGATTCTTTCAATCTATACATAGAGAAGGTCATTATCTGGGAGCCCACTCTATTTCTCTACTTTCTGCGCGAGGAAGAGCCTGAGGCGCGACCCTCAAACTTTCTTGCTTCTTGCCCGCTCGCATTTCCTTGCAAGCTAGAAGGACTTCTGCCGCCAGAGAAGGGAAGACCCGTCAAACCCACTCTTGGCAAAATAAGTTCCCACGGCATTACGGCCTTGAGCAGTGAACTAAGAGAGAAGATGAGTTTAGGGGTTTCACTTCTCCTCTTATGAGGTATACGTTGGCTAAGGATCTTCCTCTCTTCTTGAGGTTGGTGAGTCATCGCCTTACCCCAGACGCCTCCCGAGCAAAAGCACCTTTAAAGGGGACCATAGTGTTCCAGCGATAAGGCGGGAAAAGGTGTTATGCCGAACTGGTGCGATTTAAAATCTCATACAAGAGCTTCACTGAATAAACGCTAGGCGTACCCCCTTTTAAGACTAGCTTGTCTTCCCTGTTTGCGACCACTCTCCAGGGATGGATCATTTTCATAAAATTCAACACCTCCCTCAATTCCCAATCATTAGATTATGCTAAAAACGAGGACCGGCCACAAAGCGTTCGAACCATCCCCGAATCTCCTAATCGCCATCTTTAGTTACTTGAAACGAACGCGTCGGGCGTTATGCACGAAACCTCTCCCTCCCCAAGGCATCTTTCAAAGCGGTCACTGCCATTGCAACCACAAATTTTGCATTTTAGCGAATCATATCTGACCTTTCCTAATTTCTTTCCATAAACGTCTTGAAAGTGTTTCCTAACACAGGAGCACCGACCCCCACACGATTCCCCAAATTTGCTCCTAATAGTCTTATATGGGCGTCTTTTTCGTTCAGCTTGCAAACCCTTTCCTAACGAGGCTTTGTTTAGGTGTGAAAGCCTCAGGCCCCAATGTGAAACTTTTCATCTGTACATGTCATTGGCCCAGCTGCTGGAATGGGCTTCTTTCGGGTTCCCCACCCATGAAAGTCCTCTTAGTTTTCTAGCCTTTTGCCTGCAGACTCGGGATCAGGAAGAGCGACATAAAATAGATACAGGAGATTAGGCCAGGTGCTTCTGATCCAGTGTAACTCTTCCCCCTTTGGAGATATATTGGCCTTGGCGGGTGGCGTACTCGCCCGGGCCCAACTCCTCGATGGCATCCACATACGTGACTTGTCGTGGCCCCCCGGGGAGGCCAAATACTTTAGTGAGCGACGATGGAGGCGACTCTGTGACCAGCTCTGCATTTGTCGACCTCCAATATTCTCAGCCCTCCGATGGGAAGAATCTCTAAGCTTTTACTCAAGTTGATTTTCAGCCCAGGTAGGGCCTCAAAGCCACATCAGTCCAATCTCAAACAGTAGGTTAGTCGGGATTATGCTTTCTGAGAACAAAGGGTATCATCTGCGTACAGGGTGGCGACACCTCCGGCTCCTCCTCCTCTCTAGCACCCCGATTTTACAACCCAGACGGAAATTCCAGCCCACGGCCTTGTTTACCAATGCAGCAAGATATCCATTCGACACAAAGAGATGCGGGGATAGGGGTCCCCTGTAGAATCCCACGAACTTCGGAAAAGCCTCGAAACTCCATTGATAAGGATTGAGTAAGAGGCGGTAGACATACACCCAAGATCCAGATATCCATCTGTGAAACCCATTCTTCTCATGACTTCCGATACGAACTCGATTTACATGATCATAAGCCTTTTCAATGTCCCCAACACTACTCTGCCATCTTTCCTTCTCGACATGGAATCACAACCTCATTCGCGATTAAAGCGTCAGGATTTGCGCTTCGCCCGACCAGCGTTTGGGATGGAGAATCACGCTTTGTTCAACACCCTTCTCGATTTGTTCGCGACACCTTGAGATCTTATATAAGCTTCATAGCAAGCTATTAGACTTTGCGTCTTTTACATTATCAACATTTCCTTTTTGGGAATCAACACTAGGAAGGTAGCATTTAACCTTTTCACGAATTCTTCTTCTCTATAGAATTCCTTGAAGGAACTCCATAACTTTGCCTTTAACAAACTCCCCGACAAAGGACAGCGATGGGAAGCGTGGCCACAGGGCCTTTTTCACCATTGAGACCCGGTAATATTTGTAAAGAGACTCCTCTCGAAAACGACTTCTAAGCGCATCGGCATCCTCATTCCTAGCTCCTCGAGGAAATACTTGGGAAGCGGGGCCTTGAGCCACAGTTCAGGCAGGTTGGTCTTTAAACTCATCCCAACTTGATCCCTTAGATAGCCAAAATCTTCGGTGAGCCACCTATCATTAATTTTGATTTTTGTTTATTTAGTTTCACTCCTTCTATGCGAGTTTGCCATTTATGGAAAAAACCCGGTGTTTGTCTCCCTCTTTAAGCGAAGCTCTCTTGACTTTGTCTCCCGAGGGCTCCTCTAATAAGGACCATCTTTTAGTCATCCTTAGCTTTATTCTCTCTCGGTTTCTTCTAAAGACAACTCCCTATCCTTTTCCACATTATCTGACATCCCACTCTAATAAGGGCTTGACCTTCTGGTACCCACATTGCGAAACCTCCTTATTCCACACTTTTAGCTTAGCATAGTACTGAAGCTTGCAATGGGTGTGAAACACGGAACCTTTAATTTAGCCACCACCCTTTAAGGAGATCTTCAAAGCCCTCGGCTTTGTACATATTTTCAAGCAGGAAGGAGGGTCGTCGTCCTCCTCCGGCCGAGAGGATAGGGGAAGTGGTCGGCGGGTCTAGGGAGGGTGCGTTGGGTGATTCTCTTGGCTCTTTCCCGGTCCCAGGACTAGGAACACATCAATCCTAGACATTGTTTGGCCATTGGTGCCCCCACTCCGCGTAAAGGCCCCCACAGCATTGGCAAAGTCTCTCTTCCCAGTCAATTCAGTACAAAGCGAAGCAGCGCATAGCGAGTAAATCTACCACCCATTGTTGCTTTATCGTGCTGGGTGAGATGGAAACATTAAATCTCCCCATTCACCACATTCGTAGGCCGCAGCAACCTCTCAGCGACCCCCGACTCCCCCTCCGCATCTCTTCCTTCAGTGCGGGCATAACAGGGACCATAAGCCTGAATCCGTGGAATCCATCCTCATTTCGGAATGAGCAGGGGCGATGAAACTCCCACATACAGTCTGGTTTGAGCTCCCGAAATTCTTTTTATCATATCGACGGGATGCCTCGGTGGACCGAGGCGCATCGGCCATGACCCTCCACAGAAAATCTCCACCTTTAGGCGGAGCCATGAGAAGGTTCATGGCTGGGCGGACAACGGCTTTGCAGTGCCGTGATCCTCTGTCGTGCTTGATCACTTTTTCTCTTCTATGATTGTCGCCCCTCTCACGTTTCCACATTTGATAAGATTTTGATCTTCAAATCACCCCAACTTTAACAAGAAATTCCCCTATCTCTGATTAGCACTTTTCCCACTTCTACGCCCAGTAGTTTATCGGTGCACTCTAATTTTTTTAGTTCAGTTCACACCTGAGGCGGCGTCGACGGTCTTGGTCGCTATTATAGTTTCACCATTTACCGCCGAGATCAACAATACGAGTCTAGCCTCGGTCGCAAAGCGAATTATTTGAACTTTACCAACATGCTATCCTCGGTTTTCCTTGCCCTTCTTTGCTAAAGGGGTCGCCACCAACCAGATGCCCCTCCTCTTGCCCGAGGCCACTCCCACCATCGCCTTCTTGACTACTTCCTTCCTTCATTTCGTTCGCCGCCACAATCTCCATTGGCGGTGCCACCAAGCTCTCTCCTAGAACATGTGGAAACCCCGGGACTGAAGGGAACCCGCTTGAAGAAGGGGTCGGTAGAAAAAAGAGAGAAGGGGAATTAACAATAGGCGTTAACATCTCAGACACATTAAAATAAAAAGCTGGAGTGACCCAGCTAGGGCTTCTATTCTACGGGATTCCACACCCAACCTTGGGTTGCAGTGGCACCCCTTACTGCTTTGCTACCTCTCACGATTTTCGGCGTGCGGTGTTTCAATCCCCCTTTCTCCCTCGGTATTGGAAGGAAAAAAACCGGGGCTTGAATTTGGAGTTAAGCGTACGGGGCCTGCGTTTTGAAATATGGCCTTAGAGCTGGGCGGTTAAAGCCCACCTTATTTTTGCTGTGGAAGCCAATTTTCGGTAGGCACAAAAATATTGGTTGTCACCTTGACGGAAGACAATTGTCTTCAGACGACCCCGCCCGTCCCACTTCTGCGCCAGCCTCACTGGTCGAATCTCGACCAGACTGCGACCGGAGTTATTGACGAGCTTACAGATAATCAGTGACCAGAGTAGTTTAATTGATTTAATGAGGCGGGTGCTTATGCACGATGCTCTTCTACACCTTTCTCGTGTCTTCCCTCCAACTCTCTCAATGGCATTGAGACGCCCTCGTCGTCCCTATAGGAGCTAGGGTTTTTCTCTTGTTCTGGACTCGAGGCGTGGTATATTGTGGAGCAGCTCACAGTACATCAGGTACCTTATTCACCTAGCGCCCACCTCAGGCGTGTTGGAGTTGATCTTCTTCAACCTTACCGGGATCATACCGCCCAGCCTAAGTCGAGCTTATCGGTCTCTTCGTGTTGCTAGGAATCCGCCTGGCTTCTCGGGTTTTCTCCATTCTTGTCTGCTCACGGATCTTGCTTCGAGAGTCCCACCCCCTCAGCTGACTTTCTCCTCTGAAAATCCTGGCTGTCCCAGTCTTCGCCCGTTCTTGGGCAGGAACCGGGTTGGTCAGCGCCTCTTCCCCAAACATCATTTTTCGATCTACATGTACCCTTCTTGTCAGCTCGATAGCTAGAGGCCTCTTCCCAAGTTGACTACACGAGAGAATTTTTGATGTTCCACTGCATCCTCGCCCATGCTTTGCTACGGCCTGGAAACCAGGACTCTGGGCGGGTCTGAGCCCACACTGACAGGGCCTCACTTTGGTCCGACCTTTCTGCACCTCTTCTTCCCAGAAACTTTGACATAGGCAATTTTTCCCAGTATCTTTTAGGCCCTTCAACCTACGCTAAGGGTTGAGAATCGACCAATGATCTGGGTGAGACAGTAGTTCTACCTTCTCCTCCTTTGCGTCTTCTCGGCCTTTTCTTCCCTTTTGGATTTCTTCACTTTGGATCTTACCCCCGATTGACATGAAATTTTGCGTGAAAATCCTCCAACCCCAGACTATCTGCTTCATAGGAACATCGGGTTATAGCTTTTTACAGTAAGTCCATAAACATGGAGTTGTTTTAGATTGGTTAGAGCCCTTTTCATTTTATGCCTTCCATCCTCTCTTCCACTTTTGTTTTTCTGACTTGAATCACAGTGCTTCTTGCCGCGATCTTTAAATAAATGTGAAGAATTAAGCTAGCCTCCCGAATGCGATCCAGTGATCACCTTTCTTCTCTCCCAGTGCATCCTTTGATCAAACTTCTTGTAGTCTGCACCGATCTCAGGCGGGTTTGGCTTGAGAAAGCAAAACCACGTCTTTCCTCCCCTTAGTCGAGGGAGGAGCATGGTGGCCCCCCTCATCTCTCAGGAGAGAGAACGGAGCATTAGAATTTTTGGTCCCTATTACCTTAGAACCTCGACTTACATAATGTCCTTTGGGTCCTTAATATGACAAATTACAATTTTACCCTTTAAACTTTTTTTAAAAATCTCGGTTATGTCCTTTTTTACTTGTAGCATTAATTTTTAAAAAAGACCTTGAAACTATACCCCTAAATTGTAATAATGATTAGGAAGGTATAATTTGAGATTATTCTATTTCCTTTGCTAAATGATAAATCTCTCTCATTCGAATGAGTTTTGGTCTTATCTCATTTGTTATAAGGCCGTGTTTGGGCAAAATCATTTTTAGCTTCAGGTTTTCCCACCCATGCCGTTACTCCGCCTTCTTCTGATTCAATCTTATCAGCATTTACTTTAACATATAATCTTTCTTCAATGTTCGGTCGCCGATTTGACGTTTCTCTATCCTTTAGACTTCTATTTCAAAAATCTTAGGTTATAATCATTTATTTAGCACTAAATTTTTGAAAAAATACAAATTTAACTAATATTATACCACAAATGTAATAAACTGCAAAGGGTATAATTTGAGATTAATAACGAAATACCATATTCATCGAGTCACATTGTCACGGTCGATTGTATTAGTTCGGTGACATAGAGTATTGCATCATAGCGAGTAAGTAGCCTAACACTACGAGTCGATACTATGTATGAAGGCTCGTGAAGATCAAGATGCACCAGAGGTTATAGTTTGTATTTTCTCTCTCTATGACATTGAAATGCATGCTTTGATAGATTTTGATTCTACACATTCTTATGCTTGCACCGAGCACTTGTTTGATAAAATGCCGTAGAAGTGACAATTTGGCGTCTTATATACTACTAGTCCACAGGGCATAATTAAATCAGTCGGCCAGAGTGTATAAGAGCATCCTCCCCAGTGTTGGAAGCGATTCTTGTTCGATGCAATACTTCTTCTATCTGCCCAGTGAACTAGTAATGGTTTGCGTTATGACTTGATGAATAGGGTATTCACATGCGCATTCTCATAAGTAGTTTATTACAGTTTAGGGTATAATAAGTTAGATTGTATTTTTTGAAAATTTAAGTGCTAAATATGAGAAAAAGAACATAGCAGGGTTTTTAATGAAGTCTAGATGTTTGGTAAAATATCAGGTGAGACTCAGTGTATGTTGAAAGACCCATATGTTAAAATAAATATAGATAAGATAATTGCAAATAGAAAAGAAGGTGGAAAGACTAAGATACAAGGAAAAAAGCACAAGCTTGAAATCAGAGACTGCCAAACATGACAACATAACAAATGAGATAAGACAAAACTTAATCTTTAGTAAGGAAAGGATTTTATTTTGGGCAAAGAAGAAACTAAGACATCCAGTTGGAGGAGAAGAAGGCCATTTTTTTTTTTGGTTTGCTTGTTGTCCATTTGTTCAAGGTTCTACTTGATCAAGTAGAAGAAAGAAGAGAGGAAGAGAAGGAGAAGCTAAGGTTTGAGGGATTTGTCAAGAAAGGTACGAGATTTCTAATCTCGTTGAGTTTGTTGTATATTTTGAATTGTTTGATATTTGTTGTTTGTTGGGTTCTTCAAATGAGGAAGAAATTGGTGTAAAGAGAAGTAGGGTTGGTAAGGTGAGATGCTGTCAAATTTTCCCCAAACCCTAAGTGAGTTATTTGACCATATCTTGGCCTAAAGACATCCGAATTGGGTGATTCCAATTTGAGGAGAATCCTAAGTCCCTTAGTTGCAAATGTGTTGAAGACCTCAAGGTCCGATTATTGGCATAAGACCCCTGAATTTGGGTCCAAAGTTCAGTCCCTGGTTTGGTCCGGCCAATCAGACCAGCCTTGAGTGTTTGGGATAGGTTGATCCAAATGCAGTGATTCCAATTTATGGGTAAACTAGATTTCTTGTACAATAACTTCCATAAAGGAAGTGTATTCAGATTTGGACCACCTTGTACCTAGAAATTCATCAAAGTAGAGCTATGTTTTTTATTAGTTAAGGTTTGTCCAAACCAACCTTGAGTGTTTGAGTCATATCTTGGGATAGGTTGATCAATACGAGTGATTCAATTTACGAGTAAGTTGGAAACTTGGGATAGCTTGTGAAGAAGTGTGTCAGTTTGGACCTCATTGTACCGGAAAATTCACAAAGGGTGCTTCATTTCGATCGGTTAAGGTTATTGCTATGTGAACTTCGTGTTGTGAGAAGACTCCTTTGTCTTCTCTTATATGACCCTGAGACACTTAGATGCCTCTTAAATGATTATAGAATACCAATAAAAAAATATATGTGTATAATTATGAGTATGTAATAATGAAAATTGTATAAAAGTTATATGAATTAATGTTACATGATATAGGATAAATATATTGAGATGATTAAGATACGAAAATATATGAACTCTAATGGTGAAGAGAGTACATGTATTTTTGTTATACCAAGCACGAATAGAGTCAAATGATCATAAAAATATGTGAAACTATCTCTGCATGTTCAAGGGAATAATTGGCAGTGAATATCCCATATGTATACGGGATATCAGGTAATTATTTATGTATATGAGATGTAATGTTTTGATATTTAAGAGATTAAGAAAACATAACAAAACTAATTGCACAACCTTGGCCAGGGTAGTTGGAGAGAAGATAAGCATGTCTATAGGGATAACAATGCTGCATACGAGTTCTGAGACGCATAGTAGCTTTCCGTTTGGGTCGTGACATGGATCTCGGTTTGAATCATTACAATGGCCTCGTTTGGGTCGCCTGTCTGATCGTTTATAAATCCTTGTCTCGTACGGTGATAGTATCTTTGAGGTATACAGTTACGTCCCACTTGATCACTTCTTGGATATCACGAGACATAACATAAGATGAGATAAAAAATTTGTAATGTTTATAAAAGGCATAAAACATGAGAATTACATAAAATGAAAAATGTAATTAAATTATAAATGACAAAATATAAGACATGAAGCATAACTCATAAGGCTAAAGAAAATGAATGTCATGAATATGCAAATAAATCAATTAGTAGAATTGTTATGATTTATTACCTTATGTTGAAATGTTAGTGATAAGTGGTTAAATGTATATGTATATGTATAGTTAGATGCATTTGTAAATGTGTTTGCGACGATCGTTATAGTGGTCGTCCATATTTATGGATCTGACTAAGCTGCTAGAAGTTTGCTCTGGGTGTTTATCGTATAGGTATCAAAGGGCGTGATAATAAATGGCGTCACATGTAAGGCTTGACCTGGCATTAGGTGTCCATCAATGATGTTTTGGTTTATTTTCAGATAATGTACATATATTTTTGAAAACAATGAAAAGTTTTGTATATAACGTAATTGAATATGTTGATCACTTCAATTGTAGGGTATGATAATATTTATATATATATATTTTTTGTAAGTTTATATTTTAAAGATGATTGTTTAGAATGATATAAGTTAACATGTTTATAGTTTTCAGATTTGTGACACCCTTTCCTGACACGAGGTGCTAGGTTGGGGTGTCACAAGCCTACTCCGGGTAGAGAATATGTCATGTATGCTTCAAGGATTGGTTTAGGATGTGTATTGATGCAAGATGGAAAAGTGGTGGCATATGCCTCATGATAGATGAAACCGCATCAATAGAATTATCCCACACATAATTTGGAGTTGGTAGCGGTAGTGTTCGCTTTAAAAATATGACGACACTACTTATATGGTGAAAATTGTAGTTGGAAATTAACATTTCAGTATGCATGAGGGAAATGTAGTCATAAAAATTGACTAAGAGTATAAAATAAATGTTATTAAGACCAGTATAAAATGTTATGATACCACTAATTGTAGCACCCCTTTCCCTTGATTGTGGCAGATGAGGGGTCGCCACATAGAGCTGAGACCTGTTAACCTAATTTTCTAGCATTATTTGAGACCATTTCAAGCATAGATTCATAATTGATATAAACTTGTTTTTAAAAGGCCAGAATTATAAAAATTCGAGACTACAATTTCGACCCAATAAACAAGGTTTTTAGACAAAGTAATCTTCTAACACAAAGTTCACCTATGTCTTGATTTCAAAATACCAGATCGAGTCATTTGGACCTTTAAATTCAGGAGATCTTAAAAATTCTGGGCTTGTTACGATCGGTTTCAGTGAGAGACAGTATTATGTTCTCAATTAGATGAATTTCTGGGAACAATAGAGACATTATGTGACCATACTTTCTTCATGAAAGTTACTCTCCTGAGTGTCTAGTTTCGATAAGATTTTGGTTCACCTCATTTGGATCAGTATGACCCAATATATGGTGTAAACAACATGAACTCCAGTAGAGGGGACAAAATTTGTATCTTACTGTAAAACTCTTTTTCAGGGTCCTTACAGCAGGATTTAAAACTCGGTCTCTCCTAGACATTGGCAGCTCTGGTTCTTAGGTTTTATCTCCAACTGGAATAATCCAAATTGGAGGTCCGTATGCCAAGTTATGACAAAAACAAAAACACAAGTTTTAAGGGAAATTTGGACAACACTTCCCCTAAAATACCTACATGTCTCTTTCCACAATCGGACAATTCCAGCCCCAGAGCCAAAAATAAGATCAGAAGCCAACCTCGAAACTCGACTCAAAAAAAAAAAAAAATCACAAATAATGGGAGAGTTATGATGTTTTTCCTAACCTTGATGTCTTGGAACTTCAAAACCAAGTTTTCTTTCTCATCCTTCTCCATTTCTTTTCCTTTCTTCCTCCTTGCACAAAGAGAGCCAAGAACATGGATTGATCGAGAAAGCGAATGGATCTTACCTCCTTGAGGAAATGCCCAGCTCTGGCGAAAAGGAGACTTCCGTTCAAAGTAAGTTTGTTGTCTTAACTCCTTTGACTTAAATTCTTAACCTTGCTATTTAGTCCTCGATTTCACTCGATTGTGTTAAATTAACACGTAATATTCTACAATGCATCCTAACACCCTTATCTTATGTCTTTTTGGGTCCTTACTTGACAATTTACCAGTTTACCCTTTTTCACATAGCACTTAAATTCAAAAATACAAATTGACTTCCATTATACCTAATATGTTATAAAACTATTAGGTATAATTTTAGTGTCTGATAATGATGTTCTAAGCTTTCACTTAGAAGTTTACATGTATGATAAGAGAGTTTCATGAAATAAAAGTTTATTTGTTTATTACCTTTTGTGTGTTTGATCTATCACGGTGAGTAAACATGATGCGACTTATCCGTGCAGTTAAGCCCGGAGAAGGGCGTTAGGGAAGAAGTAATCTGCTGTCAGTGAGGTGCAAAGGTCACTGGATTGCTACATATAACAGGTAATTGAGGAGACTGTTCTAACTTTTACTGTTTATCTCTTATATGCATATAAGTTTTCTCTTGTCTAATAAAATTCATCTCTTTGAATCCGCTGTCTACCCTCTATGAGATTAGAGCTTAACAACTAATGGCATCATGGCTTCACACAAGATATCATGGAAAGAAACTTCAATTGTTAAATCCATAGGACCAATTGTTAAGTGGCATGCCTAGAAACTTGAAACCACCAGCACAAATTAATAGATAGGAATTTTTTTACCGTGGATAAAAAAATGGACTTGTCCTCTCTATTTTGCTACAAATTTGAAGTAAAGACAACTGTTGCTACAAAGAAAATAAATGTATACATTAAAAACTTTTTCTGTAATTAGAATCTATAGCTATAATGGAAAATAGAGTTACTACATATGAAACTTTGGAGGTGGGAGGTGGGATTTTGCAAACTTAAGGGCACTTATTTCATTTGAAAGGTACAAATGGATGATGTAAAGCCACATTTTACAATTTAAAGAAATGAGGAGGTGTTGCAGCTTGCCCCAAAATAATATATTTTTTAAAAATTCTAAAATTAACACATGTTTCAAAATAATAACAAAGCTAATTTGATCTATAAAAATGATTGAGTATTCAGTTTTAAATTTTAAGTTAAAACCGTAGTCACCAACTATGAATTTAAACACTAATTTGTTTTTTTCTGAGTATTAGATTGGTATTTTTATATTTTAAAAAGTACTATTTGGGTTAAAGAAACTCAAGTTGTTATTACTTGAACATAATGGAGTGCTCCGGACAATTCCATTTCCAAGAAAATGGTAAATGCGTACATGAAAAGCATACACCCACAAAGTAAAAATTACATCATAAAAAGGTAAAAAGTCCAAATTGCTCCATAAGTAGACTGTTCGGAACTGAGAGATTTTTAATTTTTTTGAAGGACAATAATACAATCTCACATCGGTTCCAAACAAGAGTGTGGAGTGGTACTTAAGCTTGATGGGTTCTCCCACCTCATAGGCTAGTCTTTTGGGTTGGGCTCTTCCATTGAGCTTGGGTACCTATCATTGGTATCAGAGCCAACCGGTGCGTAGCGGGAGAGGGCTACCTAGGAAAGGGTTATCTGGAAGAGGGCTACCCGGTGCACCAAAGGTAGACCAGGAGTGAATGCTTGCCAGAGTGTGAGCCACCCAGGGTAAATGTCGTCCGTGGACGTCCGGTTTCTCAAGGGGTATGAAATGATACAACCCCACATCGGTTCCACATAAGAGTATGGAGTGGTACTTAAGCTTAATGGGTTCTCCCACCTAATAGGCTAGTCTTTTGGGTTGGGCTCTTCCATTGGACTTGGGTACCTATTAGACAACTCTTCATCAAAATTCTCCTATTTCCTTTTTCTCCAAATGCAATCTAGATGATTATTTTACCACCCATTAGAAGTGTAGCCAAAGAAAGGTACATAATGCACATTTATGGTTGAGCAGAAAGAAAAGTTTGGAAAAGGTTTTTCACTTTGAAAGAATGCTTCTATCTATCTTCATTCACACACAAAAGAATGCACATATTGAGCAAGCTTTCTCACAGAAACACAGATAAATAGGGTAACAACTTTTAGATCCAAAGGGCAGTAGCGTAATACCTTCCACATTTGATGAATTTCAACACTGTAACCATTCGGATCTTGTTTATAGCAGAATAATTCTAAAATCCTGAGCATTAGCCGCTGCAAATCCAAAGAAAATAAGATTGTGAGGGATTAGGTATTTCAGCAAGCTTACTGTTTAGATGTACAGTTGATTTTACTTTATAATTACTTCGAGTGCCAGTCCCATGCATAGTTTAATCTTATCAAAAATAAAATAAAATAAATAATGATCCATGCATAGTTTAAATTTTAAGCATTTTCTCTTTTGAAGAATCTTATGTTTTTTACTTAGATTTATTTTAATAACTTTGGACAAGAATTACAAAGGTTATTTGATTAATTTCCCCTCACCCTTTCCCACCACAACAACTAACCCGGACAAAAGATCACATAGGACTCTCGTGTGTATAAACATGTAATCTTTTTTTTTTTTTTAAGGAAGAGTATAAATATGTAATCTTGAGATCAATAATATACACGAATTTTTCCTCTATTCATCTCTGATTACACAAAGAAACCTCAAAATGTGCAAGCTATAGAGATTAAAATTATAAGGAAAAGATTGGCAAGTTGGGGTATAATGGGCAGCCACAAGAAGGATAATTGAAGGGGGGCACTGCCTTAGGGCACTTGAGTGCCTAAAGAGAGATTCTTGATAGTGTTCAAAGTCACTAAGGCTAAAAAATGGCATTTTCCTTCGGCATTTTATTCCTTTTGATTGATTGTTTTGCTTCAAAATTCTTGTTCATTCCTAATCTGAATAAACCTCCAAGTTTCTAAAATGGAATTATTGAAACTCACTTCTTCCTTTGAAAATCGAGTCCTATGGTTCCTAACCATACCATCCTTCATATTTTTTTCTCTTGAAGTTTAGCAAAGTCAAGAATGAGATCTTCCAACTTCTGTAAACAAAAGTTTGTGGCTTAATCCAGGTCCTCTGATTCCAAATGATGGGGAGATCATATCTTCACCATTAATTCCCAAATCTAAATAAGAGATGTTGCCCTCTATTACCCATATTGCATGATTTTCTTATAGACAAAAAAATCTGATTCCTCTGTTGATCTTTTGGAGTTAATGCATGAAATCATTTAGTTATCATCCATGCCAAATCAAATTAGCCAAATCCAATCCAATATTAACTCCAATATGACATAGGATTTGTGCTTTGAATGAATCAAAAAAGGGAGAAAATGAATGAAATAAATTGCTGAGCCGTAAGTGAGATACTGGTGATCAAGAGGAAGAGGCCTTTCCTAATTTGATAATTCCGAGATGGCTTATCCATGTGTGGCAGACCTTGTAGTTTAGTTCCTCTTTGGATTTTCCTTTCCCCTCTTTCTTTCTCCACTCTTCCTTTCCCTTGAACGTTCCAACCCTAGTAAAGGCCCTCTGTCTTTCTTCCCCCAGAAATTCAGAACCTGCTCAAAGAGTCCCCAAAAAGACCCTTTTCATAATTCTTTGATTTTCCTTTTCTCTATCATCCATCTTTTATTCCTAGGCACCAACCAAGTTTAAAATTTCAAAACCTATTCCCTTTTTCCTCCATCCTCAGATCTAAGTTTCACTTAATCTTTTCTTTCTTCCCCCCTTTCAAAGTTTCTTTCCTCCACAAAATGCTTCCAAATTTCAAAAAACATCTCCTTGTCTTCCACCACAAGAATGGTCCTTTTCCTGAATATCCTCTTTCTTTTTCCAAATCTTAGATTTGCCTCCATTTGCAGCCCCAAGCAAAAGCATTCCATTCTCATTCAAGTCATTCCTTTCCTTTCTAATATCCTTTGTTCTCTTCCAATTCTTAGACTTTATCTCCATACATTTAATGAAACGGTATTTCATTCCCATTCAACTCATTCCCTGCATTTTCATAATGGCATGAATGGCCACCATACGTGTGAATTGAGTAGAAATTTGGGAGGTCTACACCTATTTTAAGAAAATACATTCTTATTTAGCTGAATTCTTATCCCTAGCTTCTTCTTTTGGCATGAATGGGCCTATATTGTATTGCACCAGGGAAAATTTGGAGGTCTACACCCGTTTTGAAGAATCTTACATTCTTATTTAGCTGAATTCTTATCACTTCAAGGACAAAGTATCACATAATTGCTACGACTAATTCCTCTTCTCCCCACCTGCACACCAACAACATTCACCAACTCTCCACCGTGACTAAACAAGCAATACATGCATAAAGGCTAATTACTGCAATCATAGGCACATTAATTTTGTGAATGTATCTTCAACAAGGTGCCTAAGACAGGATAAGTTCATATAATGACAAGATAAATTTAAAACATTTTATTTGGTTTTTTTCTTCTCCGTGCTTTTGTGAATGTAACATTAATATGCCAATATCAGGTTTGGATGCTAAAAGGAAACTCATGAAAAATGTTCAACTTTGGAAACTCACTCTGCGATAATGAAAACAACAATTATCAGCAACATGCAATCCAGCCCAACTCCTAGATTTATCAAGCTCGTGTAGAACCTGAAGGCAAATATTTAGATCTATTTAGAGTACAAGAACCACATCAGGAAATTCAAACAAGAAAATTTTAGGTGTGCTCATTTCCACAGCACAACAGCTGTTCAGAACCAGATTAAGTCAATAAACAGTATACTTTTGTTGGTGGAAATAGAGGATCTTATGGCCTGATAAGAAATTATTATCTAATCAGCAGTTGATTCAAACTAGCACTGAAAAAAAAAAAAAAAAGCAAAGCTCATTGCACATTTGTATGGTATAAAATTTTCAAATCTAACCTGCTCTCCTGTCATGTGGAATACCAACCAGCAACGATGATTCCATGCACGGTAATTCATTTTTGATTTCTGCAAAGTAGGAGAAACAAATTAAATTTTGGAATTGGTTATGTTGATCTTTATCATCTATGGGTCGTAGATAGATTGAAATGCAGAATGCCAGAAGTTATTAATTTGAACACCAAAAAGTTATGAACCATGAAAATTAAAAAAAAAAAAAGAATATATGAAGCCTAAAAATCAGAAAGTCCAATTTGTTAGGGCATCCAACAAACAAAATTATAAATAACTCCATTAATAATGAAAGCCATTCAAATTTCCTTTGGTCTTTATGGGTAAATCAGAAAATTAATACTGGAAATAGCAATGTTACTTTGCATGGACTTCTTCAATGATAGCAATCTGAAAGCAGTTTTATTCACTCCAACTTAGACTTAATGGTGGTGATGCCAATTCTGCATTTGTCTCTGAATTATCAAACTTGAGAGGGCGCAAGCTAGTTAAACCTAAACCAAGTAAACACACATTGAACTTGGACATATTCTTCTCCTCTCCTATCCATGAATGTTTTCAATTCCAGTAAATTTATTTATCATACAAAATTTCATCAACTCAAATGAACCAGGCAGTATATGGTGACTACAGGACTTGAAAAGAGGAAATCTACAGCAGTAACCATTCTGCAAGAAACAGTTTGCGAGGAGTCTAATAAAACTCAAATCCAGTTCTTGCAGTAAATTTTTATGATTTGTGATCCATGTGAATGTTTTGGGGAATGATATTAACTTCCTTTTGGCCGTGTAAAAGTTTTCTTCTGCAAATTCCAGACTCGAGTCTCCATTCTGAAAGAGAAATATAGGACCGAAAAAATACATAAATAATACAGAGGAGCACTAAGAAAAGAAGTTTAACATAATTTGGGGAAAAATGACATCCTTATATGAGAAAAAACAGGAAAACAGAATACAACAAATTGTAAGAGGAATTATTTTAAAATGAAGATTTATTGAACCTTAGTTATTTAATTTCCAGAACTGAATTCCAGCCTCGGCAATTTTTCCACCAGCTCAGATTCTTTCCTAAAACTTCTTGCAGACATGCATACTTTCAACATCATCTTGATACCTTTTGCGATCTGTCAACAATTCGTACATGGGTGAGAATGAACATTCTTACACCTCTAATACAAGAAAATTACTATTACAAAAGGATATCAATGCTTATTAAACAATCAGGATAAGTACTTCGAAAAATGAAACCACACAAATCGTGAAAGGTATCTGATTAATAAACTAGAAAAATGGGCCAGTTCCATTAGTGTTCTCATAATCAACATTGCCTCCGCTTGCCAATGGCGGTAACCCTTACACAACATGTGTAATCAATATTTGCTTTATAAGATAGCAGTACAAAGGCATCATAAAAATATTTACCTATGGCTCCATGCTTGTTCACTTTTGGTGAATATGAAAGAATAATGCTGACAAGGAATTCATCCATAAACATCGAAAGGTCTTGTTTCTTTGATAAAACAAGTTTCCTGGATGAGATAAACAAGATACAACTAAAGTGTCATGGCAAATACAGTAATAGATCAAAGAAGTAGAGTGAAATGTGTCTCCAAGCAGTGCCAGAATCAGGCCTAGGTAAGTTGTGATCCCAATTTCTGTGTGGTCAACGAATATTGTTAAAATGGAAGCCTATCTCCAAACGTAATCATTTGAATACTAATTCCAATATTGAGCAGTAATTCCATCTGAAGCTATGTGACTCAGTCACTCCTATTTAAGCAATTTTTGTCTGTCAAACACACCAAAATTCTGCATGTTAATTTCCAAATCCATCTGCAGCTCAATTCTACGCTCAAGAGCCCGCCTTAGATGTTGCCTATTTTGTCATTTTCCTCTCCATACAGCTACTAAGCTAATCAATTATGGTGCATGGGAAATGTTGACCAAATTTGATGATTTATTGTAGGAAATGATTGATGTATTAAAGATCCTCATAATATCTATGTCAATTGAAAAATTAAGGAAGGAACTGAAGAAGAATTGACTAAAAGCAGCTGTCAAGTAGACTCAAATCTACTAAAACATACTGCTATCAGCTTTCAATCAAGCCAAGCAGGAATCAGTATTGAGTAAGCTATGTGAGAGAGAGAGAGAAGAAAGAAAGACGAAAACAAGAACCAGAATGAACTAGCAGGTATGTCTGTCAACAGATAAACCTATAGCATATGTGATAGAGAACACTTTCCATTTCTCATAATCTTGTTATTGGACACTTGAGCGAGCTTATAGGATCCAACATGGTGATATATCTCTAGCTCTTGATGGTTCCATTTCCAATTACAAAGGCAGAAAATGACTCAATCAGAAATAAAAAAATGGCCATACAGCACTCTAAACCATAACATTCTGTAGAAAGACAGAATTCATGACTAAATCAAATATCTAAGACAGCATATGGTATGATCAGAAAGTTTAACGTTGTTTTCACTCTTAACGAATCAATATAGAGCATTACTGGGTGAATGAAAAGATAATTTTGGACAAAAAAACAAAAAGGGAAGGATGGAGAAAGAACTACTTTCTGGACGAAACAATGTCATTCAAGCACTCAGAAGACTTTTCCTGTCAATTTTCTATGAAATGAAATCAGCACTACATGGATATTTGTGAAGAAAATGGCACAAATGCATCTCTACGGACCACATATGTGAAGGGGAAGAACAAACCTGGAATTCCATGCAGTACCAAAATCACTACTTAGCAACAAAAGAGTCTCAGTTAAAGCCATGATTTCATCTTCAAGACGATAAGGAACATTTTCATCCCCATATTTTTCTTCCTAACTGATAAGTTTCATGCACTCTATATTGTGCAATTGCTGTCATAAATGCATGTTTAGCCGTCGGGTACAATGGAAAAAGAATACTTCGTAGAAATGCCCAACTTATGATCTTTGTTCCAAAACTTGAGATCCCATCTTCGATTGCAGCAAGTGATGGTTGGATGAGGGCAGGCCCCTACCTGCCTCTTCATTCAGAATGAAAACTGATGGGTGAATAAACCCTACTTCATCTCTAGAAGAAAGTAAAGCAAATGAGACTATCTTCCATGGAATAACACTGTACATGTTCAGAATCTATAAAAGAAGATTCCATATTCCAAATTCCATATACAGAAAAATGAGACGTTGATGATGTGAGCACGCATGAAACATACAGAATCCAGAAATTTTTTCCCTCATGAAGTGTCTGTTTGATACAATTCCTGTTTTGTATATTAAAAAACAATCAACGGTAATAATTTAAAATAAGATATCAGAACTTTTAGATGTTTACATTGAAAACATAATGGCATTAGAAACTGTTTTAAAATTTAAAGTATCAAATGGACACTAACCAAAATTGTTTACAAGAATTTCTACTTTCTATACAGGTTATGCCGGTTCGTGGAAAATGTTAGAAAAATACGAATGAAAAAAATAGGAAGGAAATAAAAGTACAAGAAAAATAGAAGGAAAAAAATATTTAAAACCAATAAATATTTACATGCAAATTCCAACTCATTTAACTTTACTTCTCATCTCTGTATAAAGATTATATAGTTTAAAATTCCTAATTTTCTATTTAATTTATTTGTACTATTCAATGTGAAACTAAACACAAGAAAACTATTTTCCTTAATATTCTTTTTTCTCTTTCATTACCACTTTCCTAGAACCAAACATAACCATAGAGCTATATACAATATTGTACCTGTAGAAACAAAAAATAAAAAGTGCACCCAAGTGGACACTAACATGCATTTTTCCCAACAGGATTTAGAAGAGAAAACCATGAGGAAGTTAAAGTTGAAAAGCAAGAAGAGGCTACATTTTTTTTATAGGCAGAAAAGGCTACATTTTTAAACAAAAGAATTTATGAATCACAAGTGCAGTATCAAAAGACAAATTTTTTTTGGGTGTTATGAAAGTCAAAAACATAAGAGGAAACATCTCCATGGCATTGTGGAGACCAAAAGAAAAAAATAAAAATGAACAAACAGAAGAAAGTTTCTACCAGGCCTAACAGTTTCAATATTTTTAAAAAAATTATAAAAAGGTACAAAAAATTTGAGAATAAGTTCATCTTCACCATTGTTCAAGAAAGATCAAAATTGACATGATACCCTCATTGGGAATACACAAAGTATGAAAATGGAAAAATCCCAAAATTTAGCTACAAACCACCTATATATAGGTCTTATTGTTTTTGCATTATATTTTAAGCAATTGACAGTATTGACGGTCCAAGAACATAAATTTTTTTCTGATAGGCGACAGTCCAAGAACACAAATGAAACGAAAAAAAAAAAACAAAAACAAAAACAGTTTTATCTAGGCTTTGTTTGGTTCTCAGAAAGAATAGGGAAGTAAATGAAAATGCTGAAGAAATTCCTTTTTTCTCCAACCATTTCAGCATCTCCCCCTCCCTTCACGAGCCTAATTACCACACTAAGAAAAGCAGAGGCTTATGCTTGAAACAAATTCTTCTCCAAGATTCGAAATGACCCAGAGCAAAACAAAGCCAGAAAATATCCCAAAACCCTTCACAATTCTTCTAAAATGATAAATTCTGTTAAAACAACCACAACAGAATGAAAATTGAGAAAAAGAAAACTTACATTAGAGGATCAGAATCCAAAATATGCTCCAATTTGTTCAACAGATACAACCCCTTTTCTTCTTCTGCCATCTTTTGTTCTACGGTAGTCCAAAGGAAGCTTGATACGGATGTCACTGTTTCTACAGTGGCTCGATTTTGCTTAACAATTGATGCCAAAAAAAAAAACTAAAATTAAAATGAAATAAGGGATTGGTAATATCATATTAATTTTTAACAAAGTTATACATTTATCAAAATTAATAATAATCTTATATTTAAACATATTAACTCCACTCATGCCTTATTAGTTTATCTAAATATTATGATCTATCATCATAACGTCAAGTTATTAGGATACTTCTTAATGCTATCTCATTTCTTTTTTATTTTAATTTAAATTATTGACTACAGTCTGTTCGACTTGGAATTAAACCGAATCCCGTTTTGATACTGGTTATTGATCCAAATTGTTGAGGAATCCATACAAATTCCCCATTAGAGAGACTACAGAGAGCTTAGAACCAAAGGGAATTAGAAACAGAGGATCAAAAGAAGTGAATTAAGCTGAAATATGGTTTGTCTGAAGGTCTGGAATGCCCTTAGAGACGCCAACAACAAGAAAGAAAAAACTCCCAAGTTCTGGAAATCGAATGTGGGTATGAAACCTATTGAATCCCATTCTGGTAATTCGAACAAATTCCCCATTAGAGGAGACTACAAAGAGCTTAGAACCAAAGGGGATTTGTGAAACAGAGATCAAAAGAAGTGAATCGCCGGGAAATATGGTTTGTTCAGCTGTCTGATTGCACTTCGAGACGGAAAAAACTCCCAAGTTCTGGAAATCGAATGTGGGTATAAAACCTATTGAATCCCATTCCGGTAATTCGATGCGCAATCAGGAGAAGAAGTTGCAGACGTGTAAGTTTTCAAAACCAAGCATGACGACAGATGATAAGAAATCAACAGAAATGACCGATTCCAAAGCTCACAAAATCTCAACGAATACATTCAAGATGAATAAACACACGATTCAACAATGAAATTAGTATTCATAATTGGATACCTGAAAATAGATAGTTATGACCCCAGAGGGGTTCAAGAAGCCGGCACCGAATGTCGCCAGCTGCAAGGTTAGGGAGATCCATTTTCCGACTTCTACAACCAGAAATCAAACGAGCTGTTGATGAATGATGGAAAAAGCGAAACGAGTTGTTTTGGAGTTTTTTACATATTTAGGTATTTGAAAATAATTACTAAAATAGCCAAATCAAATAACGCCCAAACTAAACATTCTCTTACTGACAAAGATTAACTTAAAAAAATTTCAAAACATTTTTAATACCGTAATAAGTAATTGCGATATTAACTTAAAAGAAATTTCAATGACGTAGTCAGACCCGTAGCATCGGTTATTAATTGGCCAGTATTATTGATTTTCAATCTATATTAATAATTTAAAAAAAAACCTATTTATGTCCAAAGCTTAGAGTTTTGTTTCAAACTAATACATTTTTTCAAAATACTAATCTAATAACTTTTTTTAAAATAACAAACAAAGTAGTGTTTAAAAGTTAAAACTGTAGTTCGTTACTACGATTTTAACTTCAAAAGCTTAAATCGAACATAAAATAATGGGGCGATGATTCTTATTTAATAGACTATAATATTTACGATCAAGGAGGTAGATAATTGATTCGTCCCTATGTCACTCGGGTAGATTTAGGGAGTTCGAGGAATTCTACAAAAATTTATAATAATCTAGTTCCAACCCCGGGAGCTCATAGTTATTGTAGGTATAGTAGCTCGGGTCGTCCACTAGGATCGTTTTTTGTTTTTTGACTGTTATTAATCTAAGCCTTGTGCTGGAAAAATATTTGATTTTTATAAGTTTGAAGAGGTGATTTGAATCAAAACTAAACTTTTATTGGGAAATATTAATTGGACACAAAAATATCTGGGGTTTTGTTTTGTTGCTGCTTCATTCCTGTGTAAGATTTGTCAGGTCCCTGGGCCATCTCGCTTGAAAATCATCCTATAGTTGATCCCCTTCGCCTGTAAGGTCCCCTATTAGGATTTAGATGAACTATGCGTTTCGTAGGTGTACGGTATGTACCTTAAATCAATTATGAGATGCATTACGCCTTCACTATGGTCTAGGTTACTTGTGATTAGATCAATGTTCATTGATGACTCGTGAAGGATACTCTACAACTATCATGGCGCACTCCATCGGGATTACCAAATTCCAAACAACTAATTAACCTATATGTAAATATTCCTTTTTAGGGTTTTGAAAGAGGACTCCATCAACAATTATGGAAACCCTAGGTTTTACCCTAAGCCATACTACGCTCATCCTAATGCAAACACAAGTGATTGAAAGTCATAACTTTGTGATTCAGCATTGTTTTACCATTTTTACCTTTGGAGATGAAACTATACTCCGCTGCCCCAAGAGAAGGGCCAACTCACGCATGTTGGTGTTGTAAATACACATCCTGAATGAAAATATCTAAGACAATGACATGAGATAATGAAAATAACTACTCTTTACCGGAAGCTTCAATGAAAAAGAACAACAAATAACCTAACCTAAGAGCAACCCTAAAGAATCCTAAAGTTGTTTAGGAAGAAAAAGCTTGTATGTTTTGCCGCCCTGGGGCTTATTAATAAGAGCTTAAGCACGATCAGGGTATAATTTTTACAAACCAATATTAAGTCTTTAAAATAGAAAGAAATATGATATTTCCATGTTTGGGAAATCCCACAATTTTCGCACCACTTCAAGGTAGTAGAGCGAAATTGGGGGGAGAGCGTGCAAATTATGTGGGAGGCGAATCAGTGATTTCGCACTACTAAGTTAGAAGTAAGGTATTTAAATTCTCCAAAATGCTCCCCAAGACTTCGTTTTCTCATGCAATCTTCTCTCCAACTCTCGTATTCATCTGAATTAGTCTTCAAACATGTCATACACATGCTAGCACTTCGAGAATCTTGTTGTTTGCTTCTTTGTTCAACAGTAGCTTAATGTACCTAATTTCCGCAAAACAAACTAACTCAAGGAAAAACATTAGTTATGTGGGGTTATGGTCAATGTGTCGCCAAATCGAGGTTTTAGTGCTTTCTCCACTCACAAAGGGGTAGGGAATAAGTGGATGAAATATGTTCTTTCGAGTGTTTTATCACACCCTCAAATCCAGCTCATTGATAGTCCCTTAGCAATGTAAGAGCTAAGAAACATGAGTAAAAGTTTTATAAAACATATTTTAAAAAAATTCTATATATTCAGAGTCGATAGTGTCAAACTTTGGTAATGATAGAGAATCATCCTATAGTAGAGACAATGAGGGAAATTTTTCAAAATGTAGTTGTTCTTTTAGGATTCCAATACATTTACTATCTCTAATGTACGAGGTTCTCAATATCAAGGCAACTAAGGCACTTATGCCCCCAAGTCTTCACTAAGTTTTTCCATACAAACCTTGATGTTAGTTTGACTAGCTCCCCACACATATGCAAAGGACCAATCTCCCCCCAACCAAAGTCGACTCAATCTCAAGTGATATGTGATGACTAAATAGGCTAAGAACACACCTTTGCTATTATTATCATTTCTTTTATTGTAAGTCAACATAGGGTGCAATGCCATGGTATTTTTATAGAAGTGTCCATGTAGCGTGGATCAATCGTGACTCCTACTCGCTGGTTAAGGGCATCGGGCATTAAGTTCCCTTAAACTTCACTTCAAACACTAACCAAAATTCCAAAGCGCTCACTTGTGAAACTACACCCATCACTTCAATGAGTCACAACTAGTTGGGTTTAAGACACTAAGCATTAAATCTCCTTCAAACTATGCGCTGGGAACCTTCAAGACAACTACTAACTCTATTAAGCACGGGTTCCACTCAATATTTCATATAAGAATGTGGTTTACTATGGTCTTGAATAATTGAGGTGCTGGTAAAAAAATTGGGCAAAAAGAAATATTCTTAAATGTAGTGTCATGTGATTCTCACTTTGGTATATTGGGTCTCATGTTTCCATGGTGAGAGAGTGTAAGAGCTGCTCATATAATATATCATAATAGAAAGTAAAACTAAAATTGTGGACATTAAGAGAAGAGGTGGTGAGTCACTTGCAATAATCAATAAAGGAGTCGAGATATCATATATATATCTGTGTTTAGTACATGCCAAGTCTATAAATAAAGAGAAACATAAAGCATAAAAGATTACAGTGAGTGATGTAGGAAAAAGCAAAAGCAAAACACCCTACGTAAAAAGCAAAAGCAAAACACCCTACGTATCTCAAAATGTGTCTCTACTGGGCCTACGGCCGTCTTAACGAGCCCACGTGATTTGTGATAGCCGAAGTGTAACGACCAAATTTCAACCATAAATATTGTCCGCCGGCCCAAGGGGTCCTCACAGCTTTAAAACGTGTCTACTTGGTTGAGAAGAGCACATACTTATATAGTGCCAGGAAGTTTCTCCCCTATCCGATTTGGGATGTGACAAACAACCCCCACTCTACGCAGACACAACGCCCCGTCAGGTCACACTCGGGATTGTACAAAAGAACTAACACCCCTATCATTAACGAAACAAAGCCCCCACATTACGGTCGGGGATCGACTTTGATACCATTTGTAACGACTTGGCCCAACCATGTAAAACCCGAGAAAATCGGATTTTTCTAGAAAAGGACAAAATGGTAAATTTCCATAATAAGACAAAAAGGAAACCCGAAAATTTCTAGATCTCGGATGATGAAATGAAACTCACCGCTGGATTCGTCTTGCGAAATCTAATTACCAAGAGGAATTTTGTTGAATTTTGAGACAATCGGATTTTCACGTTTTTCGGGGTGGGTGTCCAATGTGTTCCCACGGGCGATATCATGCATTTAAAATTTAAGTTGGGAAATGACTTGAGTCAAGTTTTATGGATATAATTTGAACTTGAACGAGACTAAATAAACGCTCTCGTGCCGTAGCCTGACTTCGAACGAGGGTGGGCACGTGGCACCCACGTGGCCACACATCCGACTAAACTTAAGTCAGGGACAAAGAGGAATTGCATGAAGGTCCATTTTCCTGGTTTTGATAGAGAGAGAGAGGAGAGCCAAGGCTTCCTCCCAATATCTACGGAGTTTCATTGGTCGGTTTTCGTCGGACTAAGAACGAAAGTTCATTGCATCGACGAGGGGTATGCGTGGGGTACTTGGAAAGAGGGATTTCGTCAAAGATCCAAGAGGGGAGATTTCGGGAAATAGAAGTTATCGGGCTTGGGGAGGCTTCCTAAATTCGTATCACACTCTTAGATATAAGAGATTCTTCCTACCTTGGCTTACTTTCCATCTGGGGCTTCTGAAAAGAGGGTTTTTCGTTAAGGGTGTTTGGCGAAGAAAAATCGATTTTTAGGTTTTCTGTTTCTTCGCTCAAGCGAAGGTGTGAATCTTTCAAGGAAGATTAGCTTAGAACACCCCTATCCCGGGGTCCTGCTGACAACTCATAACTCGCTGAATACTGGGTGGATGCTGTCGAAAACCCACACCACACCATCGTGTCCCCTTTTCCGAGACTCCACGATTTATCGAAACGGACAGCCTCATTTCAGACGAGCTCTACCCAAAATACAACCTGCATAAATTACATGGCAACATGACCCAATATTATACAACGACCACACTGGTCCGACATATACGGTGCAAAAATGGCCACATATTGCCCATTTATCCATACTCAAACATATAAACCCATGACTATAAAACCATAGTCCATAAGAGTTTACATTACCTCACTCTTATACAAATAAATAAAACCCATATATATTTACAAAATATTAAGTCCACACAATCTGACTTCTTCAATCACGGCCTCTAAGGAGCGTCGGCCCACTGGTAACCGTCCCGCACTCGAAATGTGGTCCTGATCGACGGTGAGCAAAGCCTCGCAATGATAATCTCCTACAAGGGCTACTCCCACCTAAGTGCACATGCAATGGTCGCACAATCAAACACACATTCAAGTGCAACATACACATGTCTACCTGAATGTCTACATGTCATGAATGAGACTCGACTCATCATGCCCCATGTACCGAGCCCTTGCCGACTCCATTACTCAATATGTCATTGAGTCATATATTCCGAGTCACTCACCAAATCGTCTCACATATGCATAAGCCAAATGTGACAACCGTCACTGGTATTTCCAATGACCCATGTATCGATCTCTCACCGGCTCCATTACCCAATGCAATTGCCACTGGCAAATAAATCTCAGTCATCCTTAATTCTATCACACAACCCAAGTCTATGGGATAAACATGACCGTAGGTCTTATTCGGGCAATAATCCTTTGGCCACGCCGTGGTCTCTTACACCATAGAGAACTAATCACACCGCTGGTCTCTTACACCCATGTTCCGTGCTTTTCAATTGAGGTTAACGGTCCCTCTTGCTCGCCTAACACACATTAATTCCATTTCTTTTATGTTTTTAAATTGTGAGATATTTATCGATCGCCAGCCCAGCAATGAGCTCACTCACCCATTCACCAACACAGTGGAATACCACATCATGCACCCACACCCACTCGACGCGATATGACTCCACAAGATATGAAATGCATGACGCCAATGCATTTTCCTTCATGTTACATGTATATATGAGTGTTACATGAAACATTTACATACCATGGACAATTATAATTTTTTTTACATATAATTGACATCCATGCAATCCATGTTAATACATCAAATAGAATATATTAACATGATTTTTTACACACAACAACATGTTATTTAATATTTTACAACACAACACAATAAAATGACCCAAATCTCTGACCCACATAAACAAAAAGCACCTTCGTCTCCTTCACTGCTTCGTCACCGGCTCATTGATACCAAAAACACCACAAAACCCAAAGACATCAGTCCCGGGATCAAAACTAAACTCAACACGCCCATGATCGCTTCGAAATAGTCCCCACCGCGTCCTGAATCGCTCGCAACAATCCTGCAATATTTAGCCCGAATCAGGTAAAACACTCGAATCGCCTGCATCGTTTGAAAACAATCCCGAAAATTCCTGGGGGCTCCTACACTCACCCAAAATTTGTGACCGAATTATCGCTTTCACGTGCCTCAAAGCTAATCCCAAGCTATTAAATGACCTTTTAGCTGTGAAATAACACAAGTACTAAAATTCACTCGGAGTTTGACGAAACTCAAGATTTTTTACGTCTACGCGGTAGCTCGACGCTGATAAACTTTGCTCCTTTGCTCTCGACGAATCCTACAATCCATTTCGAGATCCGGTAGTGCGAAGCTGAAAAGAGGTAGCAAAAAAAATATAAAATAAAAATCTCTCTCTGCACCCTCTCTCTCTTCACGCTCTCATCTCTCACACGCCCGTTTTACTTTTCCATGTTTTTTTCGTTTTTATCATTTTTTTTAACTATTATTATTATTATTATTATTTTGGATACATGGTTTATATTATTTTATTCGGGTCCGTTTCTACCCCGAAACAATTTATTTCTTTTCGCTTCACTTTTATTTTAAATGAAGTTGGCCAAGCTATTTCGACTTCCGAGATTTAAAATCTCGCCCCCGGGTCACCGACGACTTATCACCCGGAAAATCGTAAAAATATTCCAATTGTCTCAGAATTCGACGAAACTCTTCTCGAGTCGAGAGATTTCGGCGAGACAATTTAACTGAATACGCATGTTTTTTTCATCCGAGATTTAGAAATTTTTGTTTTCAACCGAAATTACCTTTACCCTTTTCGAAAAATCTGATTTAAATGTGCTCAATTGCTCTATGAAGGGATGGCTCACCTGCTGTTGGTCCGCCTAGCAGGCTGCACGCCAGCGAACCGACGATAGGAAATTAGTCTCGCAGTGAGGCTCGCCTGCCAACAACCACTCCCGCCTAGGCTAGTGGAGATGGCCTAGGTGAGCCCGGGACCATCACTATAGCCTCGTTATGGCTTGCCTGGGGGTCGATTCGAGGCCCAATTCGATTGTCAGGGCTTGCTTCTGGGGCCATCAGACGACTTGTTGCAGCGTGTCACGTCAATTAAGAGTAAAATGTCGGGATGTTAATGTAGAATTTAAATATGTTTTCATTACGTGACGAATTGGTGTGTGCAAATGGCCATGACATGGTTTGATTGGGTGAGTGTGACACTACTCGACAAATGTAATGACCTCGCTTCGATGTCAATACGAAAGTACTCCAAATGTATTGACATGTGATGAATCGGTATAGAAATGGCCATTACATGGCTTGCTTAAGTGTATGTGTGTCATTGCTTGACCATAGAATGACATGTTGAATGTAACATAATATATGCTCAGATGATATTGACATGAATGAAATGATTTATGGAAGTCATATACAGGTGATGTGATTATCCATGGCACCCTAAGTGGTGTGTGTCAGGTCGCCTATGTAGCATTCATTATGCATGTGACATGATATACTGTGCAATGACATATTGTATTGCATATGAACGGGACATCGCATAAATGGGTGTGATGCGCCGTTATAACCAACACCGCGCTGCGTTTGATCGTGGCTCGCAGAATGAGACAACGCCCAACAAAGTCGCATCGATTGAATAAAATGGTAAAGAAGATATGTCTAGTAATTATCAAGAAGGGATAGGATTCCCCCTCGGGTAGTAAAACCCGCGCTTGTCGACATAAACTCCCGGCTGAAAGGTCGTAAAGTGTCTAGTTTCATGAGCTTGCGGTGGACACTAAAATCTTCTACCCACAAAGGCGCGATGGTTTTCAATATTATAGAATGATCATTGTGATGTAACTAAAAATCTTTTGGTTTATAAACAAATGAAATTTGTTTTGAAAATAATCATTGGATGTCATCCAAAATGACGGCTTATCAAACATGGGCTTAGGCGTTGTGTGAGGGAGTTGGTGAGGACTCGGGTGCATGGTACATGATTGAGTCTCATCTCATTTCATGGCATGGCATGTAGGATTCCATATATAATTAACATGTTCTTGTTGGAATGTGAATGTGAAATGTTGAGTGAAATTGTATTTGCACTTAGGTGGGGAGTATCGCTTGTAGGAGGTGTTCTCTATTGGGCGTGGCTCACCCTTTATGGGACAACCCTTTGCTGTAAGGTCTACATTAGCGGATCTACGCCGACGGCTTCGTGATTCATGTGTTAAGGCCGACATGTCAGCTTACAAATCTTTTGTAAAAATGCTTGGGACAACTAGTTCTAGTATGTGTATTTTTGCATAAAAGAATTGTAATTAAATTCTTTGGACTATCACAATACAACTGCATGTAATAATGGTAAGAGGGTCATGATCGGACTCTTACGGACTGTATTTAAGTGTATTATTATCATATTTTTAACTTAAATATGAATGAATGGGTCTCGGTGAAGGTACGTATCGAGGTGGTGCTGAGTAATTGGTACCGATCCGGTACTAAGACTTAGGTGCGTAATGACCTAAGGTAGAAATTCCTCGTAGTTAACTGGCTATCAACTGACCCCGGTTTTATAGTGGGCATCACGCTGCATCGCAGCCCAGGCATACAACCACCCAGTGGCTCGATGGGATGTGGGTCTAGATCATTTAGATTCATTGAGTTCGTGTCACGCTTGTACATCGAACATAGGTATGGATTACCTAGGTTTGATGGGCATGTGTTTAGACTATTGCATCTATCAGGTAGCATTTCCATGTTGCGGGCTAAATGTGCTACATGACTTGGTGTTGTATGTTATGTGAATTATATACATGGTAAAAATGTATATAGGAAAAGAGGAATACTAGGGTTAGAAAACATAACCTTAGGGGTTCGGACAAGAACGAACGGGATAGTTCGGGATATTAGGTCTATTAGTAGATTGTCACATGATCTACTAGTTAGACAAGAAAAGGAATCTCAATTTACTATTTAACAATTTGTAGATGGCAACAACCAACCACCACCGGCCTTTGATCAACAAGCCTTTGTGGAGGCTATTAGTGCTGCGACTGCTACCATTATGCAGGTGAGCATTGTGGCTACCACCATTGCACAGGCTAGTTCAAATGTGGGCCAGGGAGGACCGAGTAACCTCTAAAGATTTAAGGCACATCATCCTCCAACCTTCTGGAGGAGGGAACCGGCGGAAGGATCACTGGTTCCGAAAGTCAGACAAGATTGAGGCATGGAGATCACCTCCGGTGCCACGAGAATAAGGCTAGCTGCATTCCAGCTAGAGGGTGAATCCTAAGTATGGTGGGATTGGGTCAAAGCCTTGAGGAACTTGGAGGCAATGACATGGGAAGAGTTCCACGAGCTCTTCATGGGTAAATATTTCCCAGCATTTGCACGACATGCAAAAGCGCGAGAGTTCTTAGAGTTGAAACAAGGAACGATGATAGTGCTCGAATACGTGGCTAAGTTCACCGAATTAACACGTTTCGTGGATGGCTATGTGGCCATCGATATGGCCAAAGTGAGGAAATTTGAGGATGGTTTGAAATTATCCACCCGGGGTAAAATTATGGGACTCTTTCTACAAGATATGGACTCGATGGTCAAGACAGCTATGGCCATAGAGAGGGAAGTGGATGACTCATAGATCATCCGAGATGCGGGTGTTAGTGATAAGAGGAAGGAGAGTCAACTCTTATCTCGAGCTCTGGGAAAGAAGGTGAGACTCTACTCCGAGGGTTTTAAAGATTGCACCACAGCTACTGTGGCAAGTGCTAGATCGCCATCCCAAGATGGGAGACACTTCAGGGCCCTTAGCCAGCCAGGGTAGAGAGTGTGTTTCTAGTGCCACCAGCCTCGGCACTTGAGACGAGATTACCCTTAGAGGCAGGGATCCTAGAGTTATAAGACACCACAGTCCCATTCATTAGAGGGGCATGCACAGAAGCAATTTTTTCCTCCTTACCTCGCCATGGGCCAGGGAAGTCAATATCAGTCCCAAGGTGCTGCACAAGCACCTACTGTTTCGCAGACGGACCACATAGGCCGGGGCATGGGTCGAGGTCTAGGTCTAGGACAGGGCTCACAGGCCGGGACTTGAGGGACCTGAGGGTGTGTCTACGCCATTACACCTTAGGATCGAGTCACAGACAATCATATTGGTACATTTCTACTCTTTCGCTTATGGGCAAGAGTATTGTTTGATTCTGGTACATCTCATTCATTCATTGCCACATCATGTGTGAAAGATTTGGGCTTAGAGGTTGAAACCTTGGAAAAGCCGTTGCATGTGAGTTCTCCCCTGGGAACTAGGGTGAGGGTTGATCAGATATGTCGGGATTGTGAGTTGGATATCTCAAGGATTCTATTCATTAGACCTATGGTCTCTGACATGTCGAGTTTGATGTCATCCCCTCGGGATGGGATCGGTTGATCACACATCGAAAGTTATCATTGATTGTGATCGCATGAGGGTTATCGCCTACACACTAGATTTACTTCAGGTTACGCTTCGTGGGGATAAGTACGACGCTTACCCCAAACCGCGGGTATGACTCCTACGGCACCTGCAAAATTAATGGGGTGGCCGCTGCCACTGAAGACGAGAGGTGAGATAGGATTTGGATCTACCTTGGGTGATTTGAGAGTACGAGTATGTTTTTTCAGATGAACTACCGGGATTACCTTTGTATAGGGATGTAGACTTCGTTATTGAGTTACACCTTGGTACATCGCTTATTTCTATGACTCCGCATAGAATGGCGCCTGCTGAGTTACAGGAACTCAAGGTCTAATTGCACGAATTGTTGGACAGAGGTTTCATTAGACCGAGTACTTCACCTTGGGGCGCTCCGGTTCTATTTCCAAGAAGAGGGACAAGACTCTTCGGCTGTGTATAGATTATCGGCAGTTGAATAGGGCTACTATCAAGAATTGGTACCCTTTGCCACGAATTGATGATTTATTTGATCAGTTGAGAGGGGCGCGGGTCTCCTCTAAGATAGATCTCCATACCGACTACCATTAGTTGAGAGTTAGGGAGGCAGATATCCCTAAGACGGCGTTTAGAACGCGATATGAGCATTTTGAGTTCACAAAGATGCCAAAGCTGATTTGATGAATGCCCACGACATTCATGGATCTTATGCATAGGGTGTTCTAGCCCTACCTAGATCTGTTTGTTGTGGTTTTTGTGGATGACATCTTAATCTACTACAAGTTTGAGGAGGATCACCAGGGTCACTTGAGGGTCGTTCTCCAGACCTTGAGAGAGCATCAATTGTATCCCAAATTCAGCAAGTGTGAGTTTTTGCTTACTGAGGTGAGATTCTTAGGGCACATGGTATCGGTTTCGAGGGTATCCGTGGACTTAGAGAAGGTTGAGGCAGTTATGAGTTGGGAGAGACCAAAGTCAGTCTTCGAGATACGTAGTTTCTTAGGATTGGTAGGGTATTACAGGAGGTTCATTGAGGACTTCTCCTAGTTATCTGCACCCATCACAAGATTAACCCGGAAGGAGGTTAAGTTTGAGTGGAATGACTTGTGTGAGAGGGCATTCCAGGAATTAAAGAGCAGGCTTACTTCAGCTCCTATTCTGATAGTCCTAGAGAGGGGACGGAGGTACACAATGTATTGTGATGCCTCCAAGAATGGATTGGGATGTGTTTTGATGCAGTCCAGGGAGGGTGGTGGCTTATGGTTCTCAAGATCTGGTCAAAGAGTGTTTAAAAGTTGGTAAAATTGCGACCCATACGCCGTTAGCATACACACAGTTCACGTAGTGTAGTGGCTAGTTAAGTGTCATTCTACCGAAGAGAAGTGTGTCAATAACGCTTAGTGACCTAGACAATATTTAGATCCAAATATGTTGAATTATGACTAAATTAACCGATGAAGGAAATACTAATATTAAATATTTGATTAGTGTAAATGCCAAGAAAACTAGGGTTCGCCTTCTCGCCACCACACTGATGAATTTGAACCTAGATAGCGTATTTATTTAATATTTCATATGATTTATGTTAGCGGGTTGATCGTGCCTACAAGATATTCTCTCTCGAGATATAGCTGCCTATCTCGCTAGTGGGGTGTATTACATCTCTGCTTCGATCCCTTGACTTCGAGATGCATAAATGTGGAAACCCTAGTACTACACTTGGAACGTGGGATATCTCTATTCCCTAATTGACCAAGTGTTGCTTTACCTATGTCCCTGTGAGTCATCTCTTGATATCAAACTCCTAGCATTGGCTTGCCATAGTTGGCCAAATAATAACATGTGATTAAATTCAAGAGTAAAGTAACCATACAAGTTCATACCAGTATTAAATAAACCACAATTAATGTATTAATCCATAATGGTGCGGTTAGGGTTGACAAAACCTTAGAGAGAAAAGTTAGTTCATAGTAATTTTCATTACAGACTGAAAGATTTTCAACATCAAATAAATCAAGAAAGAAACTCTGAAGCCGAGTCTTCACGATCTCTCGAGGAATCGATCTCATGAAACTCTCTATGTTCGTGTCCTTGTCTTCCAATCGCCTCACGAATCCCCACTTTTGCCTAGAAAAAGCTTCCATTTTATATCTTGAGATCCGGGCCCATCAATGGCCTAGAGTTTCAGAGTTTTTAACGCTCTCGTGCGGAAAAGACAACCCACATTTGTTTACAGCTGCGGCGAAGAAGGCTACGCCGCGGCATTCAGGCCTCTTGGAATGCGCACCATTTGGTTCGACCTGCGTGGGACCTCACGCTATTGCGACGCTCATGCAGCGTGGGTGCCTCCACATTTGCGTACAGGAGTTCTTTGCACTTCTCATTGTAGTCTCTGCTTCGGGTCTTTTCTTTTATTATCTAGCTTCCTTTTTGACTCCTATATTGCCGTGTCCTGTAAAACATTGTAGTATGGGGGATTAGCGCAATATTAGTGAATATGAATGTGAATCATGCAATTGAGCTATAAAAACACAGAAATTTTACTAAAATGCATGCATAATTCACTCCGATCAACACCCCCAAACTTAGCTTCTTGCTTGTCCCCAGCGAAACGATTCAACAGACATATAAGAATAAGCGTAACTAACACTATGATATGGTCTAGTACACATGATAATAGCAAGAAGGGGTCAACATGAACCAGTTCATTAGATCCAGGGACTACCCTTTTTAGCGCTCAATAACCTTTCCCAAGGAGTCTAAGTGCGGTTGGAGTAGCGCTGACCTCGGGGGTCGGAAATTTGTCAACTCACGGAATACATGTAGCCATTGAGTGCCTCAATGCCACAAAATAGGTGTCTCTTTACCCGAGACTCAAACATATCTAAAAATGGCCACGTCGGGCCCATATATCCATACTCACCAAAATATAATCAACTATATTACAATAGTTTCAAGAGTTAACTACACTCTTATACAAACATGTTTATTCCAGTGTTTCATACATGTTTTACAAAATATATAATCAAAACCAAGTGTCGGCTCTTCTCAAACGGCCTCCTAGTGGCTGTCTTCTGAATACCTGTACACGAAAGGGTGATCCTGTGGGGTGAGCAATGCCCAATAGTTGAATTTTCCTACATTGGGTTACTCCCCCACCTAAGTGCTCATGCAATGACTAACACACATATTCAAGTGAATTCATGAGTCCTACTCGAATGTCTACATGTTATGGATGAGAATCTGATTCACCCCTTCCCACATTTCGAGCCCTCACTGACTCCCTCACGTATGCCTAAGCCAAGTGTGAGAAAACACTATTTTCAAAACAAAAGGTTTTTGTTCTTGGCTTACATTATAATTTCGATAAAATTCTATTAGATAACCATCTGAGGTGAATTGTTGGATAACTCTCTGAAACAGTCATTGGACATCCTCCGACATGAACTGTTGGACAACTTTCCAAGGCAATTCTTCGAAAAATCTTCCCATGTATTTTATTTGACAACCATATTTTTCATGTCATGCACTCACACTTATTGTTCTAGGTGCTTGATTGCATATGAAATGCAATATGTCATTCCTGATAATTCGCATTAATATTTTAAGCGTACGTATATTAACAAAATTCACACACAACAACATGTTATTCTTTCATAGCAATAACACCAAAATAGCACATTTGTGCTAATCAACAATTTAGACAATTCGTCTCGAACCGCCCGAGCAACCTGAAACCACACACACAAGGTCACGCGAACAATACGACCACTAGGTCTTAAAATTGTCAATGGCCCAGCTTTTAGGGATTTTCCTCGAGTCCAATTTTTTTTTGGAATAGAATACACGGCCACCCATGCCTTAGAACATCACTATCCATAGAATGACTCTTAGCCAAGGAATAAAAACAAGTAGGAGAAAACCCCTACCTCCTGGAGTTGCCAAAACTGCAATCTGGGGCCTTACTGCAGTAGCCGCACGCGGTGGGGATCAACTTTGCCTCTTGTCTCGCTGGGATTCGAAGGACCAATCGTCGGAAAATCTAGAGAGAAGTAAGAGCTTCTCACTCTAAAATCTCTCATCTTTTCTCTCTCTTTCTCGGTTTTCTCTCCTTTCTCTCTCCTTCTCTTCTCCCAACCAATTTGGTCAAGATGGGTCAAAAGAACTTGTCCTCTCACTTGCCACATGTCCAATTCCTATTGGCTCTTAGGATTTCCCTTATCCTCTTATGCATCTACTATGGATTTCCCTCCAATGACATGATGCCACATGTCACCTATAGCCCACATTTGAGCTCATTGTTTGACTTGCTCACAGCTTGACACGTGGCTGCTGTGAGCCACTCGACTACACACTTGCGTATCACGTCACTCTAGAGGTGCCTCGAAAACATGAGAATTTCAAATGTCACCGGGTCGACGAAGTCGACGTGTTAGCTAGATTTCGCGAGACGATTCCATCGGTGAAATCCGTTTCGTCATCTGAGATCTAGAAAAATTTTGGATTTTGACCGAAATTACCACTTTACTATTTTTCAAAAAATTAGAATTTTCTGGGGTTTTACATGGAGTGTGATCTCCAATGTATAGCTCGACTTCAGTACCCCCAAACTTGAATTTAACTTGCCTATTTGGATTAGCTTAACATAGAAGGATGAGAACGCACCAATTTATTCACTTCAACTAATCTTAAGGGGATTAACTCTAAGACAAACTTGGAAGAGTACTAGTACCAAGGTTTTTAGGTGAGGGGTTCTGTACTTGAGGGGATCCATTGGTGACACACCACGGTTGGTTAAGGCACAGAGCATTCGGTTCCCTGAACTTCACCTGAACACTCAACGAGCCTCGAGGCCCTAGGCGTAGAAATCATCCATCCTCTTGTCTTATGTAGCGGCGGTGAAGTGTTGACTCCTAGACGCGGTTGGCCACGACATTAGGCTTTGAAAGGCCCCTAGGACTGTGCCCGGGATTCCGATTAAATGATCTACTTATTCCAAACCATAATCTTTTTTTATTTTTATTTTTTTTTATGGGGCTTAAAGGCGATCCTCTTTTTCTAAGGTGTCCCATCACTTAGGTGTTTAGACTTTCCAAGGTTCATAGAACTCTTGCATAGTGAGTCCGGAGTCAAGGCATACCCCGAAGATCACGTGTGTGTGTGTGTGTATGCAATAGCTAACTTCGGGAAATGATTTCTTGAGATCTAAAGGCGACCAGGACATGGTGTTCCTCAACTTTATATGATGCAGTCCCGATCGTCAAACAACCTTGGAGTTCCCTATTTCATGAAACACGAACTTCTGCGTTTACTATGGCTCCCATACTGCAATCATGATCAAAACAAAATTTAGAACATAATACCAATAAAACTACCATATTATAATAGTGCCAAACGCAAACAAACTAGTACATAGTGAACAAAACTCGGTCTTTAAACACGCTAAAAAAAAACAAAACAAAGTGAACTAAAACTGACAAAAATTAGACCTAAAACATGTAGAGATAAAAAAATAATGAGCGGCTGACAACAGAAATGATGTCGCGACATCGAATCGAGTGTGACACGAAGCAATCTGTGAAACTGACAAAATTATGTCATGACATGGAGCCGAGATTCGCGACATAAATTCGACTAAAGGAAGAATAGTCAGTCGAGACCGAGAAATATAAAATTGAATGGAAAGCTACATTGAGACCCAGAAATGAGGATTCTATTTGGATAGGAAAAAAGAATGGTCGCGACATGCTTTTAAGGCCACGACAGGAATTGCAGTGATTAAAGAAACTACTTGGTCACGACCTAATTTTCACGTCGTGACAAGAAAACTCATGAACCATCAATTTTAGTCGCGACACCTTGAAGGCTCAAGACAAGCGAATGATGTCGCAACCTAAAAAAAGAAGTTGTGACAAAAAGCAAAAAGAGAAAGGCGACAGAAATGATGTCGCGACGCTCAGATCAAGGTGCCGACATAGAAATCACGGTAAGGCGAAGGCCGGTCATGACATGAGTGGTCGTGACACAAATTCCTGGAAACAAGAAAATGGGGTCGCAACAAGAGTCTCACTGCTGTCAACTAACATAATCACGACAAAGAATTCATGTCGCAACCACTAATCAAATGCAACTGAAGAAACAAGTCGCAACAGAAAACATCAGGTCGTACCTCAACAATTGCAAGAACAAAGTGAAAGAACGTTGCGACAACTTCCTTGAAATCACAACAGACTTGACAGGACATAACAGGAATTCATGTCGGCGACCTTGGATTTCTCGGTCGTGACCTAAAGGAAATTTGGGCCATTTATTTTCGGGGGAAATCCACACAGGCCTTGGAATCGGGCCTAATTTACGAAGGTTATAAATGAGGCGTACCTGATTTTAATGCTTGACTTCCATTTTTAAAACCCATTGTTTGAAGGCCGAGAAGACTCAACGTGTCACGCCCAGATCGATCAGGCCGATTAGCGGATCGAACCGAAGTCCGGGGCGTGATGCTATCTATACTATATACTATATACTTTACTGGGACTCTCATTGACCTGTTCTTTCTTAGAAATTTGTACACAGTACCTATTGGTGCCTGAACAATTTTAGTAATAACAAAAATCATTTTACATATACAAAGGAACTACCACCGGAGTGGTGTCCATCACAATTTATACACATATACAAGAGTCCCTTTACTTGTACTATTACAATTTTACTATTACAAAACTTGATTCTTGGGCGTGCGATGAGCTTTATCTACGAGTCGGCTGCTTTCTTCGATGTGGAATATCATCCTCTATCCTTGTCTTGCTCCTGTACCTACAGTTGAACACGTCTAAGCTTTACGCTTAGTGGGAACATAAACATGGACAACCACCAATGGCGGTAAATCTGACTTATATATAACATATTATCTATCTATACATATTTATATAACTTTAATTACTTATCTATCACATATACTTTGCCTATTGCATGTCAATCTCTTTCGGTACATATTCTATGTCTTTGACATATCTTTTATCTATACTATTACCGTATTCCTGTTTCTATGCTTTACATATCCTATACTTATTATGTTCATTTCCTTTCATGTTCGTATTCTGTGCATGTATCATATACTTTCATATAACCTATCTTATACTATCCTGTACGTTTATCTACATTCTTATACTTTTCATATCGATACTTTTTGTTTTGCTTTCATATGATACTTTTCATGTACTATATTTTCTATGTTTTTCCATATACTATACTTTTCATATACCTTTCTCTTTTATCTACTTTTTGTACTTTACTTGTTCATATCCTTTTCGTGTTCTATACTTTGTACTTTCTATATACTATATTCATGTACTGTTTTCATATACCTATATTCATGAACTTTATTCATTTCCTATACTGTTTTCCTGTTATACTTTTCATATGGCTTTCTCTTTTATACCTTTGTCTTATCCATATGCTTTTCTCTTTCCATACCTTGTTATCTAGTACATTACTTCTTGTTTTATTCTTGTCTATACTACCGTAGCATGCAGTGCTATGCTTCTCATATCATGTCATATGTTCTATACATATCATTTCCTTTTTGGTTTCATGTCTGCAAATACCTTAGAGCTGATATCGGAAACTATGTGTGTACTGAAGGTACTATCACCGCATTTTAGTGCTGATTCGTCTCTAATACCGGAGGTATTTCGCCACCGTACGAGACAAAGGACCTATGCCATATGCTATCTGCACCAAGGTACTATCACTCGTACGAGGCAGTTGATCTCGTCTATCAGGGCAGGACCCTCATGGCCACCTCGATCCAAACGGATCTATATCATCGAACGCAAACTGGCCTCAATATCCGTCTGAAGGAATATGTCGCAAGATCTCAGATCTCTCCCTATAGGCATGCCTATCTATCCCCTCTCTACCAGTCCTAAGGCAGCAATCAACTTTATTACATTTTCTCGTATTATTATCTCATAAGCATGAATAATCACATATCATAATTGCTTATGCATATATACTCATCATCACTTTACTCGTATTAGTTCTCATATATGTAGTTTCATATTTTGCTTCATATATATATATATAATACATGTATTCATATCTTTTCTATCATTTAGTTTTGTCTATCATATTTCATGAATGCATCTATGCACTTTGTAATCATATATATTCATATATATATTTTCTATATTCATATCTCTTATATCATTAATACATTTCTATCATGATTTAGCTATCCTCAGCTTTCTCTATAATCCTATCATGTGCTTTCACTCATTCACATTTCATATATGTACCCTACTATTTATGCAATTGTTCTCATTCATGCTTTGTCATCTTTTGCTTATCTCTATCGCTCTTATCATTTATGTCTTTCTATCATATGTTCCTACGTGTTCCATCTTATTCCTTTCTGTATGTCTATCATATAGTCATATCATATATAATCCTATCATACATGCTTATATCTGTCATTTAATCTTATATGTATATGTGCTTCATCATTCGTGGTAATTTTTAAACTATCATATCTTATGACATGTCTTACCATATCTTATTATATTTTATGACTTATACCTATCATATCTTACGACATATTCTATATTCATATCATATTCATCATTGGACTTATACCTATCATATTCATGTTTTTATGAACATATCTATATATATTGTACTTTTCTATATTTTTCTTGTTTCATGTATTATTACATATAAGTACTCATATACTTATGAAGTATGATACCTACAGATCATACCTCATTCATATATTCTCATTCCTTTATGAATCTAGTTTACTTAGGAATTGAATCAATCCAATCGATCATCCAAACTAAAGTTATGTATATTTTCATGCCAACTAGCCTGGCGCACCGATTACCCTCGGGACCGTTGGTATTACTCACCTTCCGGGGCCTTAACTTAATATTTTTGACACTATGTCCTATACTCATTTAAAACTAAGGTGCTAAGGGTTCTATTCCAACTGAATCACTCCACCCGGGAGCACCTGACCGAAGTTACGTCCAAAACAACTCGGACTATTCTATGATTAATGTGCAGGAAATGTATTTGCACATACCTCACTTTGAGTGAATTTTTGGCCATCTAGAGTCAGAATTTGAGATAAATATTAAATATGGTTTGTTCTCCTTGAAGTCTATTTTATGGCCACTTGAATCACCTAAATCGGATAAGAAATGAGTAATTTATGGCCAAAATACTAAAATCGGTCAAACTGAAAATTGCATCAAGTCTCTACCGGTAGAACTTAACTTCTACCTGCAGAACTCAAATAAAATGACCAGAATCGAAGTTCTACCGGTAGAACTTAACTTCTACCGGTAGAACTCTCCGAAAAGTGCCCAGAATGTGTGTTTTTCACCTATTTTTCCATACTTTGATACCCCAAATCAATTCTATACTTCAACACACCTCTCAATCACTTCATATGTCTCTTGTAATCTCTTTTTTTCTTCAATTCATCTTTCAATTACATATCTTTCTTCAAAATTCTTTCATGAATTCCTCCAAAGATCATTCCAATATGGGTCTTAACCCAAACACAAGCTAAACCCAAGGATTTGTTAGGGTTTATTCTAAACCCTAACTCAATTGCTTGTCATTTAACCATGAATCCAACCTCTGGGCCAAGGATCTCCCTACTTTTCTTGTGGATTGTGTTTTTACTAACCTTACCTTCAATATCTTTGGTTAGGATGCAATCCTAACAAACCCTAGATTTGGAACTCATAATCTTTTCTAGAATTCCATACAAAATTCATAGGATGCATAATCAAGGTTAGTTCCATACCTTAGTTTGGCTTTGATCTTGGCTCCTCCTTCTTCCTCTTCTTCTCTTCTTCTTCTTCCTCTCTCCTTTTGCTCTTCCCCTCTCTCTCTCTACGGTTTCCTCCTTCTCCCAATTGAGACCAATTTGGTCTTAACCATCTTAGTTAAGGCTATGTTACCTTCAACCAAAAAAAATCCATTTTTGGTTTATTTTCTTTATTTGCCTTTTAACCCCATAACTCCCTCTATTTACATATCATTTTCAATCCATTTTAAAACATTAACCCCTAATCTTTTCACTTTTTATGACCACAGTTCTTTTAACAAATTACAAGATTGCCCTTGTATCTTGTAAACTTTCCGGGTCTCTTGTTTTATTTTCCGAAAATTTCCATTTAGCTTTTTAATATACCCTAAACAAGTCCGAAAACTGCTAGGGTATATTTCGGGATGTTACACACTGTATATTGTAGAATAAACTTTTCTTTTCTTTTATTTTCTTTTCTTTTCGATCTCGAACCAAGAATCGTTAGGGAATGTAGAAGTCGGATTTAATTTTTCATTCTCTTTCCAATTACGCCTAGAAATCAATGAAGTTCGCATAATTTTTGGAATTCGCTTTCCAGGGAATTATAGTTACAGCTGATGTTCTTGATCAATACTCCATCAGAGATCGTGATTCTCAGAACAGAAGCCACGCTTCCATCGAAAGGATCCATTGCTAGTCACGCTTCCACTACTGGAAGGAATTTCCGAAATTTGGATTTTTAATTTATTCGATTGATGTTGTTTGTGAATCGAGTCTGCTCTAATGGTAATACCGATCACCATCTCAAGGATTGTTCCCTATTCCGATTTCTAGGAAGCCCGATAATACTGTGATGGGAGACTTCGAGAGCTGTAATCATTTAACTTATGGGTATGTCGTACTATCATTGAAGAACTAAGGAGCTCGATAGTTCATTTCGGCGATTTCTATTCACCATACGAGGTCAAGGGAATTATTTATCAATTTAACTCATCAGAGATTTCACCTTAATTTGTTGGATAGGATCTAGATCACGTGGTTAACCGAGACTTAACTCAAGGAGCATGGAAAATCCATCAGGATCTAAAGGATGAGTCATCAAATCATTTTGTAGAAGTTTTGCAATGACCCACTTGGTATGCAAGAAATCATACCTTAATAGAAATGGGTATGAAGTATCAAAGAAAAATACCTTATCTTATAAAGAATGTTATGAATATTGTAACTCCATTGTGATTCTTTTGCTTGAAAGCAAAGAAGGGACCTCTAATTAGTGAACAATGGAGAAATCCAAGTTGCATTAATAGGCATCTTTGACAAATCCAAATCCAAAAATCATGATAGAAAGAATTAATGAGTTAAAATGCAGAAATTGACTGTTCCACAACATTTTCATTTCAATGTTCATTTCTAGCAGAGATTTGATTCAGTACAGTTTATTTTTTAGTTCAATTCAAATTTTATTTTCACTAGATGAAAGTAATATAGGATTATCTTGTCTTTTAAATTCCATTTTCAAACTATTAAAAGGAGGTTCAAATAAAGGTGGATCTTCGTAGGTTAGAGCAGTTGGGATTTCAACATTCTTGTCAATCTTTGAATGATATATGGACTTACATCCAATTTTTACTAATACTAGAGACCTGTGGCATTTGCAAAGTGTCATAAACTAAACCCATTATTAATTCAAAACATAAATCGCCTTATTCATTTTTCAAACAACTCAATTCAACTTCTTTTGACATGTATGCAGGAGAATTGTAAGGCCTCAGAGTAAGTGTTAAATTGGAGGGTTTATTCTATATCTTCTCGCAAAAACAAGTTTTTACATACTTGTTGGGGATTGGAAAGGATTTGAATAAATCAATATTCTAATAAAAGAGTAGAAGTGCTAATTGGACATTTTTCTTTATTTTATAAAAGAAATAACAAAATCAGCTTGAGAAGTAAAGGGTCGCATAAGTTACCGATCTTTTAGAGAGCTTAAAGGATATAGTGATTTGTGATACCACTGCTTTTCCAATTAAATCTTTACAGCCTTCATTTCTCAGAGGTTAATTAATGCACAGAAGCTGACCAGATATATGCTTTCAGATTCTAAATTGAAACACTAGGAAGCTTAAGGAAAGTAAGCAGAGCATAAAAAACAACCATGGGAGATGAAAGAATTGATCAGACGGTTTAACAAGAAACAGCAGCAGAAAGGCCTCCAATTCAAGATACAATGGAGGATTTCTGGATGTGACGCCCCAAAACCCGGGTCCGTTTGACTAATCTGGTCAACCCGCGGACACTGCGGAATGCTCTGGGTGACCCGACATTTTTCACAAAAATCGGCGCAGTCTCCTTTGCACCAGGAGCCCCACCCAAATACAAACCTCGTATAAAACCCGTCCCAAATGTACCATAACAATAACATGGAGTAAATGGCCACTGGGCCCATAAACAATACTCCATAAACATACCAACTATGAATCCAACTATATCCACAGTTTTAAGAGTTCAAATGTTTTACTTATACAACACATATATTGGCAATTAGATAATTCTAATACATGCATCACAACCCAAAGCCACAATCCTGGCTGAAACCATTGCAGCCTTGGGGGACGAGCCGTCCCCTCAAACATGCTCCCCCGCACCGTAAAATAGTATCCCTCGACAGGGTGAGCTAGTGCTCAGTAGTGGAATCACCCTAAGTGGGCTACTCTCCACCTAAGTGCAATGCAATGCTTCAAAATAAACACACATCCAAGCAAATGCATGATCCTACTTGAATGTCTAACTGATCATCTCGTAATCCAGTCCCTCACTCGACCTCCCTCACACCTCGCCAAGCCTCATGAGAATTCATTATGTTTTATTTGTTTGTGGAAAACCTCCATGTATATCAATTTGCCGTTTCCGACGATTGATATTATTTATGGACTATTAGGCTTTCGATGCATATCACCCGAACGCTCATGATTGGATATTATTTTGTATGGACTACCCTTCATCATTTTTAGTTTTGGGCTTAGACAACCCTCCGAAACCATTTTCTCTTTCTAGACTCATCTCAGCACTCACTCCTACCACCCTAGGGTGTCCCAAAGGCATATGGAATGCATGATGCCAATTCCATTACGCTATAACACATGCAAATATATAAACATGCATATATTCACATAAAAATTAAATCACACAATCATGTTATGTAATTTCGCATTTCATTACATCAAAATTAGCTCACGTGGGCTAATGATCAAACACAAGCAATTCGACTTGAATCACCTGACCAAACACATTTTCACAAAATTTTATTTTATGAACACTATTCTCGAGAATAGTGAAACCCTCGGTTACTATTCCCGAAAAAATCACCAATCATCGGTTCACTTTGTGAACCCGCATTTCACGGCCATTCCCGGCCTTTTTCACATCAAAGCATGATTTATTTCACAAATTTCATGATTTACCAACCAAACAGCCCCTAAAACAGCTACTGCCGTACCATGGCTCCAAAATCAGATCACCCTGGCCCCAAGTTTTGGGACTGATCAAACGGCCGTTCAAGGCCTCATACCAACCGAAACATTGAAAAACACTTAAATAAAGTGTAAAACCCAAGTGTGGAGAAACTCTACCTCACTCTGAAACACAAACTCCTCAAATCCGCGCCCACGCGAGCTTGCCCGCGAGAGCAACTTCTCTTCGTCTCCTAAGACCCGCGACTGCCTGACTGCATATTTCTGTGAGAGAAGGAAGACTCTCACTAGAACTCCACTCATTTTTGGGTCTTCGTGATCTCCTCCCCTGTATCCCACATTTTCTCACCTTTTTAATTTGAGAAGAAGAATACTATTCATTATTTTGTCTTTTTCTAACTTAAATCAATTTCCAAAATGACCATTTTGTCCTTCATTTCCCAGTTTTGACTTTCGGCACTATCTCGGCCGTCCATTTTCATCATTTCTCTACTCATGCCACTTATGGCACATGAGTACGTGTCATATGTAACTTTCGTCGTATCGAAAATCGTTTCACTGGCAAGACCCTAAACGCGATGCCCTCGAAAAACAAATTCTCGATCATTCTAATTTACTAAATTTTACGCATAGCTAGATTTCATAAGATCATTCCAACTGTAATCCGTTTCATCATCTCGAGATCTGTGAGAATAAATTCAATTTTAACCTAAATGCAATTTCAGAACTCGAAATTACGATTTTGCTCCTCTTTCCGCAAATCGAATTTCTGTCTTACATTCTTCCCTCCTTAAAAGGAATTTGTTCCTAAATTCAGGACAATCACATCACTAACATGCATATGCAACGTGCATTCTACCATGCATGTAAACCAGTCATTTAAATGTTAAACGACTAAACCACGTACCTTCATCCCTAAACAAAGTTAAGGGATAGTACCGATCGTGTCTCCCGCTCCCACGCCGACTTCCACCCATACAGTGACGCCATAGACCAACACAAATTCCTCACCCGCCTCAGTCAGCAAACCCGATCACGGCCATCTACCGCACACCGGTCCTCCTAAGGTCCCATTCGTGTCAACCTTTATTTCCGTCTCAATCCACCACACATGAGCCGGATCTGGAGTATACTTCCCGCAGCATGGAGATCGTGAAATACTACACACTGACACGCAAGCAATGCCAACCTAAGACACTACTTGCCTATCCTCGAGTATCTCGTAAAGGTCCAATAGCTACCGATAGCTTCCTCGCTTGTCGACCCGAATACTCCCTCTGTGCATCACCTCAAGAAGACATGATCCCAATCTCGAACTCTAAGTAGGTCTACGTCGACATCCGCATATTCTTCTCGCCGGCCTCGAGCCGTAAGAAGACTCTCACGTATTGCTTCACCTTCCTGGGAGGTGTTCTAATCAAATCAGACCGATGGAGCTCTCTCCCCTGCCTAACATAATCTGACTGGCATGGCCTCCCATACAAAGGCCTTATATAGCGCCATCCAGATACTCGCCCGATAACCGGTTGTCAGAGGCGACTCCACTGGGCGGCGTGCTCTTCCCACTACCATTATGATCCAGACGCACGCCTAGCATGTCCTCTCACACCTGTATAGTCCTCTCGCACCGACTCATCCTGTTCGAGGGTGGAAAGTTGTACCATCGCCGCCCGGTGTGCCCATAGCTTCCTTGGAAACTCTTTCCAAGAGTGCGCCAGAACCTCAGTCCCTATCCGACACTATGATACCGGTAATTCATGTAGCTCCACTATCTTCGAATGTACAAACTGTGCGTAATCTCTTTAAGGCGGTCATCCGCATGGCTAGAAAATGTGCCGACTTCGCAGCCTACCCACTATCACCCATATCATGGCCATGCCTCTACCGCGCCCTTGGTAGCGGGTCACAAAGTCCATCGTGACGTGCTCCCACTTCCACTCGCCCACCTCCAATGGTCAAGTAGCCCCGCCGGCTTCCGTGCTCAGCCTTTAACCTCACACACGTGAGACATCGCTTCGAACAAAGTCCCCACGTGTCTCTTCATTCCGCCTGCAGTACTAGCGACGAAGATCCCGTACATTTTCGTACACCATGCATGGCAACAGAGAGTAGTGAAACTCCCAAGAATCTCCTCTCTCAAATCTGGCCAATTTGGGGGAACCACTCTTCCGGCCCCCTATATCAAGCACTACCATCTACGGAACTACCCAAATACTCGTCACCCGTACTGATCGCACTTCTGGCCCCCGATGGACACTATCTCGCCCGCCACTGACTCAATCACTCGCTAATAGAGACTGGCAGCCACTCACTCCCCAAGGTACCCGAAGTCCGCCACAGATCAGAGCGCCCAAATTGTCCTACGCCTCAAGCATCCGCCACTCCCGAGAAGCTTAGTGCATCGGCCCACCACATTTGTATCGGGATGGTAATGTAGGTAAAAATCATAATCCTCGGAGACTCCATCCATACAGCGTTGCCTCTCATATTGAGGTCAGCTGGCGTGAAAATATACTTGGACTTTTATGGGTATGGAGTACCGCCGAACTCTCATTTGTATAAGTAGTGGCGGCTAAATCTTCAGGTGAGACTCGACCTTGACTCAGTATCGTGTGTGGGGTGATGCAGCAAGTGATTCTTCAAGCCGAGAACCATAAGCTACTACCCTCTGGGACTACGTAAACACATCCGATCCGACCCTCGAGGCATCCTGGCCACTGTGTACCTGTCCCTGTCACTGTCAAAGGACTATCAAGATAGAACAGTAAGTCCTCTTCAGCTCACGGAATGCCTCCTCGCATCGGTCAAATCCCACTCAAACTTGACCCTCCTTCGGGTGACTAGTCATAGTGCTGCTATCTGGAGAAATCTCAGTGGTCTGTAATACCAGTAATCGAAACTCACATTATCTCAGTGACTTGACCTCTCCGGCCTCATCATTGCCTCGACCTTCTTTGAATTGATGACACTCGATCTTGACTACGTGTCTGAAAATCTCACCTTAATGGCGGAGCTACTTGCGGAACTTGGCGTGCGGTTGATGGTCTCTCGGCAAACGTAAAACGATCCTCAAGTGATACTCATGCTCTCCCACTACGGCAGGAGTAGGTCGAGATGTCATCGGCCCAGAAGACTTCGACAAAGCCAGTCTAAATCAGTTTGGAATATCTATGCATGAGATCCATGAATGCTAGTTAGTGCGTTCGTAAATCCGAAGGGCATCACCGTAAACTTTCAAGGTGCCATGCAGCGTCTGCAGTTGTCTTAGGGATGTCAAAGCTATCCCTAACCCTCGGCTGATAGTAACCGGTGCGAAAGGTCTATCTTGAAGTAGACTGGTACTCCTCTCATTGATCAAACAAATACGTCAATCACCGGTGATAGTGCCAGATTCTTGATCGTAACGGTTCAAGCTAATCATTAATCAATGCGCGGTCGAAGGTCTTGTCCTTCTTCTTCGCCGTCGTGGACGCCCGTGGTGAAGTGCCGATTACAATGAACCCCCTTGTCCGATAAGCTCCATGTAACTGGACTCACGAGTTCTGCAACTCTCAAGCGAATTGCCATCCTATGCGGAGTCATAGAGATGGGTGAAGTACCGAGAGGTGTAACTACGTCTGAGTCTCTGCCCTTTGTGGAGGTAGTCGGTGCTCATACGGAAAAACATCACATACTCGCGCATTACTCGAGGTCGATCAGTCTGGTCTCTTCGTCCTCTAGGGTAAGGCTCTGTGGCCCTCGTACGTGCTGACACACGGACTCGTATCTTTGTTTGGGGCAAAATGTCATGCTGTCCCCTTAGTACCACCACAGGTAAATCCACATTATTGTGGCGGTAACCCTCCTCACAGCTCACAATCGATGTGACCACCTGTAGCATTGTGATCCATCCCGAGGATGACATGAACTGACATGTCCATGATCCTCGAGGTCCACTTTGTGAGTAAAGTCCCAAGAGATCTCAGCTCGCAACCTCGGCCTTATCATCCACTATTCTCGCCTAATCCCTAGGGAGAACTCACATACAAAGGTTTCTCTAAGGTCTCAACCTCTAAAGCGAAATATCTCTCCATGGTCAGGGCCGTCCCAGCCATGTAGTCCATGTCAGTGGCTGAAATCCTACGATCCACTTTACGAATGATGACTGGCCCATTCTCGAATCCCCAACAGCGGTTGTACGTAATCATCAACAAATCGGGCTAGCTCGTGAACTAGTCATAATCCATCACGATCCTCGCCCCTGCTTGGCTCTAGGAACTCCTGAGCCTTCATGCCTCATGATCTCTGAAGTACTTACCCGTAGACGGCTCTTGAAACTACCCTTATGTCACTTAACCTGCAAGTCTCACAGAAGTCTGGCCCGTCTCCGCGTACAGGCCTCGCCCTCTAGATCTTATTCTTTGATCTGGTATTATGGGAGGGCAGTCTCATAGCCTCCAGTGAACCTCGTCTGCATAAACCAATGCTTGCCACCATGGTCTTCTCCCCACAATGAGGCGTCGGGGGATGATGCGCTCTAAACCTCTGGAGGTTCTTAGGACCTCCACGACTGCACCTTTATCTTTAGCACGTGCGATAGCATCATTTGCAACACCTCTGACCTCAACAAAGCTGCGATCCAAATACTAATGTGGTGGAATGTGGTGGTGCTGACTAGTACCAGTATGGACGCCCCTACGCCCTAGTCCTCTACTAGCCATCTACCACCCAGTTAAAATGTGATTAAATCTCAGCCTACTTGTCTACTAAGGCATAAACACCGGCCAGAGATACTATTCATACAAAGAATATATACTTTCGTATTCTGTCCCGCATTTAAATGCAATGCGTGACGATTAATTCCACATGTCAAATCAATTTTTTCAACAGAAATTTATTTTATTTTATTTTATTTTATTTTTTGAATTTTCTTTCCTCTCATTTTTATTTTTATTTTTATTTTTTCAAAAAAATTCGAAATTTACTATTCAGTTATTAGTTGGTATTCTTGTTCTGGATTAATAGATTAGTTATTCTTATTCTTGTTGGTCACAATACACTCCATTCTATTTATAATACAATACCCTGTAATACAATGCCTCTGGTCCTGTCTGATAGGTGTCTTGCAATACAATTTACCTTTGCACTACTAATTTGCAATACAATTAGATTGCCTCTTGCAATACCTCTTGGTCCACTGATACACTTGTGTATTGCAATACAACCCTTGCCCGAAGCCTCCTGCTATTCTTGACCTGTTGCCATCAACAAGCTATATTCTGATACTTACCTTTCTCGAGCTGCGATGATTCCGACCCACTTCACAATAGGGTTGCATTACAATCTTTTTTCAGCACCCAATACAATTGGGCGTAGCCTATTCAATTTACTACTTAATTTTTTTTTTTTTAGTTTTCATTATTTTAGCATTGGAAAAATCACTAAAAATTACTTTTTTTTTCATTTTCTTGAACACTCAAATAAATTTATAAAAATTTATTTTACCCCATTTCTTCAATTTTACTACTTGTAAATGTAGAAAGTATTTTCTTCACCATCATAACCAGTGATTTATAAATTTATTTTCTTTATTTTTCGACTTTACCTTTAATAAAATTTTCTCTATATATATATATATATATATATATATATATATATGTCGCAATAAACCAAATGATTCCTTAAAATTTATTTTGTTTCTTTTTTCATTAATTACGGAAAATGGTCGAATTTCCTCGAAAGCCTCCTTACATAGCAACCTAGTGTTAAATCTCCAAATTATTAAAAAATTCGATTTCATTATCCAACACTCCAAATAAATTTCTAAAAAATTTATTTATTTTATTCCTTGTTCCAGTTTGCACCCTGTAAACTCCAAAATTTGTTTTCCATAAATTCTCTAACACACTAAGTGCTAATCACTAAGCACCCATACATAATCACAACACATCACAACCATGATCACACATCATTCATGTTATAGATATTTTCTCATAACAAATTTATCAAATCCACACAAAACACATCAGTACATGCATCTTGAGTGTCTAGTTTTGTCACTTGATTTCTGGGTAATCTCGTACCTAAACTTCGACATCGAGACCTTTAGTGGCGATGTTCTTACTCGACTATGGCTGGCCCAAATCCTCAATCTCCTGGGTTTCCATATCACTATACTCCACGTCAAACCACCTAGTGGTGATGGATGCAAACCAGGAGCTCACTGGGTATTCGTATGCCCCTAGGCTCGATACAAGCTATGAGCCCAAACCCAGGGTCCGTTGACTACGATCAGCCGCGGAATACCGTGAATGTCGGGTGACCCGACATTTTCACGAGAAAAATGGGCAGAGTCTCCTTTGTGCGGGAGCTCTGCCCAAATACAAATCTTGCATAAAACACATCCCCCAAGCAGTCGATATAACAATAACATGGGTAAAAGCGGCCACTTGGGCCCATAAACGTACCCGTAAAACATACCAACTATGATCCAACTATATCCAATGGTTTTAAGAGTTCAAATGTTTTTACTCTTATACAACACATATATTACAATTGGAGTGATTCTAATACATGTAGAACATCATAACCCGAAACCCCTGATCAGGCTCTTCTAAACCCGGCCTCTAAGACGGCGTCCCTCACACGCTCCTGTGCCTGTAAAAATAGTATCCCTCGCGAATTTGAGCTAGTGCTCAGAGTGGTGGAATCACCCTAAGTGAGCTACTCTCCGCTAGGAGTGCGGTCTGATGCTCCAAAATAAGCCTGTCCGGCCAATCGTGATCCTGCTTGAATGTCCCTGGCCCAGTCATCTCGTGCAGAGTCCTCAGGCTCCCTCACTCGCCTGGCCTCGTTTGAAATTATTATGTTTATTTGTTTGTGGACAACCCTCCGATGTATATATATTAATTGGGCCGTCTCAGGCCGATTCAGTATTATTTTGTATGGACTACCCTCAGATCATTTTTAGTTTAGTTTTAGACAACCCTCAGAAACCATTTCTCTGGAGCTCATCTCATGCACTCACTCTACTTGAGTCCTAGGGTGTCCGATTATATAAGATGCATGATGCCATTCCATTCTGATCATAACATGCGAATATATAAACATGCATATATTCATAAAAATTAAATCACACAATCATGTTGCATGTAATTTCGCATTCATTACATCAAAATTAGCTCACGTGGGCTAATGATCAAACAAAACAATTCGACTTGAATCCCGAATGACATTTCTATAAAATTTTATTTTGTGAACATATCTCGGGAATAGTTAAACCTAAGTTACTATTACAGAAAAAATCACCAATCATCGAGTTCACTTTGTGAACGCATTTCTGACATTCCAGGCGCTTTTTCACATCAAAGCATGATTTATTTCTAAATTTCGCGGTTACCAACCAAATAGCCCACAAAGCAGGTTACGAGTTGCACCGTGGCTCAATTGTATCAATTCGTTCCCGAGTTTTGGGAGACCGGTCAACAACCGATTCAGGCCTCCTTACCATAAAAACATTGAAAAACACTTAAATAAAGTGTAAAACCAAGTGAGAAAACCCTTACCTCCGCCGGAGTTTGTCAAAACTCCTCCAAATCCAGTGTCCACGCATAGCTGCTCGTAGAAGCGAAACACTCATGCATGCCGAGTCTGCAGGCGGCCGGTTCAGTAGTATTTCTAGAAGAAGAAGGAAGACTCTCTCCCTTTTAGAACCACCATTTTTTGGTCTTATCCTCCCTGTATCCCACATTTTCTCACCTTTTAATTTGAGAAGAAGAATGCTATTCATTATTTTGTCTTTTTCTAACCATCCGATTTCAAAATATTACATTTGTCCTTCATTTCCAGTTTGACGTTCGACCTTTATCTCGTAGTCAGTTTCGTCGATTTTACCTGCTGTCGCAAAGCTTATGGCGCGTAGTGCGTATCATATGTAACTTCGTCATCGGCGATCGTTTCATGGCACTGAAGCGATGCCTCAGCGATGTAAATTTCGATTGTCTCGGAATTCTATGAAATTTTACGTGCTAACTAGATTTCGCGAGACGATTCCAACGGTGCAATCCGTTTCGTCATTTGAGATCTAGAGAATAAATTCCGAATTTTTAACCGAAATTACGATTACATTTTTCCGTAAATTGAATTTCTGCCCACTCGGAGGCTCATTATCCAAGGTAATACTCAATGGTATTAACCTGGCCGTAGAGGCCAACAACTTTGAGCTTAAACCAAAGATTTATCACCATGGTTCACCAGAACTCGCTTTATCGGCTATCCCACTAAGATCCTAATGAACACTCGCAGATTCCTCGTGATGGCAAACACAATTAAGCCGACTGTCAGTGGAGACTGTGAGGTGATGCCACACCTCTTCCCCCCTTTCCTTAAGAGATACTGCTGCCCACATGGTACGAATCATTACCATGGCTCTCATTGACACGGAAGAGATTGGTGAAGCATCCTTGAAGCGTGATTTTTTCCCCATCCCTCACAACTGAAAGAAGAAGGGAAATCATAGTGTTCCAACAAGGGGAGGATGAAAGCTTGTATACTGCATGGGAAAGGCACAAAAGGTCTCAAGAGATGTCCTATGCATGGCATAGATCTGAAGACACAAATGGATATCGCCTATCATCAATGATACTCTAAGGGTATCATAGATATCGGGCTGCGGGACATTCAGAGGAAAAGTACAGAGGAGTGTGGGATTTGATAGCGCACTCAGCCAAATGCAACATGAAAGCTCGTCAATTTTCGTGAGCAACAATGTAACAAGAGTGGAACGGGCTATCGAGCTAAAAATGATCGCTTATGGAAGCAAAACTTGATGCTATAATGCACAAGATGGATAAACAGGAGAAAAGACTGCACTCTGCTCATGAAATTAGAGCAGTGGAAAGAGATGGGATAAGAAGAAGTGTCGAGGGACCAACTGAAGAAGATCTCACGTAAGCTTCGAGGAGTGCCAAGCACTACGAGTGAACAATGAAGCTATCATTTCAAGCCGAACTCCGACTGTCACACATTGGCAATCCAACATCAGAACCGTAAGAACTTCATATATGGGCGGAGGAGCATCACGTATAAAAGATAAAAAGGGTAATTTCTAGCAAGGGCATCATCCACCAAGGTTCCAAAGAAGAGTAAAGCAGTTAGCGAGAGCAAAGAAATGAATATCAAGGTTAGAAGAGGACCCAGTCGTTTGAGGAGCAGATGCTGTAGTTCATGGGGGATAACAAAAAGCTGCTTCACACCCATGAACAGAAATTTACTGAGTTGGAAGCTCTTAAATCCAACACACAAATGTTTTAATCAAACACCAATGCTTCCCAAAAGAACTTGGAACACAAAGTCATACTGGGCCTCGACCTTTGCAAAACCAAAACAAGAATGCATTCCCCGTACCGACACTCAAAACTCAAAGACCCGTATGGTAGTCCAATTGAGAAGTAGGAAAGAAGTGAGCAGCAGCAACAACAGAGCAGAAAACAAGGAGAAGATTGATCAAGAAGAAGATAAGGCAAATGGAAGAGAGGATGAAAAGAGTATGTCAGAGAGGACGACAAAAGAAGAAAAGGTATAAATCGAGCGTTCTAAGAAGAGTTTGCAGGGTAAAAAACAGAAGGAGAAAGTGCAAGCCTATACTCCTATAGTCCTATTTCCTCAGAGGCTTCAGAAGGCAAAGAAAGAAGAGCAATTATCTAAATTCTTGGAAATTTTCAAGAAAATAGAATTAAATATTCCCTTTGCAGAGGCAATCAATCAAATTCCAAATTATGCAAAAAATTTGAAGGAGATACTGAGCAAGAAGATGAAGATTGCTGAGGAAGGAGTAGTAAACTTAACTGCCACTTGCAGTGCAATTATTCAGAGAAGTCTACCAGCAAAAATGAAGGACTCCAGCAAATTTCACCATTCCCCGCTCACAGTGAAACAGAGTCTCGCTTGGGGCCTTATGTGACTCAGAGTTAGCATCAACTCCGATGCCCTTTATCGTTGGTACAAGATTGAGCTCTGGGGGAATTTACCTAACAACAATTATGCTACGTATGGTCGATAGATTCATGGCTCAACCAAAAGGTGTTCTCAAGACGTATGGGCCGATGTAGGGAAATTTATCTTCCCGTGGACTTTGCGGGTTATGAAATGGAAGAAGACAACCAGTCCTCTCAAGAGCCAGTGAAGACCTTTCTTAGCAACTGGAGCTGCCTTAATTGATGTGCAAACGGGTGAGCTGACCTTAAGGGTAGGAAGTGAAGCAGTACACTTTAACCTTAACAAGAGCTTGACACAATCTGATGTTGATGCAGAAATTTGTATGGCTGTAGAAAATAGTAGTCCTATCAGTTTTGACTTGATCTCTGATTGTAACCTTCAACATTCTATCAATGAAAATGAGATGAATTTCTAGTATC